>CM067369.1:61683844-62261344 GCA_034401795.1 Chaetoderma sp. LZ-2023a | reverse complement strand
TTTTGTGCTATTTTAGCAAAATTGCGACAGATTGGTCTATTTTCAATATTTTGTCCGGATTCACGTGTTTGGCCCTTGGGCAGTCAGCCATTGAAGGTCTTTATCCATCATATTGCATTGATAGGACTGTTTCAGGAGCACTGATCTATAATATATATATATATATATATATATATATATATATATATATATATATATATATATATATGCAAGAGTTAATTCACCTTTCCAGAGTATCCATCTATCATTCTGACGTCATATGATGTCATAATCAGCTAAGCAGCGGTAGGATGTCGTCATAATCATTATGTATATTTAACAGCTTACCTGTATAGTTTTCTGGAAATTGATAGTCGGAGAGTTCAGAGATCGATCGATCCGAAGACAGGCGAGGTGTGGGTGGAGCTTAGCTAGAGGTGGGCGGGGCATAGCTAAAACTGGAAAAGTCTATTAATATACTAATTTATTCTTAATTGTTATATAATTGTATATAATTAATATGCATATATTATTAATTAGTGCTGTTTTTAATCAGCAGTGATAGTCATATGTTTCCTTCTATCTTTCTTCGTTCATTTTCAAGTTTTATATCCCACTTGCACAGAATAGACAGCAAGCAGGTTTGGTTCAATACAAAGTTCCGGCATTAACACTTATTATTATGAATTCTTTGAAAATGTTGAATATTTTGAAAACAATTTGACTGGATATCATTGATACCGAAGACAATCAGTGTCTTTTGGTCCAATTTTTGTCTAACCCAACAAGGAGGGGAGTGGAGGATGGCTCGTCAAAGCGATCCAAATTGTGCTCAGCGTGCATCAATAATAAGACAAATATTAAAGTTTTTCAATGGACACTTAATTCATCAAGGACTAGTTCTATCTTAATAAACCGTTGTAGACTTATTATATACTATCATTGCATCCAGTCTCCCTCATAATGAAAATAATTTTAAATTTGTTCCATATTTTTGTGAGCATTGGACTTTAACTTCATCAATGGCATATCCAAACTTAATAAAAACTTATTCAGATTTGTTCTATGCCATCATCGCATTTAGTCATATCATAATGAAAATAATTTTTGACTTGTTTTCATATTTTTACAGGATTGAACGTAGTTTATTTTTGTGTGCAGCCAGAATTAGAAGATTGTTAGTTTTTCAATGGCCACTTAAATCATTAAGGGCTTATCCGATCTCAATAAAATGCTCATCCTTACATAATACCATGGCATACCATAGCATGACCTATGGGATAGCATATCATATGATAGCAGTTCTTGTTTCACATGTGATATGCGAAAAAAACATAAGGGCTCAACATGTGAAACACAGTCCTAGTTTCAAAATAATCAACACAACTTTAAAAATAGTATGTCACAATCTATCCGTAATATGTAAATAAAGTGCTCTGGGATAACCAATGATATAATTTATTATTAGCAATATTATGTAATCTTTTCATAAAAGATTATTACCAATTTAGTTAATAGTTAATTGTAACAAATATGTATGATTAAGAATTATGCTGCTTTGATGTATCAACTTTCAATCTTAGTGCTATTAAATTACTAGACTTAAAGAACCATTTAATGGCCAAGTTGGTGGCCAAACATGGCCTGTACAATGTTCATAATAAATGTCTATTTTCAGGTCAAAGGAAGACCTTTTTTCAAATTTATCACTAGAAAGACTGGCTCAATATCTGATCCAGTCATTCCAGTTGTAAATTTGTAAAAAAAAGTTTTTGCTTGGCCTGCAAATGGACATTCACTAAGCAGAAATTTAGATTTTCTTGACCTGTCTCGCTGTTGCCAGCCACCACACAATAATTTCAATGAGAAAAAATCTTGACTTGCTGAATATTTTGAAAACAATTTGACTGAAAGTTGTTAGTGGCTTACCCCCTTTCAGTCAAATTGTTTTCAAAATAGTTAACATGTCCAGAGATATAACCCTCGGAATATGTTGTTAGCAAAAACTCAGCAGCCAGATAGTTAAAAGGCTGAAGCAGACATTTCCTGTAGAATCTGATTAATATCTATCTTGTGGCAAGTGAAATCTCTGTCCATCTATCCTTCCATCATTTGCTAAACCAATGCTTTTAAACGAAGATAAAATCAAGCACTTACTTATATTCTGCTTTGTGTATCAAATTAAATTTGTTGTGAGGCCAAAACCTTTTTATGTGCACAATTTGAATAAACTATTCACCTTTTGACTAATAATAATAATAATAATAATAATAATAATAATAATAATAATTAGTTAGTATGTTTGGAATGGTTTACTTCACTTCTTAGGCTAGATTTAACACAAATACAATAAATAATTAAAATTAATTCCATTTGTACTTCATTACAAAACTGCGTTAACTGTCTGCCTGCTGAATTCCCTGCAGGTTACATTTTCCATGGGGATTGCCTCGGGAGATACCGAATATTTTGAAAACAATTTGACTGAAAGTTGGTGGTTAAGCCACCAGCAACTTTCAGTCAAATTACTTTCAAAATATTCAGCCGGTCCAAAGTTATTGCCCATTTAAGTTATTGTCTGGTGGCTTGCAGCAGTCAGACAGTTAAATATATTTAATCCATTCAACATCACAGACAAATATGATGAATTATTACTATGTAAGAAATATTCAATTTGATTGGAAAGCGTTGTTGGCTGTGCGTGGTAACATCTGGCTTCCAATCAACAAATTTTGACGTTATTCAAAATCTCCCCAAGTATGGGTGTCCTGGAATTGATCGAGATTCTAGAATATCAGAGGTGAAATGGTTAATGTTAAATACTTAATAACAATATTTTTAATATAGATTTTTCACTCCCATGAAAGAGCAGCAAGCACAGGTCATCACGTTAACCCATTCCATTCTGAATTCCCCAGAAATATATAGCTTAAATGAAGTTAAGCTTTAAAGTAAAAGCTACTGAATATTTTGAAAATAGATTCAGATGATTACGATTGTAATCTGTTACATTTATCTCAACATAATCAATCAGAGACTAACCCGTAGTCATGAAGATTTGTCAAGAAATTCTAAATGTTTGCTTAAGAAATTTTGATTTGCATTTGCTATTTTCAAAAATTTAATATGGGAATGACTGGCTCGCTAATTAATAAACCACTGTAAAGGCCAATTTTGGCCGCCTTTGACCATTAAAGAGTTCACAAAAGCAAACAGGTGTAGGGAATGGAATGTGTTAATATACATACATATATATATCACATATCAAATTTGATTGAATTCCACCAAACAGTTTCGAAGGAGATAGCCAGATGGATGGATGGACATGCAGACAGACGGACGGATGGACAGAGGGAGATGATTGCAATATCCCCTCCATTTTTCTTCATAATATAATTATAGAGCAACTGTTGCTGAATATCCTGTGAACAATTTGAGGCCGGTTAAAGGTGGCCTGTAATAAATTCTGTCTCTATTTACACTAAAATGTTTCAATGATTAGGCTGCTCTTGTTAATATGGAAGTTTCAAATGTCTATAGTGCTACATTGATACAATGTATGTATATTTGATTATGTAAGGGGGGGATAAATTGGTACCTGTCTGAATTTATTCAAATGTAGCTGGATTTACCAATCGGAGCGCAATAAACTTGTCAGCTGTACTTTTGAAATTTCACAGTCATCATGACGTCACAATGTGTATTAGACTTCTACTTCATGTTTCTTGCATGCACATTGGTGAATCCTGCTATTTTTGATCCAGCGGTGTTTCATTCTTACTTGTCATAGGTGGGAATTTTGACTCTAATAATCAAGAATATAAACAATTTTAATTAGTAGATGTTGATTTTCCGGTGAACAGAAAACTATTTTTGAAATTTTATCATTTCATCTTGTCATTAGGTCTGGATCATTGAATCAGATAGAGCTGCAGAATCAAATTCTAGATCTCATGGTCAGAAATGATTCAGACGATTACAAATAATTACAGCAAATTTCAATCCAATGATATTCCAAATATTCTTTCGAAGAATTTATTATCTCCTTTCAGTTATAAATAGTTTGTTATGGGATGTGAGTAATGAATTAAAAAAAAAAAAATCTTTCCACTAATATTATTTGGTTCATGAGAGCATCTCTATAGTCAGTAAATTAATGAAAAGTTTATAAAAGTTAAAAAAATGTTTGTCTATAGATTAACCCTTTCACCGATGAATTCTCATTTTCAAGGCATCCATACAGGAAAACTGTGGAATATATTGAAATTAATTTTACTGGAAGCCATTGCTGCCTTATGGCTTCCAGTCAAATTAATTTCAAAATATTCAACAGGGTAATTTTTACATCACGAAGAATATACTTTTTCAGGTGTTAGACAGTGAAAGGGTTAATATTACGTGTGATACGAGTTGTCCTTCTCAGTACATATAACCTGTAGAGTACGGCTCGGAAATAACTAAAAGTGTTTCTAAAATAATAAAATGTTCTGTTGAATATTTTGAACATAATTGGATTGAAACACATTGATGCCTAAGGCAGAAATATCTTCCAATCCAATAATGTTTAACTTCTTCAACAGAATATTCTCTTGCACTTGCATGGTGTTCACAGCAGTACTAACTAACATGTTTCTGTATTTGTTTTAGAAAGACATTAACTTATTTATGAGCTGTACTGTAAGCCTGTTTATATTAGTTATTAAACACTTTAACCTTTTGATGTTAAAAATTTTTTCAGGAAAATTTCAATTTTCGTGAGAAAATGTACATGTGCATTTACTAAGAGTAAATTATTTTTGAAAATTTAACTCTGGAATAACTGGCTGGTTTATCAAGCTAGTCATTCCAGTGGTAGATTCTCAAACATAGTCATGGGCCATGCTTTCGGTGAGATTAGTGTTATAGCATCGGGCAAGAAAATAAAATAATAAAATTACAATTTTATTGAACGTTCATTTACAGATGAAAAGATGTCTATTTATTAAAATTTACCGTTTGAATGACTTATTCAGGCATCACGCCAGCCATTCCCTTGGTAAATTAATAAAAAATCTGTAGATGGCCTGCAGTTGACCATTCCTCAAGATAACTACAGAAGCTGTTTTTGGTTGACATCACCGTTAAGTGGTTAAGCATGTGCCTCATGTGGTTCAGTTAGATTTCATAGAAGTATATTATATATTTATTTATTAATGCTGAATATTGAATGTAATATGAAAAACCCCATTTATATTTAAATTGTTTTGCTTGGAAAGTTCATAAGGTACCGGTAATATATATGTGTGAAGTCAACAACGGAAACAAAACCAAGATTTATTTATCACTTTATTGGTCATTAAGCCTGGCCAAAACTGACCTCTACAGTGGTCTTGAGAAATAGACATTTGCAGGTCAAATTAGACTACTTTTGAAAATTTAGCACTGGAATTACCGTCGTGATAATCGAGCCAGTCATTCCAGTGGTAAGTTCTCAAAAATATTATTTTCTTGGCCTGCAAATAGACATTAACTGAGCAAAATTTAAATTTTTGTGACAAATATTGACCATTAAAATGTTAATAGAAGCTAATTATCTATTTAAACACCTGAGGCCTGTTTTAAAAAGGGTACTTAAGTACATAACGGTACTTAGCTAAGTAAACTTAAGTGTGAAATGCTGTATTCTGATTGGCCTGATTTCTACTTCGCTATTAACATACCTTACTCGCCATTGTGAAATAGGCTCGTGATATGCATAGTGCTATGCGTGAATGTGTTCCTGCATGTGTGGTGCATGAATGGATGTTTGCATGCATGTGCGGTGCGTGCATGAATGTCTGCGTGCATGAATGTGTGCATGCGTGCAGTAATAAATAAAACCAACTAGCTTTATTTAACCATATACTCGGCAAGTCAACCAAAAAAGGCTTTCTCATTGCTCTTGAGAAATAGGTATTAGTAGCCCAGAAAGTCTAATAATTTATTACTGGAATTTCAGGGGTAAATTTAAAAAAGTATTTGTCTTTTGTTTTGAAAATGGACACTAGGAGAAAAATATAAATTTTGAGCACTTATTAAGGTGTTTACATGTGCTTGCGCAGAGCACTATATGTCAGGGTATCTCTATATCGCTCTAATTCAGACAAATTGTTCACAAAATATTCAACAGATTTCATATCTAGACAGCGTGAAAAAGGCTCTGCAGGTTTCCGCAGAGGCTAAATAAAAATCCATTACAAGAATCATATTGATACAATGTGTTCCATCATTTAAAACATTAACCCTTATCACTCTGCTGTCATTTTTAATTTTAAAATTAAATTAAAAGATAATTAACTGGTGTTCACTTTTCATCAAACTTGGTTGAAGATGGTGCTGTCGTAGACAGCAACATCGTCCATCAAAATTGTCGAAAAATATACACCAGTTTCTATGCTATTGACACAGTAAATTATACAATATTGACATCAGTGTGCTGATGGTTAAAGATGTAGTTATCCCAGTATGTGTCGACAATATAGTACTATACACTATCTTTAATGTCCTGAAATATTGTCATATTAAGGTGTTGTATCAATGTCATACACCAACATGTTTACAGTGTCATCACTCCGGTACCATATTACAATATCATCATGTCAACAATGTCGTATCTTATCAACATATCGATGTGTTCTGATATTGTTGTATATTTTAGCTGTTTATTGGTCAAATTTGGTCAAGAAAATAAAGGTATTTGCTTAGTGAATGTCCATTTGCAGGCTAAGAGGTCTATTTTTGAAAATTTACCCCTGGAATGACTGGCTCGGTTATCGAGCCAGGCATTCCAGTGGTAAATTTTTAAAAATAGACCTCTTAGCCTGCAAATGGACATTCCTCAAGACCACTGCAGAGGACAGTTTTGGCCAGCTTGGCCATTGAAGACTTAATATTGATATTTCAAGGATATGTTTTGATTATCACATTGGTGTGTTACAATATTCTCATGCCAATAATGTGGCATGTCATCGTTGTGTTGACATGATATGATACAGTCATATATCAGTGATGTCATCAACAATACATCATATCAGTCATTTGTTATGATATCGTTATGGCGACAATATTTTGCAATCCGGTTATGTCGATGATCTGATATGAGATTCATATACCCACTTTTGCGATCTAGGTACCATTTAAATACCATTGTTACGACGTTTGATCGTTGATATGAGTTTAATCGGTCTTATTAGTTTTAATCATTTATATGAGTCTTAACACTTTTACACACAAATCTGCGTCTACAGTCCTCTTGCGAAATGTACATTTGCAGACCAAGAGATGACCATTTTTGAAAATATACCGCTGCAATGACTGGCGTGATAAATTTTCAAAAATAATCTCTTGGTCTGCAAATATCCTATAAAAAAATTGTATTTATTTAAACGCATTTTAGGTTTAAAGGATTAACTCCGGCCTCATTGTGGTCCTACTGTTTGGACAATCGTCCTACTTTTAATCGTTCATATGAGTTTTAATTGTTCCTAATGAGTTTTTAATGGCTTTTAAAGAATTATCTTTGTTTTAAGAAACTATTAACAATACAAGAAATAATTATTATTCTTAGCAATTTAATGGTCAATACAGACAAATCTTACCTTGAGTCTTGAGAAATGTTTATTTCTAGGCCAAAAAAAGACTATGAAATTGTATCAGTTGCGTGACTGACTCGATAAGCAAGTCAGCTATTCCAGTGGTAACAATTGAAAATTACTCTTGTTGGTATGCAAATGACATTTACTAAGCACAATTCTTGTATCAAATCTGGACCAATAACCCTTTAATAGACAAGCCAAAACTAGCCTCCGCAGTGCTCTTTGGCATTGTACATTGAGAAAACTATTTATAGAAATCTTACCACTGGAATAAATGTAGCGATAACCAAAGCAATTCAGTGGTGAAATTTGTTTAAATCTCTCGGCACACAAATAGACCTTCACTGAGCAAATGAGCAAAGATATAGATATTTTGGAGAATCTTGACCATTAAAGGGTTGACTAAACTTTTTTTTTAAATTAAAATATTTGCGTATTTAATGTCCATTTGCAGGCCAAGAGAAGACTACTTTTGGAAATTTACCACTGGAATAACTGGCTGTTATCGAGCCAGTCATTCCAGTGGTAAATTTCCAAAAGTAGTCTTCTCTTTGGCCTGCTAATGGGCATTCCTCAAGACCATTACAGAGGCCGGTTCTGGCCGGCTTCGTCATGAAAGGGTTAAAATAGATATACAAATTCAATACACAAATATAGTGACACTATTTCGTTATTATTTTCCATTTACAACACGCTGATGATGCGAGTGTCACGATATTAACTCTGGACAGTAAAGTAGGTTTTATATCATTTATTATCTTAAAATATTATTCAAGGCAATGGAGGGATCCATTTCTAGTTATACCCCGCCATTTCTAGTTATACCCCACCCATTTCTAGTTAAGCTCCGCCCATTTCTAGTTAAGCTCCGCACTTTTTACGCATGCTGGAATCGATTTGTATATTTTAAATGCTGAATTCCAATAATCACAATTTTTAAGGTAATTACATACAGATAAGATGTTGAATATTGTGAAAATAATTTGACTGGATATAGGCAGCAGCTGCACCCAGTCAAATCAGTTTTAAAATATTCAACAGAACGTTTATTAAATACTAAATTCATCAATGACATACAATTCGTACCGTACGCATGGCATACTTTTCAATGTTCATGACAGATCTAAATACGTGGCTATGTATTGTAACGATCAACATTCTACATGTGACGTAATTGAGTATAATGACATAATAGGATCCCTCTGTTAACTGCTTACCACTTCAGTACTCTGTTAATAGTTTGACAAGTGACATCCTTTGATTGTAATGATATATACTTAACAAATATGCAGGCCATAACAGGCCATTTTAAAACTATAACAAACAAATCGTGAATAAATTAAATTTTTATTCGGATATGGTAATGAACACCATTTTAGATTTTAATAATAATTACATTTTTACCAGTTTTTTAGTTTACTTTATTTATATTATAAAAAAAATCATAATTTACGTAAAAATAAAAATTCACAGTTAAATCAGGAAATCCAGCAAGCCTAGTTGTTGGCACCCAGTAGGGGAAATGTAAATGCTAATAAAAACCTGTTTGATTCATTGACAGATGCGGTACATGGCCCGCTATTGTCATATTGCTGGTGTACTTGATATTGTCAGGACAGTGCTAGGTTATTGTCATGTTGATGATAGTGTTATGATATTGTCATGTTGACACTGTATTCTCATAATGTCCGGATTTATTTATCATTTGCTCATATGTCTTTCATTCTTAAGAAGACCCTCTGTACCATGACTGATTTCACTGAATGATATTTAACCAAAGTCTCCATTCACATATGACACTGTTATTTATTTGTTATGGATTGAAAAAAATGCAATGTTAATTACTAATTAATTATTGTTTATTATAATAATAATAATAATAATAATAATAATAATAATAATAATAATAATAAGTACTAAGTCATCCATTCATTAAACGATAGAACTGATTGAAATTTGTTACATCGAGTTCTGAAGAGCTTATTTGAAAACCGTTACATTAATGGCATACTGAATAAACTCGTTTCATAAAGCTATTCATATGGTGTTTCTTTTCTTGTAATGTTTGCATGATCACTTGAAGACAGAAAACATGGTTACGCATACAGAGATGAAGACTATCATCAAGTCACTCTATAGAACACCTCAATCAGAAGATGCCTACCATCATCTCTCGAGGCCAGAGCAAGTGACGATTTTTCGTCTCAGAACTGGACATAACAGACTAAACCAACACATGTACAGGCGGTTCCACCTTACGACATCGCCCGCTTGTCCTTGTGGAGAAGCAGAACAGACCACAGAGCACATACTTCAATGTTGCAGTATGTATCAGCTGCTCAGAGAAGCGATCTGGCCTTTGTCAACCTCTTTTCTTGAAAAGCTGTACGGGCCTGTGGAAGAACTGCAGAAAACCACAGATTTCATCTTGAGAACGGCTCTCCAAGTGTGATACCAGCGATCGAAAAGAAGAAGACTTGAACTCTGAGCTGATTGAACAGTGTAATCTCCTTGAAATATAGCAATAACATTGTTTTGTTGTGCGTTTTGATCGTTTGAATCCAGACTTGTCTTCAATAGAATTAAATGTCTTGTCTGTCCTCTACGTTGCCTATAAACATCAGAGTTAATATCAAATTCACATTTTTGTAGTCTACTTAAGTTTGGTTTGGTTACGATATGACATGGTTATAAAGGAATATGAAACAGGATTCTCTTCTTTACTTTTGTACCAAACTTGGCACGATCTTTACCATTGAAATTTAACCAGTAAATCACTGAACATTCAGTCATCTTCTCAAAGGTAGCATGAGGCGTGGTAACGAATGTGCTTACAACAGTTAAGGTAAGGAGCAGAAACTAATTTGTTGTACCAAGTTCAGAAGTTTAACATGATCTTGACCTTTGACGGTGATCACAAAGTCAATGGATGATCTTTTTCTCTCCCTATCGTGTATGTGTCCAAATTTTCTAATCCCTAAATATTGGCAGAATAAAAAGATGAGATACAGAGCTAAGCTCAACTAGAACTACAAGAAAACTATCGGTCATAATACCACAATGAGAGCTCGCTCATCCAGGATAGCAGCACTATACAGGTCTCACAGTAGGTCTATGATAAAAGGAGCACATTTTTAGCTTGGCTATGAACTAAGACTAACTATTATGATACCCTGCTCTACATCCAACAGGAATGGTCGGTATAGTAGGTGGCGCTGGTGTCAAATTTGTGTTTAGTTCATCTTAGAGGTTGATATCTCAGGTTGCGTTAATAATACTGCACCCAAACTTAGACACGTGCCTTCCTGGAATGAGAGGGCAAGACACAATAACATGGGTCTCAAAAGGTCAAGGTTACTGGCCTTAGCAAGCACCTTTTCAAAATTAACATTTTCTATTTATCTCAAATTAGCAGTATATATCTCACATCAGTCATTGTGACCTTGGTAACAGGTTTTTTCCAAAATAAATATTTTGTGTTTACCTAAACTTAGCTGTCTACATCTAATGTTTGGTTAATCATAATGGACTCAAACCTGGACACATGTTTCCTTATAGTGACAGAATTTTGATTGGTAAATTTTTGTCCGAAAAACATGAATTTTATGAAAAATTTACCGGATATCGCTTAAAATGCTACTCTTCATTAACTGCGTGGATGATTTCAACCAGACTTGGATGGAAGGACCCAATTGTAGCAGGCTTCAGATCTAGTATGCAGAATTCTGATTGGTCAGTTTTTGGGTGGCTATCTCAGATTTTCCAAGTTTTGGTAAATCAGTTAAACGCCCACACATTATTAACGGCTTGGCAGATTTCAATCAATCTCAGCTAGAAGGACCCTAGGTGGGTAGGCTTCAGAATATATATACAGAATTTTGATTGGTCAATTCTTTCAGTGGTAATCTTGGATTTTCCCGAAAATTATCCATGTCTTTAAATGCAAATGGTTCAAATGCTAATGGTTCAGGTTAGCGCCACAGGCCCTTTGGCCTCTTGTTTTATTAAAATCTTAGATTTTATGACAAAATTAACGGAAATCAAAACGCATCAAGCCGCTTGAAGGACTTTAACCAAGTTTGGCTAGATGGTGGTTAAGGCTCCTGATCGTCTATTCAGAATTTTGATAGTTCAATTTTTTGGTTGAAAATCTTAGCTATTATGTAAAATTTACCGGAAATTGTCAAAACACATCTCATTAGTTGCTTGGATTTTAACCAAATTTGGGTGGAAGACCCCTATTGTCGTCATACTCTCAAGATCATCTATTCAGAATTTTGATTCGTCAATTCTTTGGGGTTGAAATTCTAGATTTTATGAAAAATTAACCGGAAATTGTCAAAACGCATCCCCTCCTTAACCGCTTAACGGATTTCAACCAAATTTGGCTAGGAGGACTATACACTAGTAGGCTCTAGAAGTTGTATTCAGAATTTTGATGGGTCAACTTTTTGGTGGCCATCTTGGATTACCTGAAAATTTTCCCAAACCATTTAAAGCACTACTCCTTAATCAATGGCTACGATTTCAATGCAACTTGAGTGGAATGATCCTGTGGCCATCTTGGATTTTCTAAAAACTATCCATCATGTGTATTTAAATACAAATGATTCAAATGCTAATGGGTCAGATGAGCACCACAGGCTCTTGTGCCTCTTGTTAAACTGTAGCATAAAATGAGGGAAATAACAAGACAGCCCATCACCTGTATCTCATCAATGAGGCTTACTGATCTGATTCAGCTCAAATGTTAGCACAACAAGAGATCTTAGAGCGTATGAGGAATTTTAAGCTGTGGCTGTGATTCTGATAAAAAATTATCAACTTCTGAATATGGTGATATCTCGGAAACTACTGGTCCGATCTGGCTCATAATTTTAACTTAAGAGAGTATGATGGGCGAGTGATTAAACAGCCCTTTCACCCCAGAGTTTCAGTATCTCAATTTCACATTTCTGTTGTTTGAATTAGTTTTTGCTGGAAGCCGTTGCTGCCCTGCAGGAAGGTGTTACGCAAATTTGCTGCTTGATGTGCTGCTCCAATGTGGACATCAATGACACCTCAATCTGGACTGCAGTGCTGCCAATGCACTGCACTGGTGTGGGAATCCCTTTAGAGAGTAGAACTAGGCAGCCCTGTCATGCAAGAAGTGTACAATTTCATTCTGAACAAATTGTTTCAATTGATATAAATATGAAATTGTGATATTTTGACAAGGGTTTTATTTGCTCGGGAGTTGTTGCTGTTAAGATCAGCAATAGGATTAAATGTAATTTTCAAAAGACTCGACTTCTATCTATAGTGTAGCATAGACTCAGGAGGTAGTGTGAACACTGGGTGCTACTTCTTGTTCTTCTTCTTGTTCTTAGCCCTTTAACACTCATATCAGCCAAAAACGCCTTCTGCAGTGCCCATTTGCAGACCAAAAGAAGACTATTTTTGAAAATTTACCACTGGAATGGCTGGCTCGAAAAGTCATCTTTTGGTCTGCAAATGAACATTTTCTATGAGAAAATTTAGTTTCTTGAATAAATTTGAGGGTTAAATGGTTAAGACATTTTTCAATAACTTGTTCCACTGTATGGATCTTCTCCAAACTTTGAAGGATGCTTGTGCGTGATGTCCAGAAATTACGAGTGTGATGTTTTGGGGTCAAGAGCTAAGACGCAAAGGTTACAGCTTTCAGCAAAACTGTTTCCAAAATAGACATTTTGACTCCACGGTGTTCTGATTGAAAATTGGATCACCAATGAGGTTATTTGACAAATTTATCCATGTTAATGTTCATTAAATGTTGAAATACCAAATCAATGATTCCACTGTTTACCTTGATGTTTAACTACAGGTTAGATTAAACCTATATATTTTGAAAACAATTTGACTGAAATTCAGCAGTGTCTTAGGCATCATTGACTTTCAGCAAAAATATTTTTTAAATATTTTGCAAGATTTATATTTAGCCCCATAACAAACCATGTTTAATGTGCTATGAATATCATCCATGCATGTGGCAGTTAAAATATTGTAAGTATTTAGAAAGCTTGAAAACAAATCTTCAGTACAGGAAATAGACTTCCACCTGTCTGCTATAAACACAGCATGCCTGTTCCCATTTTAGCTGTATGGTTACCTGAGTGTGCGCTTCTTGTTTTGATCTAGACAGGTCTTACACCTGAATCTTATGCTTCCTGGCATGAGATGTTCTGTAATCATGAATATCACTAAGCCGTTTTCATCATTATGATGTTAGTGCGAGCCATGGCTGCTATATCTAATAAAATGTGAAAGACATTTTCTCCTAAACGTTCCTTGTAGAATGATTGATATATTTGTTTATCAGTCAAAGATGAATGAGTGGGTGGGTTGATATGGGGTGTGGTGTAGCAGTGCCGGTGTGTGGGTGGGGTGGAGAGCAGGCAAGTTTCGCAAATTGTCTGCTTACTAAATGTGCATACCTGAACTACCTGAAAAGTATAATATGATCACATATTATGTGATATATTTATTTCAGAAATTGTGTTAGTTTACATTTAGTGTTAGAATGGAAAATGGTGCTGGTATGTTTTCTGTGCGGGAACCAACCCCAGGTGGCCTTATTTAAAAACTTTGCATGGGATTCAGTGTGTGTTTCTCCAACGAAACACATCGCATCTTTCAATTATTGTTTTGACAATCACCTATTAAGTTTAACCTAAATTGTAGGAAAATACAATTTTTACTTTCGCCCTACCGCACTAGGGTAATATAATTCAAGTTTGCTTGAAATCAGCCAAGTGGATGATGAGGAATAATCTTTTAAATAATTTTTGGACATAGAAAATCTAAGATGGCTGCTGAAAAAAATAACCAATCAAATATCTTTATGGACAGCCAAAGGCTAACATCATGTGGTCTTTGCGATCGAGTTTGTTTAAACGTGACACCTTGGGTTAATGAGTTTATTAATTTAATTAAACTATTTCCTGAATATTAAATAAAATCTAAGATGGTCACCTAAAAAAAATTGACCAATCAGATTTCAGTATATAACTTGAGAACTATGACCGCAGGATCCTTCCAGCCAAGTTTAGTTGAAATGAGCCAATGACGACTAGTCTTCATAATGATTTCCCACAAATCTTTGGAAAATCCATGATGGAGGATAGATGAAATTGTCCAATCAAATTTCTGATTAGATGTATTGAGGTGTGCCACAATAGGAGCTTTCAATCTAAGTTCCATTGAAATTGGTTTAAAGAGAAGTAAGGTTTAAATGATTTCCAGAAATTTGTTGTAAAATCCAAGATGGCCACCCAAAAAGCTGATCAATCAAATTTATGTATACAAGTTTGGAATTCTACCACCACTAGTTAATGAGTCTTTTAGACGGAAAATATGACAGCTGCTCATCATGGCATAAGCTCACATGCTTTTTTAGTCCAGGTGAGCTTATAATGAAAAAATTGCTTATGCTAGGGAAATCCCAACAAACCCCTCCTGAACAAATTTTTATAAACTGACACTACGCGTGTTCATTATGCATAACCTATGAGCAAATCATCTTAATCATTTAATGGTCAACAGGAGTCAAGTATATAGAAACATTTGATTTAGTCAGCGCCCATTTGCAAGCTAAGAAAATATGTTTGATAATTTACTACTGGAATGTAAATGCGTATCAGTGGTAGATTTTAACCCTTTCACCGATAATTTCCCTATAATGATATTCAAGGTAAACCATACACAAAAACTGTTGAATATTGTGACATTAATTTGACTGGAAGCCATTGCTGCCACGTCTTCCAGTCAAATTAATTTCAAACATATTCAACAGATTCAGTTTTATATTGTAATGAATATACTTTTTCCGTCATTTGTTAGTGAAAGAGTTAACTAGAAAGACTGCATCCTGCATGTTGAGACATTTAATATTCCCGCATATCTGACATCATACGTGGTGATGGTTTGATGCTTGAATTGTTATGGCATGGTAGGGTTAGGGTAGCCCGCAGGTTATAGTATGGTGTCATCATATAGGGCAGGGCTGGGCACTGTAGGGGAAAAGTGTGATGTCTCGGCCATATGAAAGAAGTACACATTAGCTCACCTAGCTTGAAAGACCAAGTGAGCTTATGCTATGGCGGCCGTCTGTCGTCCATCTGTCCGTCCATAAAATTGCTTCGTCTCCTTAACGGTTTGACCGATTTCAACCAAATTTGGCAGAATTTTGATTGATCAATTTTTTGGGCTCAAAATCTTAGATTTTATGAAAGATCTACCGGAAATGGTCAAAATGCTACTCCTCCATAGCTGCTTGACATATTTCAACCAAATTTGGCTACACAAATTCTATCGTGGTAAGCTCTAGAACTTCTATTCAGAATTTTGATTGATCAATTTTTTGGGTGAAAATCTTAGATTTTATGAAAGATCTACCGGAAATGGTCAAAATGCTACTCCTCCATAGCTGCTTGACATATTTCAACCAAATTTGGCTACACAAATTCTATCGTGGTAAGCTCTAGAACTTCTATTCAGAATTTTGATTGATCAATTTTTTGGGTGAAAATCTTAGATTTTATGAAAGATCTACCGGAAATGGTAAAAATGCTACTCCTCCATAGCTGCTTGACATATTTCAACCAAATTTGGCTACACACATTCTATCGTGGTAAGCTCTAGAACTTCTATTCAGAATTTTGATTGATCAATTTTTTGGGTGAAAATCTTAGATTTTATGAAAAATCTACCGGAAATGGTCAAAATGCTACTCCTCCATAGCTGCTTAACATATTTCAACCAAATTTGTCTCGATGAATTCTATAGTGCTTAACTCTAGAAGTTCTATTAAGAATTTTGATTGATCAATTTTATGGTCTCCTGACCAGAATGGCCAAGTGAGCTTATGGCATGGCGACCGTCTGTCTGTTAACTTAAAAACGCTACTCATTAACCAATTGGCATATTTTAACCAAATTTGGCTAGAAGGACCCTATGGAGGTAGGCTTCTGAACTTGTATACAGAACTTTGATTGGTTCATTTTTTTGGTGGCTATCTTGAATTTTCCAAAAAAATGGCGGGAAATTGTTTAAAACGCTACTCCTAATTAACTTCTTAAGCAATTTCAACCAGACTTGGCTGTAAGGATACTAGGCTGGTAGGTTTCAAATTTTGTACAAAGAATTTTGATTGGTCAATTTTTCCAGTGCCCATCTTGGATTTTCTGAAAATTACTCCTCAATAAGCACTGGGCCGATTTCAATCAAAATTGGATGGAAGAACGCTAACCTCGTATGCTTCAGAACTTGTATACAGAATTTTGATTGGTCCATTTTTCCGGCGGTCATCTTGAATTTTCCAAAAAATGGCTGGAAACGGTTTAAAACGTTACTCATTAACTTCTTGAGCAATTTAAACCAGACTTGGCTGAAAGGATACTAGGCTGGTAGGTTTCAAACTTGTATACAGTATTTGATTGTGAATTTTTTCTGGCGGCCATCTTGGATTTTCTGAAAATTTCTGTAAATCACTTAAAAACCTAGTAACTTGATAAGCACTGGGCCGATTTCAATAAAACTTGGATGGAAGAACCCTAGCCTAGTATGTTTCAGAACCTGTATACAGAATTTTGATTGGTCAATTTATCGAGCCACTAATTCCAGTGGTAAAGTTTCAAAAATAGTTTTCTCTTGACCGGCAAATTAACCTTTTCTAAGAGCATTGCATAGGCCAGTTTTGGCCGGACTGGTGATTGAAGTGGTAATTATGTTCAAATGAAGAATGATTGATGCCTACAAACTCTGCATTGGCTAACTGAGCTAGATTTAACGATGCCTACGCAAAATATTAAATATCCCTCTGCATATATTTGCAATGTGCCACGGTCTATGGAGAGAACTGGAATATAGCCAGAACATCCTTCAGATCTACGTAACCTTTCATATCTCCAGCACGCCAGTCAAATAAATGCACACCTGATAGGCATAATACATGCTATAGATATATCAGCAACTGTTACTAGTACAAAACCTGATCATGTTATTGCACACACGCACAGGTGCATTTTTGTCCAAACACTGGTATTTCGACAAAATGGGCATTGACATGTCACACGCCTTCAACACAATTAAACGCTCAAAGATCCTAGATGTACTACACCAGGCCAGTTGCAATGGAGATGAACTGTGGCTAGTGAGACTACTGCTTGCAGACACCAAGCTGAAAGTACGAGTCAAGTCAGTGAAGTCTGCAGCATTTGAGAAATCTATAGGCTCCCCATAGGGAGATGGTCTATCCCCTGTGCTTTTCACCCGTTACCTTGCTGCTGCATTGAAATCTGAAATATTCCACAAGACCACCCTCCCCACCCACTCCCAGTGCCCATACAAAGCATGAAACTAAAGAAAATGACGACCCAGTTCATGGCGGCGAACCATGGAGGAAAAGTAAAATCCTGGCCTCACTGCTCTGCGGTAGTGCTGACATTGCTGCATGCTGTGTCATGGGGAACATAGCTTACCAGACCTGGAAGCTATGGATTTGTATATCAAAGATGCCATTGACAAAAAGGCTATGTTTATACAATGCAACCTGCATATCCTTGATGCTGTATAACTGTAACAGCTTGGCAGCTCCAAAGGCAGCTCTAGACAAACTTGATGCCAGCCACCGCAAACATGTACGCACCATCACTGGACACCAATGCCTAGACAGCATGATTTGCAACGATTCCCTATACATTGCTGCTGTCTGTAAAAGTCACCCAGCAAAGATGGTCCATGTGCTAAGAATGCCAGAGTCTTGGAATTCGCCCACTGGGAGACAGCAAATAAAAAGGTACGAGAGGACATCATTGCATAAATATGTAAGTGTGCTGCGAAAATTTGATTGATGCGAAGTGACCTCGAGAAAGCAGGACTCGGTACACTCAAGTCAAGAATGGACCTGAGGAAGCTAAGGATTTTCGCTGAGGACAAGACACAGTGGTCAAAAGCGAAGAAGGACTGATTGCAGGTGTAGGATGTTTCTACTACTACAGCCGCAGGATACAGTAATCATACATACAGGTGCATTTGCGTCGCAAAATTAATTTTGAAGCCTTGCATCAATATGTGTGTTTGTTACATACTGAAATTTCCAAATATATTATTTGTCCTGTCTGGATGATTGATTCTAGTTTGTGTTAGTGGGTATGATGCAAGCCAGACATTTAGCCAACCACACACATACCCCTCCCCCCCCTCCCCCCACCCACCAAATCTTAACCATTAAAGTGATAATCCTTATCAAAGAGATCACAAACAGTGAATTATTACATTGTCAGAAAATGAATGACAGGTGCCCATTTTGGAAAGGGCATTGCTGAAACCTGACAAAGACTACAATTTGAACACCAGTTGTCAAAACACAAAACCAGATACAACTAAGTTTTACGATGTAAGAAATATTCTATTAAATATTTTGTAACTTGTTTGACTGAATTACTGAATATTTTGAAACTATTTTGCTAGGAAGATGTAGCTTCACCGATCAGAAACAGTCAAAATATTTAGCAAATTAAATCTGACAAGGTACAGAATTTCTTCTATGCAATCTAACAGTCGAAGGAGACGGAGATTAATTAATTAAATATACAGTAGTAAAAATACAGTAGTAAAACTCAAGGGCTCCCTCATCATACACACATAAACCTCACACTAAATGCAGTACAAACCCGCTTAATAATGAAAGCCAGGATGCTTAAGGGAGGTAAGCATGCTTAAAAATGCTTGTCCTCTTGGATATAATCTCCCCTGAATATGATAATTTCAGCTTATGTTAGGCATTTAGAAATTCTGCAATTTATGTACTGGTAAGTCAATCAAACATCGACATCAATGCTGTATTAAGCCTTTAACACTCATTGGCAAAAGCGACTTCTGTAGTTGTCTTGAGGAATGTCCATTAAAAGAAAAAAGCGAAAAGCATTTTTGAAAATTTACCACTGGAATTAATGGCTCGATAATCAGGTGGTACTATTTTTTTAAAAGTAATCTTGACCTGCAAATTTACATTTTCTATGAGAAAATTGATACAGTCTTGAATAAATTTGAAGATTAGAGGGTTAAAAGATGCATGGTTTGTTGACTAAAAAGATGGTTTGAAAGATCACTTCGAAAACCACATATCCGAAAGGTTTATGGTCACATTGTGAACTGATTTTAACAGGTCTTTAATTGTCTGACAGCTGACTTTTTGCGGGTGACATATTCCAGGGTTCTGTATCTGGTTGTGATTCTGTATCTCTGAACCTACCAAATATTTTGAAAACAATCTGACTGAAAGTTGTGTTTGGCTAAGTCACCAACATTTAGTAAAATCATTTTCAAAATATTCAGCAAGTCAAGATTTTTTGCTCATTGAAATTATTGCCTAATGGCTTGCATTAGCGAGCCAGTTAAACCTTTGACGGACAACCCGGCCAAAACTGCTTCTGCAGGAGTGTACATTTACCTGTACAGTTAAGAAAGACACCCAGTCAAATCAGTTTCCAAATAATCGAACAGAAAGTTTATCAACCCTTTAACCCTCGCATTTGTTCAAGAAAATTTAAATTTTCTCATAGAAAATATCCATTTGCAGACCAAGAGACTATTTCTGAAAATGTACAACTGGAATGACTGGCTCAGTTATCAAGCCAGTCATTCCAGTTGTAAATTTTCAAAAATAGTCTTCTCTTGGTCTGCAAATGGATATTTCTCAAGACCACTACAGAAGCCATTTTTGGCCGATATGAGTGTTAAAGGGTTAAATTGTAAATTCATCGAACGATATACAATTTGTACACTTGAGACTTTTCGAGCTTCATGAACATGAGGCCCAAGGGCCTGTGGCGCTCACCTGGACCATTAGCATTTGAACAATTTGCATTTAAATAGATATGATGAATCATTTCCGGAAAAGCCAAGATGACCACCCAAAAAAATGACCAATTAAAATTCTGAATAGATGTTCTAGAGTCTACCATGATAGGGTCGTTCTGGCCAAATTTAGTTGAAATATGTCAAGCGACTAAGGAGAAGCAACGAATTGACAATTTCTGGTAAATTTGTCATAAACTCTAAGATTTTCACCCAAAAATTTCTCAATCAAAATTCTGAATATAATTCTAGAGCCTACCACCATAGAATCCATCTAGTGAAATTTGTTTGAAATATACCAAGCAGCTAAGGAGGCGTAGCATTTTGACCATTTCCGGTAGATTATTCATAATATCTAAGATTTTCACCAAAAAAACTGATCAATCAAAATTCTGAAAAGAAGCTCTAGCGCCTACCACCATAGAATGCATCTAGCCAAATTTGGTTGAAATACGTCAAGCTGCTAAGGAGGAGTAGCATTTTGACCATTTCCGGTAGATTTTTCATAAATTCTAAGATTTTCAGCCAAAAAATTGATCAATCAAAATTCTGAAAAGACATCCTAGAGCCTATCACAATAGAACCCTTACAGTCTAATTTGTTTGAAATCTGTCAAAATGGTAAGGAGAGGTAGAGATTTTACAATTTCCGGTAAATTTCTAATAAAATCTAGGATTTTCACCCAAAATATTTACGCAACAAAATTCTGAATAGAAGTTCTAGAGGCTATGAACATAGGATTCTGTCAGCCCAACTTGCTTCAAATCGGTCAAACGGGTAAGGAGAAGCAATTTGATAATTTCCGGTAAATTTTTAATAAAATCTAGGATTTTCACTCAAAATATTCATGCAACAAAATTCTGAATGGAAGTTCTAGAGCCTATGACCATAGAATTCTTTCAGCCCATTTTGGTTGAAATCAGTCAAAATTCTAAGAAGAAGCAATTTGACAATTTCCGGTAAATTTTTAATAAAATGTAGGATTTTCACCCAAAATATTTACGAATTAAAATTCTGAATGGAAGTTCTATAACCTATTACCATAGGATCCTTTCAGCCAAATTTGATTGCAATCGGTCAAAAGGGTAAGAAGAAGCAATTTAACAATTTCATGTAAATTTTTAATAAAATCTAAGATTTTGAGGCAAAAAAATTTATGAATCAAAATTCCAAATGGAATCTGAACGGATCTGAACACAATAGCATCCTTTGACCAAAATTTAGTTAAGATTCGGCTATTGGTTAAGGAGCAGTAGCGTTTTAAAGTAAAAAGATGATGGCCGACGGATGGCCGGTCGCCACGGCATAAGCTCACTTGGCCTTTCAAGCCAGGTGAGCGTCTTCTTTTCGATCGCTGGTATCACACTTGGAGAGCCGTTCTCAAGATGAATCTGTGGTTTTCTGCAGTTCCTCCACAGGCCGATACAGCTTTTCAAGAAAAGAGGTTGACAAAGACCAGATCTCTTCTCTCAGCGGCTGATACGTACCGCAACATTGAAGTATGTGCTCTGTGGTCTGTTCTGCTTCTCCACAAGGACAAGCGGGCGATGTCGTAAGGTGGAACCGCCTGTACATGTGTTGGTTTAGTCTGTTGTGTCCAGTTCTGGGACGAAAAATGGTCACTTGCTCTGGCCTCGAGAGATGATAATAGGCATCTTCTGATTGAAGTGTTCTATAGAGTGACTTGATGATAGTCTTCATCTCTGTATGGGTAACCATGTTTTCTGTCTGATTCTCTTCTGCACCCACCTTTGCCATCTTGTCTGCTTCCTCATTTCCTTGGACTCAACAGTGTGAGGGGATCCACTGCAATGCTATTCGAAAGCATTTGATGGTTTGTAGTGCTTCTTCAAGTTGTGGCAGCTTACCTTTGGTAGGGTCTGCTGTTCTGCTGATGGTATTAGCTGCATGAACCAGTGCTTCAACTTCAGCTCTGT
Source organism: Chaetoderma sp. LZ-2023a (assembly GCA_034401795.1). NCBI lineage: Eukaryota > Metazoa > Mollusca > Caudofoveata > Chaetodermatida > Chaetodermatidae > Chaetoderma > Chaetoderma sp. LZ-2023a. The sequence goes on along the minus strand of CM067369.1, from coordinate 62,238,936 downwards.
AGTTTGTGCAGTGTTTGCCTGTCGGTATTGCAGCTGACTCATGTTGTCCGTTTGGATACTGTATGTGCAGTCTGGCACCTCCGCTCCTAATTGCATCTTTGGCTGATCCATCTGTGTAGATCCTTATCGATGTCTCCTGAGGGTACGTTTCTTCCAGCATGGCTAGGGTCAGGGCCTTCTTGCTCACATCACTGTGTTCATCTTTGGTTGTGAGATGAGGTACTGTGGTGCGAATAGATATGCTCCCTAGATTGTTTTCCCATGGTGGAGGATCAAGGGTGTGGTTTGGGTTCTCTATTTGTGCTGGCAACATTTTTTGGTGTTTTCTTTGAAGTGCTTGTGTCTCTTTCACAAAACTTGATCTTTTAAGTCTTCCTGATGACAGCTGTGCTTGCCTGATCTTCATCGGGTGGTTGTTGAACGATTTGAACTTTGCAGCTTGGATCAGTGCTTTGCATTCCCTTCCTTTGCTAAGTGGGGGGAATGCCTGTTGTCTGCTCCATTTTTTCTATTGGTGTTGATCTCATTCCACCAGTGATGATGCGCAATGCCTGGTTTTGTACTCTGTCGAGGTTCTGTTGATGAGATTTAGTTGCTGTCATCCATGAGCTGGATCCATACTCAAGGTGTGGTCATACGGCACCTAGGTAGATGGTCTTGAGGATCCTTTCATTGGCACCCCACTTTGTTCCTGCCAGCTTCCTCATGATGTTTAACTTTCTTCTGGCCTTTGCCTCTGCGTTCTGGATGTGCTCCTTCCATGTTAATCTTCTGTCATAGGTGACTCCCAGGTATGTCTGCTGGTCCTCGTACTCGAGTGGAGTACCGCCCCGTGTCAGATTGCCAACCTTGGTTTTGGTGGACAGTGAGAATAGCATGGCTGATGATTTTTCTTTGTTGATGGTAATACACCAGCCAAGCTGTAATTCTGTCCAAGGCGAGCTGCATTCTGTACGTGGCAGTCGTTGTGTACTCCTCGGTGCACCAGAGTATGAGGTCATCTGCATAGAGGGCTGCTTGGATCCCATTGGGCAGCTCTGTTACAATGTCATTAATGAAGAGTATGAACAGAGTCAGTGATAATACTCCGCCTTGTGGCACCCCTTGTCTCAGCAATACATTCTGTCCAGATTGTCCATCCACCAGCACCCTAGCTCTGCGATTGTGTAGGTATGACTTGGTCCATCGGAACATGTTGCCACCGATGTCTGTGCGCCAGAGCTTCACGAGGAGGCCATCCTTCCACACCTTGTCAAATGCCTTCTGCAGATCGATAAAGGCAGCTGGCATCACCTTCTTGGCTTGAAAAGTGTCCTCTATGACCTGTGAAAGATGTGTTGTTTGATCTTCTGTGCTGCTGTATCTTCTGAAGCCGGCCTGCTCTGAAACTATAATGTTCTCCGACTCCAGGTACCACTGCAACCGCTGGTTGACGATGCGCTCCATGGTCTTGCATATGCAGCTTGTAAGACTGATAGGATGGTAGCTCAGCACTTTCGTCTTGTTCTTCCCTTTTTTCAGAATAGGAGTCATTGTGGCATCCTTCCAGCACTGAGGAACCTCTCCATTGGTCCAACTGAGATTAAAGATGTCTAACAACTTGCAGAGAGATGCATTACCAAGGTGTTGGATCATTTCATTCGTAATGCCATCTGGCCAGGGAGATTTCTTCTTCAATTGGCGGATAGTTCTGCTAAACTAATGTCAACTTTCATTGCATCGTGAGTGTTGGTGTCTGTTCTTTCCTTTTGCACTTTTCTAACCTCTTTCTGACGCATTCGTGGTATAGAAATGTTGCTTTCTTTTGCATATGCCTTTGCAAAGGCATCTGCAGCCATCCTTCCTGTCAGTGTTTGTCCATCTTCTTCAAGAGTAGTCTTCTCTCCTCCGACACCCTCATTATTCAGTGCTTTAGTCAGTCTCCATAGCTTTGTGGTGTCTCTCTCTAAATTAAACCCTGCCATCTTTTCCCTCCAGCTTCTTCTTTTGGCCTCCAGCTTGGTCTTTAGATACCTGGCTTTAGTTTGTTGTAGCGTGAAGTGGTTTTCATGACAGGGATTACCCTCTGCATCTTCTCTGGTCTTGTCTAGTTTATCATGTGCTGCTTGCAGTTCTGTTGTCCAGTAGGGGCGGTAGTTTTCCTGAACCCTCGAGGAATCGCTTCGTTGGCAGCCTTGAGGATACTTGAATTAAATTCCGTGACCACATTGTTGATGTTTCTCCCTTCTACTGCTATATTTTGGGTAAGCTCATTAGAACGAATGCCGAACAGACTCCAATTTGCCTTTTTGTAGTTCCACCTTGGATGTTGAGGTGAACTTGTCGAAATACTTCCAGAAAGAGAGAGTAGGACTGGGCCGTGGTTGCTTCCTCCTAACTGCGATCCGACCACTCTACTGAGGTTTCTGTGAATGTCTTCTGTACAAAATGCCTCGTCCGGCGTTGTTGTCGAGTGTCACTGGCGCGAGTAGAAGGTAGGCTGATCTGTGGGATCGTTGACAAGTAAAAGGTGCTTTTCATCTTGCCATCCTTCAATGTCTTCTCATTTATCAAGTGTTCTGTATCACCAGCTCTGGGACTCGCTATTAAAGTCTCCCGCAATGAGGAAGTGGCAGTCTGGGACCTGGATTGTGTCAAGTGAGAGATTCTTGTCATTAGGGCAGTAATAATTGACAATGTCAATCACAGAGTTGCTGGTTGTTACCTTGATCTTGATATATTCTGCCTCTTCCATAAAGGTTTTGATCTGGCTGGTGTTCACGCTGTTTCGGACCAAGGTGATCACCCCGCCTTTCTTTCTTCCTCTTCGATCACACCGGAAAATCTGGTAACCTCTGATCTTAAATGGTTTTCCTTCTTGCAGGTGTGTCTCTTGGATGCAGCAGATATCAATGTTGTTTTCGTACAGGAACTGTTCGAGCTCTGATTCCTTGTTGGTAGCCCCTTCTGCATTCCAGTGCATGATGTTGATACTGGGGTTCTCTGGGTTTGTTCTTCTCTTTCGGTTGCCCAGTAGCTCTCCATCCTCGTCCCCCGGCTCCACAAGACGAGTTGATGGGACCTCCAGTAGCTGAGGGTAGGGTGGGCTCCTTCGAGGCGTGGAGCCCAGCGCTGCACCTACCTGGCGGATCCTCACAGGGCGAGCACCATTTTGGTTGATTCGATCTCCAAGTGTCATTTCATTAGCATTGTGCATAATACTCTGGTTAGCCCCTCCAAATGTCTGGATTGACACCCAGTGGGTTACACCCCTGCGCCACATTGAGGCCGAGCATATAGTCTTAAACAGGAGGCCAGGTGAGCTAAAAACCAGGCTGACTTCAAACATCATTCTAATAACTAACTACATATTCTATTTCATCTCTACTCAGTCAAAGCACAGAAACACGATTTCTTAATGGAGAAATCCTACTTTAGCTATGCCGAGTCCATCTCTAGCTAATCGCCACCCACACCTCGCTCATGTTAGAACCAATCGCTCCCTGTATTCTCTGAATCTCAATTTCCTGAAAATTATACAGGTTAGCTGATGAATATTTTGAAACTAACTTGACTGGGCGCTGTTGCTGGCCAGTCAAATTAGTTTCAAAATATTTGACAGAAAGTTTATTAAATAGTAAATACATACAAGTCGCACATGTAAGACTATTAAGCATTTAAGACGGAGTAAATCGAGTCATTCATGCTGTAATTGATTATGACATCATGCTGCATGTCACATAGTTGATTATGATGTCATATGATGGATGGATAAACTGGAAATATCCATTGCACTGTCTGATGGTCACATCTGTTGGTGACGCCAGTTTGATAATGAATGCATTTTTTATTTGTAGATCGATCCATAATTTGACTGACTGACTGACTGACATTTGACCCTGTAAGTATTTGATTGATCTGTCTGTCCATCTCGTCGTCCAAACGGTGTAATTCATTTTACATTTAATCGTCAAATTTAGTAAAGAAAATGTCAGTTTTCTGTCAGGAATCCTTCTATAAGTGTTTACAGTTACTTAATGTGTCCAGAAACTCTTCTTTTGACATAGTTACACAGCCACACAAGCTATTAACCCTTTAACCCTTGAATTTGTTCAAGAAAATTTCAATTTTCTCATAGTAAGTATCCATTTGCAGACCAAGAGTAGATTATTTTAGAAAATTTACCACTGGAATGACTGGCTTGGTTATCGATCCAATCCTTCCATTGGTAAACTTTAAAAAATAATCATCTCTTGGTCTGCAAATGGACATTTCTAAAGACCACTGCAGAAGCTGTTTTTGGCAGATATGATTGTTACAGGGTTAAAGGTCTTGACTTGAATGCATGGTATCTGACTTGCTGACAATACATCTTGGGACATTTATCCACCTTTAATATGGATATACTGTTTATCACCGATATGTAGTCGCATCTTTGAGAGGAGTTGCAAGGCAAATTATTTATAAAAGAATCCAAAAGATTCACCCACACTCCTTAGCTATTTGGATTCAGAAAATATACAGCTTTTGTCCTTTTTGAATCGGCTGCTCGAGATCAGTGATTTATGGAGTATGTATAACAAGAGGCCCAAGGGGCCTGTATCGCTCACCTGGACCATAGGCATTTCAACTAGAATGTTCATTAACACTAAGTAGACCTCTAATGAGTTGAGCAGACTTGTAACAAGAAAACAGAGGCCATGTTTCTTTATGCATCAACTTCTCTTGAACAAACTTTAATGGCCTTTAGTCATAAATATCATCTCCAAAATTTTGGGCCGATCACTTCAGCAGTTCTGGATAGGTCGTTTTCATGGCCACCAAATTATTCGGGCAATCAAGTTCACAAGTGAGCAAATTTGGTTCAGCGCTTGCCCAAGATGATATTTCATGAGTTCTGTATCAATCCCTCAAACGGTTTCAGAGATTTTTAAAGAAATTTCTAAAAATGGGCCGAAATCCAAGATGACCACCGCCACAATTGGCCGATCGGCTACGTTTGAACATACTTGAATCTCTATGCCCTAAGGATGCTTCCTGCCAAACACAATTGAAATTGTCCCAGTAGTTATCGAGGACATTTTAAATTTCCCATTGCTTTAGTATGGGAGCGTTTGGCAGGAAAATGATCCAACATGGCCGCCAAACTGTCTATCTGACCATTTCAAAATTTGAAAATTTGAGATCAGAATAGTCAAGAACACATAAAACCAATTTCGGCCATAAAATCCATTAAACAATAAAATTCAATATGGCCGCCAAATATGCTATATTTTGATTGGCCCACGGTGGCCATGTTTTTTGGCCGTTCAACTTCCCTTGAACAAACTTTAATGGCCCTTAGGCACTAATCATATCTGCCAAATTTCGACCCGATCCGTTCAGCGATTGGAGAAGTCATTTTCACTAAACTAGGTCAACCAAGATGGCCGCCGAACCATTTGACCAATCAAGTTCTCTTGAACAAACTTGGTTCAGCTCTTGCCCTAGATCATATTTCATGAGTTTTGCTTTAATCCCCCCAGCGGTTTCGGAGATTTTTAAAGATGTTTCCTAAAATCGGCCAAAATCCAAGATGGCCACCGGCCCAATTGGCCGATCGGCGTCGTTTGAACAAACTTGAATCTCTATGCCCTAAGGATGCTTCATGCCAAATATAATTGAAATTGTCCCAGTAGTTCTCGAGAAGAAGACATTTTAAGTTTCCCATTGCTTTAGTATGGGAGCTTATGGTGGGAAAATGATCCAAGATGGCCGCCAAACTGTTTATCCGTCCCTTTCGAAAATTACAAATTTGAGATTAGAATACACAAAAACACATAAAACCAATTTCGGCCTAAAAATCCATCAAAGAAAAAAATCCAATATACCCGCCAAACACGCTATATTTTGTTTGGTCCACGGCGGCCATGTTTTTTTACGGTTCAACTTCCCTTGAACAAACTTTAATGGCCCTTAGTCCCTAATCATATATGGCAAATTTCGACCAAACCCGTTCAGCGGTTCTGGAGAAGTCATTTTTGCTAAAACTAGGTCAACCAACATGGCCGCTGAACCATTTGACCTATCAAGTTCCCTTGAACAAACTTGGTTCAGCTCTCGCCCTAGATCATATTTCATGAGTTTTGCATTAATCCTCCCAGGCGGTTTCGGAGATTTTTAAAGATGTTTCTTAAAATCGGCCAAAATCCAAAAAAAAAAGATTGCCATTGGCCAAATGGCTTCATTTGAACAAACTTGTATCCCTATTCCCTAAGGATGCATCCTGTCAAATATAATTGAAATTTGCCCAGTGGTTCTTGAGAAGTCATTTAAAGGAAAAGTTGACGGACGGATGGATGGACCACGGACACACAATGGATGGTCACCACGCCATAAGCTCTCTTGGCCTTTAAGGCCAGGTAATCTAATGACACCTGTACCCCACTGAGACCTTTATCAGCTTTTGACACTGACTAGCAATATGCTTTGATTGTGACATAAAGTGTGACATATGTTTGAGGATGACACTAAACATCAGTGACAGATAAGATGTTTAAGCGCTTGACTGCTACAAGCTCACCATACATTGATTTTAATGGGCAATGAACTGCAATTGCTGACTGCTGAAGATTTTGAAAATAATTTGACTGAAAGTTGTTGTGATGGTAACAAATACTCTGTAGACATTCAGCAGACAGACAGTTAAATGAAGCAGCAAGAACAAAGATTTTTATATACATATATCTGCACAAATCTTATCCTGAATTTAACACTAACACTCAAATTTGTCAAGAAAAATTTCTATCTTCTCACAGAAAATGTCCATTTGCAGACCAAGAGAAAACTATTTTTTAAATTTTACCACTGGAATGACTGGCTCGGTTATCGAGCCAGTCATTCAAGTGGTAAATTTTGAAAAATAATCTCTTGGTCTCCAAATGAACATTTCTCAAGACCACTGCAGAAGCTCTTTGGGGCTGATATGAGCGGTAAAGGGTTAATGGTCAAGCCAGCTTCTGCAGTGGTCTTGAGGAATGTCCATTTGCAGACCATGAGAAGACAATTTTTGAAAATGTATCACTGGAATGACTGGCTCTTTAACAGAGCCCATCATTCCAGTGACAAACCTCCAATAATTGTCTTCGCTTGGCCTGCAAATGGACATTCAGTAAACAAATATTTAAATTTTCTTGCCCAAATTTGATCGTTAAATGGTTAAAACACTATATACTCTCACCAGAGCTAAATACGAACGATGGAAGCAATAACTTGCAGTAAAATTATATTCATCAGGACATTAAAAACACCGTGTAGCAAATAATAATAAAAATACTACTCATAACCTTGTGACAGATGATAAGGAAATATAGGTGTGCCTGTAATATCAAGGAAAACACAAAACATAGAAGAGTAATCACAATTCAAGCACATCCTTTATTGCCAACATAATACTGTTAATAATACTGAAGAAAAACAGATAAGATCTCAACAATATTTGTATAATAAATTACAAATTATATACAAAGCATTATTATTATTATTATTATTATTATTATTATTATTATTATTGTTATTTACAATATACATATTATCATATATAACAATGGTTACATCAACAATTGTAGATGTCATAATGCCATCAATATTTAATTTAATCCATTCAAACCGACAAAGCCAATGCAGAAAGATGCTACAAGTTGAGACCCCATCAAGTTGCTCTATGGTTTGTGGCGTCTACTTCAAAAGAGCTTTAACCATCTGACTGCTGAGTTTTTGCAGACAACATATCCCAGGGGTTATATCCCTTTGGGCCTGCTACATATTTTGAAAACAATTTGACTGAAAGTTGTTGGTGGCTAAGATACCAAGAATTTTCAGTCAAATTGTTTTCAAAATATTCAGCAAGTCAAGAGTTGTTCATTGAAATTATTGCAGTTTTATATCAGATTTACACATGAACAATAGCATGTATAGAATATCTTCATAATCAAGGTCTTACAATATATACTTCTGCTGCTAACCCTTTCACAGTCAGGCTGGCCAAAAACAGTTTCAGCGGTGGTCTTGAGGAATGTCCATTCACAGACCAAAAGAAAACTATTTTTGAAAATTTACAAGTGGAATAACTGGGGTCAATAACCGAGGTATTAAATTTTAGTGGTAAATTTTCAAAAATAATCTATTGGCCTGGAGATGGACATTTGTATGACAAAATTCAAGTTGTTTTTTTAAAACAAATTTGAGGTTTAAAGGATTAACTCAGTCCTCACAGTGGTCCTAATGTTTGGATATTCATCCTACTTTTTCTTTCTTACTTTTGCGGATTCACTTCTACTTTTAAATCAGAAAAAAACTAGTTATTATTTTATGGAAGTAGAATTGAATGTTTCTCATCTTTAATGTAGCTGAAAATGTCCTTTTTAATTAACACTGTCAATCCTAGCTGATTAATTTCATGCGGTGAAATGTTGAATATTTTGAAAACAATTTGATTGACGGTCATTGCTGTCTATTATTTTCAAAATATTCAACAGCATATTTTTCCATCAAAGCTAATCTCAATTTCGAGGCACTTAATCTCTGTATTGTAGTCCTACTTTTCAGTTGAGACTAACAACTAGTATAAGTTAGCCCATAAAATCTTTGGCATAGCTGTCTAAGTCGCAACTATAGCTTGTGGCACATGTTCTAATTATGTCCTACTTTTTACCAGTGTCACCAGATGCAAGGGTTAATGTGAGCGTGGAGTGCCTCTTCGTCTTTTCAACCCTTTAACACTCAAATTTTTTTAAGATAATTTCAATTTTCTGATATACGTGTCCGTTTGCAGAGAAGAGTATTTTTGCAAATTTACCGGTGGTAAATTTGCAAAAATACACTTCTGCTCTGCAAATGGACATTTATCAAGAGCATTGCAGAACTCGTTTTTGGCTGATATGATATTTTTCAATGACTCTGGTTCTACTGGTTGGAGTTTTCCAGACTTGGATTAAATTTTGCCCAACGAGTGCGAAAGACGTGTGCGAAAGACGTACCGCAATTTTGGGGTCAAAAGCTAATATGAGACAGCAACCTTATTTTTAAAATCGACACGTGATGCATTTTTTAATAACACTGATTCTACTGGAGCGATCTTCTTTAAACTTGGATGGATTGCTTATCTGTGGTTTCAGAAACATCGTTTTCAAAATAGACACTTTTGACTTCATGGCGGACCAATTGAAAAATATATTAAACAACACAGGTATTGGGCAAATTTGTCCTTGTCTTCTTTCTCACTTAAGACGTCATAATAACAGAAGCACAAAACATTCAATTTGCACTGAGCTCAACTTAATTTAATTTCATGATTGTGTCATAAATGAGACAATAAACATTCTCACTAAAGCCTGTGATAGACGATCCTACATGTCCGATTATACATGTAGTATCCTACATTTGTATGTCATACATGTTCATCATACACGATCATACTGCATCAGACATTGTCGGATGATTTTACCAACCAGTGATACCAACAAAAATTCCCCAAAATTTCGGAATGTAATTGGCTGCTTCATCAGACAGGATTTATGATGTTGGATGAAAGTTGAGTATTGTCTGACTTTTTTGCGTGTATGATTATACATGTCGGAAGCCGAGATACATGATCGGACATCGTCCACCTTTGTAGAATCATACATGTATAATCGGACATGTAGGTAGGGCGTCACGGTATTAGCAAAATGAATACTGGTATCGATATCAATTTCCATACCGGTATATCTTTAATATCGGTATTATTGCAACTGGCAAAATAGAGTGAGGCTTGGGTAGTATGATAACTTAATCAACATATATCAGCACTCCTGAAATAGAAGCTGAACTTACAAATTTCCACAATAAAACCTAGAAATTACACAAATCCTGATATTAAACGCTAAATTATAACTCTCTTCAGCTAAATCATATCCCAAAACAGCCTAAATAATTCCAAAATTAGCCTTACAAATGATTATAATTTGCCACAAAATTACACCTATTTCTGCACCTGCATGGAGATCGAGAGATAAGCAGTGACCATCTAAACAGAATGTCATACCGGTTTTGTTATATCTCGATGTTTCGGTATCAGCAAAATCATATCGGTATGGCTAACAGTATAGCTATGATACTAGTATTCGATATATCGGTATATCGTGTAGCCCTACATGTAGGATCGTCTATCACGGGCTTAAACCAAGGCCTTGATTATCACCATCTAAATCGTGGAACATACATTGACGATTGTGATCGCATGACTAAGTCATGCCAAGTCTCACATCAAACACAGGTAATGTACCCGGGACTGTAGTATTTTGCTTTTATAACATCAAAATTGTACATTTATAGCGTCATCATTTCTTGTTAACCAACATTGTCTTCTTATAACTAGCATAAATTGCTTTATCATTCTGTCTCTTAGTCAATCCATCATTTTTTTTAGATTTCTAACAAATCTGTCTACTTCACAAATATAGCGCATTTGCACATGTTTATTTAACAATCATATAACTATTGAACATGTACAGACCAGCCAACTGTTTATGATGGGAAATTGCAAAACTAATTTGACAAGGAGCTGTTGCTGCCTAATACAGGAATAGGTTCCAGTAAAATTAGTTTCAAAATATTTCAATAGCTTTCCTGTATATGTGTCTTGAAACAGACACTGACAGGAAATTCAGGGGCAAAGGGTTAACAAATGGTTGGACTTTTTATGACTTTAGAAAAGAGGATCTGCATATTCAGTCATTGATTGTTTAAAAATTAAAACAAGAAGCATATTTTATGAAATAGTAGGTAGGCAGCTGGATCTGCTAATGCCTGTATGTCCCAATAGATCACGTCATACCTTTGTAAGAACCAGCGTGATCTTTCCCACCCTGACCTTCTATAACAACCCGTCATAGTGACAGTCCGATCGCCCACAAGAGTGTATCTGAATGTCTCTAAAGTCGGTTGAGCATGCAAGTGGCTTATATATATATATATATATATGTCCTTTTGCACGTCAAGAGCAAAATTTAAAAAAGATTTACCACTGGAATGATTGGCTCAGTTATCGAGCCTGTCCAGTGCAAAGGATGGTTTGACGTTAGCGAGTTAAAGTATGTTCAAACTATTCATCAGCCTTCCAATATAGTTGTGTTAATACTGAGCTCTCAGGGATTAGAGGGCTAATACTGAAAAATTCCACAAACTTCAACTATGCTAAATACTGGAATGGTAACGCAAATAAAACAACCATAACAAAAAAACATTCTCTTCAGCAGTGACAGCTGTAAAATAATCATATAGACAAATATATAAAGTTTACAAATTTTACAATATTTACAATAAAAATAAATCCTTGAATAAACTGAGCCCGCGAAACAACATACAGTACCTCTCACAGATAAGTTAACATGTTTCCAAAACAAAAACATGTTAGTAAAATTTTGAACATGATGTAAGTAATGTTCTGTTGAATATTTTGAACATAATTGGATTGGAAGACATTGCTACCTCAGGTAGCGATGTCGTCGAATCCAATTACGTTCAACATATTCAACAGTATATTTTCTTTTGCTTTGGAAACATTTTAAGTTGTTTCTGAGCCGCACTATAATATCAGGCTATAAGAATATATATAAACATCTACATCAATTCAGAATGGCTTCAGTCTCCATAAGCTCCAAACCTTGATGCACATATATTAAGTAAATTACCATCTGACATCAACTATGGAACATGGTTGTGATATCATTATAATGTCAAATTAGTATGTCATGGATACAGTATGACATCATGTTGTTAGTAGTTACCTTAAAATCTATCCTTGAAAGAATTCTATGCATTAATGTTAGATTAAAATTAAAATTTGCAAAAATAGTTCATGCATAATTTGTTAATTTATTTCAATCTGAGCGAATAAATATACATATATATTTGAAGACCACTTGTAAATATGAATTGTGATCGTTTGTTTGTTGTCACTTGCATAGCAATATCTGTTTTGTCCTTCTTCTCAAAATAAACAGCACAAAGTCAATGTTCAGGGGACGCATTCATGAAAAGTGTCTAACCTACATGCACACCTAACTGCCCACACCTATTTAGAAGACATAACCATGTCACATTCATGAAAAGGCAGCTAAATATTCATCTAATGTAGGTGAATACAGACTTAGGCATTTTTGGACCTTATTTAAGCATTTTCTTCATACTTAAGTACCCTTTGTGAATACAGCCCCTGGTCAGCCATGTGGATGACGAGATGGGTAATGGACAAAAAATATGGCACATGCTATCAATCAATCAATCAATCAGTCATTCTCTATCTATTTACCCATCTTCTAATGACAAACACAATATTTAGACCTACTAATAAGAAAGGGATCCTTAGTAAACCACACAATTGCCTCAGACTCTGACATTATGTCAAAGTAGAACGATTAAAGCTTTAAGCCTTAGAGACCTGACCGGACAATTTCTTTGATATAAAGGATATTCTGTTGAATATTTTGAAGTTAATTTGTCTGAGAGAAGATATCTGCATCATTGTCTTGTAAGTGTGACACTGTGATGTCGGGAGTTAAAGGGTTACGTCATGATGACTCGCAGTCTCGACTGATAGATATACTATATTTTCTAGGAACTTTGACATCATATGTTTCTACTACTGTAGGTCAATCAAGAATTGAAAACTTGCAATATTAACATATTACCTTAACTCCGCAACATATCACCCATGGCAAAATACTGCTTTGCACAACACCTGAACTAGGTTATGGTCAGGTGACTAACCTAGTTGCGAAACTAATCTTAAAAGAAGAACATCATCACATCCAACAATCACTCCTAGCCAACGGTTATACATCGTGGATGAGAAAACCACGTCACCCACCTCGTAAGAAACAAATCAGATGACAAAGAACTAGTCACACTTCAGTACATCCAAGGCCTGACAGAACACCTAGGCAAACTCTTCAGACAACACCACATCAGAACTCTCCACAATTAGTAAGACCAAAAGATAAACTGACCACAGATGAACGCTCTGGAGTCATCTTCACGATTGAATGTGACCAATATGAGCGGACATATATAGGCAAAACAAAAAGGCCTCTCAGCACCAGAGCTAAAGAACATCTTAAAATCAACTCCAACTCAGCTGTAGCATAACACACAGAAACCACTGGCCATACCATCCCCACTGGCAGTGCCATGGTCACCAACATCAAGACCAACTTGTTTAAATGGAAAGTTAAAGAGGCCATCGAAATCTACAAACAGCAACCAACCATGAACCGAGATGAGGGCTACCGCATCCCAGCAGTTTACCAGTCCATGCTGTCACGAGACTCCACAGGAACTAACCAGAGTGACGTTGCCAGCGACTGTCAGTTAGTGGTGAAGAAGTGACTGAGATGGTCATGAAAGCTACACTCAAACAATTTCTACATCCTGGAGAAGTAACTAATAGTTCTTCATTAATAATCCTAAAGGAAAGGATCAGGGAACTAACATATGCTCTTAAATGACAGCTTTATATAATAATCAACCTATAGCCACCAGTAACAAAATACAAATAAATCAGAATAATTAGAAAACCCCCAGCTAAATACGATTTATGTCACTCTGGCGGCAAGCAATTAGTGACGAAGCTGGACCCATGCACTCTGGTATATGCAGAGCGAATAAATAATACCCGCTATAGTCGGTCATATAAGCTCAGTTATATTTGCGCTAAGCTGATTAAACACTGCGTCCTACAGGTAAAATACTATCTAGTTTTAAAACAATTTGACTGAAAGCCGTTGTTTCCAGAGACAGTTACACAATTTTCAAAATATTCAGGCGGCTTCATATTGCGACCTAGGAAACCAGCAGTGTATTGTGAAATCATTTTGACCGAAACGCGTTGCTTCAACCAGAGTTAGTTTCAAATATAACATTTACAAAAGAATCAATAGTGAATTAGCAGTAGTGAATTAATCGCTCTACATCGGTGCCTATAGAGAATACTATTCATACTGCTTACAAAACTACATTCAGGTGTGCTTTCATTATGTTCAGCTAGGCCTATGCGGTATACCTGGATCACCTGCACACAGTTGACACACAGCGGAGTGTTAAGCACCAGTACGGTCACTAATTGGCTCCAAGTTAAGCGCTCCTAGATTTAGTAAATGCTTTTTCTCAAATAATCCTGATTCATCTCCATTTTTTACCGATGTTAGTTCATTTAATATTGTATGAAATTACCAATAAACATCATTTGCTATTTCCCTTTTCTCTTCCTTTAACACTTTTAACACTTGGACTTCCAATGTCTCAATTACAAATCATCGAGACAGGAATGTCTTAAGTATCAGGAATGAAAGATATTTCAAAACCAAATTGACTGGAACCTGTTGCTGCCATATGCAGCAACAGCTCACAGTCAAAGTAACTTCAAAATGTTCACCACAAGATTCAATACATTATATTTCTTTTTAGTCTGAGACTGAGAGAGTATTAATGCAATGATGCACCAGGAATCAAAATTTGGTGACGATTAGCATTGTTTTACAATGCCCTCCAAGATATACCACATATCCAGATGTACTATCATCACTTCATGTTTGAAGATTGTTAAGTTTTTACTGTACTGCCCAGGCTTATAAACACGGCATGAAACAGTATGGTCTTCTTTTATTGTCTAATGAGTAATGAAAATTATCAATGCCATTAATCCACCCATCAAAAACTATACCGCATTCATTTGGGCCACTCGGCTATTCCAAAACTGGCTAATCCATAATATCTGAGTTTGGCGTTTCATCATTAAAATCTTATGATTTAATAATGCCCCAAATTTCACTAGAAAGTAACTATTCCAGAACATCCGAGTTTGGAATTTTATCAGTAAACTCTTATGATCTAATAATTAATTCCCAGACTTCTGTAGACGTTAAGTTTCTCATGCCCCACTTCTTGGACACTACAATGTACCTGTGTATGTTAGCACCCTTGCTGTTCCATCGCGATGTGACTAGTAGCTACTCGAGTATGTACTCAAAGCTACCACACCATTTATGTAGGTTGTGAAAATACCTAATTTATAACTTGTAAAAATGTTCACCTCCTATAGAGAAGAACCGCAAAATATGTGATAAATGTCCTTAACCTATGTATCTTATCATTGGCAGCGACAAAGCGCTTATGTATGAGGTTTTTTTATTCATACGCATAGAAACATAACAATTCCGAGGAATTAAATGTCTTGCCAGTCATCTGTTTGTCAGAGTGGAATTGACCTTTGACCTTGTGACCTCCATGTTATCATGCTGCTTCCTAACATTATAGGTAACCATGTATTCATCATCAGAACACTCACACGATCAGAAGTTGTTTTCCATTTTTAGCAGACTTCTCCACAGCGACAAAGGTCGAGAAAGCCTACCACAGCATAGTGATTCGGTTGAACTTGCAGACAAATTTTCAAACTTCTTCATCGAGAAAATTGAACTGATTCGCGGAAATATTTTGAAAGATCCTGACTTTTCAATGCAAAATGATAATATCGTACACACACCGGAATATACTATTACAAACTTTCGGTTGGGCTCCATTGACGAAGTGTCAAATCTAATCCGGAAATCACAGCCAAAGTCATGCTCCCTAGACCCAGTACTCACCCACTTATGGAAAGACTGCATCGCTGACCTGGCGCCAGTCATAACTAAAATGATAAATATGTCTATGGAGAGTGGTTTTGTGCCAAACAGCTTTAAATCGGCAAATGTGATCCCGCTTTTAAAAAAGCCATCTCTTGACCAAAACATTCTGAACAATTATCGGCCAGTATCAAACCTTACATATCTTTCGAAACTGTTGGAAAATATCGTTGCAAGTCGACTTAGAGATCATTTAGAAGCCAACCATTCACTCGAATTGTATCAAAGCGCATATCGTCCACTCCATAGTACGGAAACTGCTTTGTTACGTGTACAGACTGACATTATGTGTTCTATGGACAACCGCATGTGTGTGCTGCTAGTACTTCTGGACTTGTCCGCAGCGTTCGATACAATAGACCATAATATTATGCTGTTACGTCTATCAGAACTTGGTATATCAGGTACAGCCATTAACTGGTTCAGACCCTATCTCACTTGTCATCATCAAGTAGTTACCGTAAACGAAGCAGTCATCCGAATGTGAGCTACTCTCGGGTGTCCCACAGGGATCGGTACCTGGTCCATTACTTTTTACAATATATACAGCTCCACTCAGTAAACTTCTACCAAACCGAGGTCTTAACTACCACTTTTATGCCGATGACACGCAGTTGTATCTGGCCTTCCATCCAACCAATCAATTACACTCTCGTGCAATCCTAGAAGACAGCATTCGCGACGTCAAGTTGTGGATGCTGAACAATCTCTTACAATTGAATGAGAAGAAGACTGAGATAATTATGGTCGCTTCACGCCAACTGAAGCCGAATATTGAAATTGAATCTGTCCAAATTGGCAATTCCAGCATTCCATTTAGTGACAGTGCTAGGAACATTGCCATCATTTTTGACAACACGATGCCAATGGATCATCAGGTTACTTCCATCTGCAAATCGATATTCATGAATATAAGAAACATCAGCAAGATTTGGAAAATGCTAGATGACAATGCAGTAAAAACTCTAGTGCACGCTACAATTGTATCACGACTAGACAATGGAAATTCATTGCTGAGCGGCATAACATCAAGCCAATTGCACCGTTTACAATGAGCCCAGAATACTGCAGCCCCATCTAATTACCCGTTGTAAAGTACGTGATCACATTACACCTGTTCTAAAAGCGCTCCACTGGCTACCGGTAAAGGAGCGCATTGACTATAAAGTCGCGCTTCTGGTGTATAAATGCTTAAATGGCCTGGCACCACCTTATCTATCATCGCTAATTTCCAGAAAAATATCCGTAAGGTCACTCAGATTAAGCGAACAGTTACTCTGTGTCATACCACTATCTAATCTTTCTATTGGGAAACGTGCTTTTTCTAATGCTGGACCAAAAATCTGGAATTCTCTTCCCTCAAAAATTTGTAACTGTCATACCATCGAATCATTCAAAACGCAACTGAAAACATACTTCTACAAAAATGCATATTGTATGAACTAAATTCCAATCATATAAATCTTAAGCGCTTTTGAGCAGTTAATCCTGGAATTAGCGCTATATATAAATGCCTACATACATACCTACATATTCAAGTTTTGTTGCAAAAGGTTTAACCAATTCTTAAATATAAATGATTTGTTGAATGGAAAAACTTACGGTTGAAAAAGCAGAGGTCAAATAGCAATATTAGAATGGATTTGACTTTTGACCTGGTGACTTCCATGTCACCATCCTGTAATCTCTTGGCATAAGTAACCATGTACCCAAGTTGTGTTCCATTAGGGTTAAGCAATCCCGAAATATAGTATAATAAGATTTGCTAAGTCTAAAAACGTAACATTGAAAAATAACAAAGTTTTGTAGAGGTCAGAATGACCTTGCTCTTCGATGCCGTGACTTCAGTGTCAGCATGCTATTTCCTAACATTATAGGTAACAATGTATCCAACTTTAGTTCCAATAGGATTAACCAATCCTGAAAGAAAAGCCGAGAAGTTTTGCTAAACGCAAAAACTTAACATTGAAAAAACAGTATTGTATCAAGGTCACAGTGACCTTGACCTTTCACTGTCTGACCTCAGTATCATCATGCCGCATCCTAACAGTATAGGTAACCACATAGCCAAGCTTAGTTGCAATAGGATTAATATATATAATATATAATTTTATGAATAAAACTGAAAGCACAAACCAAATCACTTGTTATTAGTTTTCATAAACCAAGACAATATAGTTCACACCTAAAGTTTAAGCATGAGGCAATAATATACTGCCTGCACCAAAAGGTTAACCTCGATGCAATGTTAACATAGAGCTTGCCGCTAATGCTAACCATATGGCAAGAAATATATAATTAAATAAATATTGCGCTTTTATTTACAAACTTGCTTTACAAGCAGACAGTGAGATTTCATACACACATCTTAGCGACATATTTGGACGGACAAATGAATTAAATCTTTCATAAAATTAATAAATTATATTATTTATATGTAAAAAGAATTTAGCAATTGATTGACCTAGTCTATTTGATATAGTACAACTTAGAAATAAGTTAACATGTTTCAAAAGAAAAAGAAACATGTTAGCTAGTAAGAAATATTTGGTTGAATATTTTGAACATAATTGGAATGTAAGACATTGCTGCCTAAGTCTTCCATTCCAATTATGTTCAAAATATTCAATCCAATATTTCTTACTAGCTAACATATTTCTATTTTTCAATCCAATTATGTTCAAAACATTCAACAGTACATTTTATTTTGTTTTGGAAATATGTTAAGTTATTTCAGAGTTGCATTGTACAATGTAGCTGATTAGTTATTTTACTGAATGCTACAGTCAAACTATTGCTGTTATTGTGATAAAATTTGATGGAAATATCACAGCAACAATCTCAAGTCCATAATATTCCATCTAACTAATATATAACTTTCCCAGGTATCTAGGATCCGTGTCATGTTTGGGATGGTTTACTATTGGTGTGGCAATTGTCTGTAAGTGAACATCAGCATTTAGATATGGCTCGCATGCCGGGATAATGGCGGGGCGTCCACAAGATCTATATTTACGGCTACCAGTTGTGAAAGGCGGTGTGCTCGGGTGCCGTTGCTCATGGGAAGAGCAAATTCATCAGAAAACCTACAAAAATGTAAGTTAAAAATATTAGTACCTCAAATCCTAGTGATGGCACTACATCACAGAGTGCATTACAGGCGATACCCTAACCAAACCTGAGTAACATTGCATTACAGGCGATACCCTGACCAAACCAGACTAACATTGCATTACAGGCGATACCCTGACCAAACCTGACTAACCTTGCATTACAAGCGATACCCTGACCAAACCCGAGTAACATTGCATTACAGGCAATACCCTGACCAAACCTGAGTAACATTGCATTACAGGCGATACCCTGACCAAACCTTACTAACATTGCATTACAGGCGATACCCTGACCAAAACCTGAGTAACATTGCATTACAGGTGATACCCTGACCAAACCTTACTATCATTGCATTACAGGCGATACCCTGACCAAAACCTGAGTAACATTGCATTACAGGCAATACCCTGACCAAACCTTACTATCATTGCATTACAGGTGATACCCTGACCAAAACCTGAGTAACATTGCATTACAGGCAATACCATGACCAAACCTGAGTAACATTGCATTACAGGCGATACCATGAACAAACCTGACTAACATTGCATTACAGGCAATACCCTGACCAAACCTTACTAACATTGCATTACAGGCGATACCCTGACCAAACCTTACTAACATTGCATTACAGGCGATACCCTGACCAAACCTTACTAACATTGCATTACAGGCGATACCCTGACCAAACCTGACTAACATTGCATTACAGGCGATACCCTGACCAAACCTGAGTAACATTGCATTACAGGCGATACCCTGACCAAACCTGAGTAACATTGCATTACAGGCGATACCCTGACCAAACCTTACTAACATTGCATTACAGGCGATACCCTGACCAAACTTGACTAACATTGCATTACAGGCGATACCCTGACCAAACCTTACTAACATTGCATTACAGGCGATACCCTGACCAAACCTTACTAACATTGCATTACAGGCGATACCCTGACCAAACCTTACTAACATTACATTACAGGCGATACCCTGAACAAACCTGACTAACATTGCATTACAGGCGATACCCTGACCAAACCTTACTAACATTGCATTACAGGCGATACCCTGACCAAACCTGAGTAACATTGCATTACAGGCGATACAATGACCAAACCTGACTAACATTGCATTACAGGCGATACCCTGACCAAACCTGAGTAACATTGCATTACAGGGTGATACCATGACCAAACCTGAGTAACATTGCATTACAGGCGATACCCTGACCAAACCTTACTAACATTGCATTACAGGCGATACCCTGACCAAACTTGACTAACATTGCATTACAGGTGATACCCTGACCAAACCTTACTAACATTGCATTACAGGCGATACCCTGACCAAACCTTACTAACATTGCATTACAGGCGATACCCTGACCAAACCTTACTAACATTACATTACAGGCGATACCCTGAACAAACCTGACTAACATTGCATTACAGGCGATACCCTGACCAAACCTTACTAACATTGCATTACAGGCGATACCCTGACCAAACCTGAGTAACATTGCATTACAGGCGATACCATGACCAAACCTTACTAACATTACATTACAGGCGATACCCTGAACAAACCTGACTAACATTGCATTACAGGCGATACCCTGACCAAACCTGAGTAACATTGCATTACAGGCGATACCCTGACCAAACCTGAGTAACATTGCATTACAGGCGATACCCTGACCAAACCTGAGTAACATTGCATTACAGGTGATACCCTGAACAAACCTGACTAACATTGCATTACAGGCGATACCCTGACCAAACCTTACTAACATTGCATTACTGGCGATACCCTGACCAAACCTGAGTAACATTGCATCACAGGCGATACCCTGACCAAACCTTACTAACATTGCATTACAGGCGATACCCTGACCAAACCTGACTAACATTGCATTACAGGCGATACCATGACCAAACCTGAGTAACATTGCACTACAGGTGATACCCTGACCAAACCTGACTAATATTGCATTACAGGTGATACCTTGACCAAACCCGACTAACATTTTCTTTTAACCGTCTGACTGCATTTTTGCAAACCACATATTTAATGGGCTATATCTCTGGGCCTGCTAAATATTTTGAAAGTTGTTGGTGGTTAAGCCACCAACAACTTTCAGTCAAATTGTTTTCAAAATATCCCTCAGGTCAAGATTGTATGCTCATTCAATTTATTGTCTGGTTGCTTGCAGCAGTGAGACAGTTAACGTTACATGAGTCAGGAAAGACACAACACTTTTGCATAACTTTAGCTTACAATGCACCCATAACCCCCCAGAGACCCCCCTTGCGGGTTGGTCTGTTGTTTTATTAACCACTATAAAAACATACTTACCGTTCAATCACTACTTGCTAAATCAATAATCTGCATTTAGCTACCAGAATAAGATTTTTATGCTTGCATACACTCCTCCCCATGCCTGTCACTAAGTGCGCTTGCGCATGCGCACTGGAGCCCAAATAGGAAACAGATTCACTTTTCTGAATTTAAGTGCCAAATATTATAGGCAAATTCTCAAATCAATTCCACGCAGGGTGGCTGAGGCCGGGTCATAGTGATTGAACGGTAAGTATGTTTTTATAGTGGTTAATAAAACAACAGACAAACCCGGAAGGGGGTCTGTGGGGGGTTGTTATTACACCACAAAAACATCCATTACCGTTCAATCACTACTTGCTAAACCTGTAGATTTGGTCAGTGCCCCACTTAAAACATTAGGTGGGAGGCGATTTGAGAATCAACAAACAAGGATAAACATCAAACCAATCTTATCCAAAGGTTAATAACATAACATAATAGTGCATTTAAATCAATCACACCGTGATTATCAAATAAGGAAAACTTGAACTTAGAGATAAATAAAAACCAAAATAAACTCTCACCATTTCTTACAGATGCCCAGTCTTAACGAAAATGGCGAAAATTGCTTGGTAAATGGTCTTCAGCTATTTTGGTTAAAATCGTAATATTATGAAAGAAGGAGGCTACTGCACTCCGATCTTTCAGCTAAAAGGTTGTAAAAGAGGATTCAGATTTTCATCCTGCAACCTGCATGACTTCATCTAAATACGAACTGGCAAAAAGTGCAAAAGAGGAAGCCATTCCTCTAACATCGTGAGCTTTAATATGGGAGAGATTAATTTGTTCCGGAGTAGCAATCTCATAACAAAGCTTAATTGTCTCCCAAATCCATCAGGATATCGTAAACTTGCCGGCTTAGTTAACTCTTCCGCATAAGAAAACCATAAAAGGGACGGATCAAATCTTTTGAAAACAGATCGCTGCTTGTACATTCTTAATGCCCTAACAGGACACCAGAGTTAATCGGAAGGCGAAAAAGACGATAATGAGTTTTAAATGATCGGACTAGCAGGAAACTGGTTAGACTGAGTTTCTGGGATTAAAACTAAACCGTCTCCTGAAAGTATAAATCTCTCCCTTTCAGCAGAAAAAGCATGAATTCTGAACGCCTTCTAGCAGAGGCCGTTAATACTAATAGAGGAAAGAGGTTCAAAATGACGGCCTGCCAACACTTGAAGAACCAAAGCCAAGTTCCATGAAGGTAACGGCTTAGCTTTCGGAGGACGAATATTGCCTAGACCTGTAAAATAAAAACTATTAAAGGTCTTAGTGTCCTTGACATCGGCATACAGAAGACAAGGAAGAGAAGATGCCAGAGAAAATCTATATCCCCTAACCGAATTAGCTGATAAATGGAAGGAATCAAAGAGATATGTTAAAAAAGTCTAATACTTGGGGAATAGAAACAGAATCGGGCACGAGACCTTGGTCTGAAGACTATTCTCCAAAAATTTTAAGTCGACACTTGTAAACTCTGCGGTTCGACTCTCTTCTGGAAGAATCGATAATTACTGGAGATCTTGAAGAAACTTTATTCTCGTAGACTTTAGTTTCGATATTCTCCAAACAAACAGACTAAAGATTTCTGGGTTTGGATGAAGACAAAGACCTCTTACTTGAGACAGAAGATCCTGGGAGAATGGAAAAAGACGAGGGAAGTCTACCAGGAGATCTAGAAGGTCTACAAACCCAATCCTCTTTGGCCAAAAGGAGCTATAAAAGAATCTCGCAGATTTGTTCTTGTTCACGGAAAACTTGAACTTAGAGATAAATAAAAACCAAAATAAACTCTCACCATTTCTTACAGATGCCCAGTCTTAACGAAAACGGCGAGATGTGCTTGGTAAATGGTCTTCAGCTATTTTGGTTAAAATCGTAATATTACGAAAGAAGGAGGCTGCTGCACTCTGATCTTTCAGCTAAAAGGTTGTAAAAGAGGATTCAGATTTTCATCCTGCAACCTGTATGACTTCATCTAAATACGAACTGGCAAAAAGTGCAAAAGAGGAAGCCATTCCTCTAACATCGTGAGCTTTAATATGGGAGAGATTAATTTGTTCCGGAGTAGCAATCTCATAACAAAGCTTAATTGTCTCCCAAATCCATCAGGATATCGTAAACTTGCCGGCTTAGTTAACTCTTCCGCATAAGAAAACCATGAAAGGGACGGATCAAATCTTTTGAAAACAGATCGCTGTTTGTACATTCTTAATGCCCTAACAGGACGCCAGAGTTAATCGGAAGGTGAAAAAGATGATAATGAGTTTTAAATGATCGGACTAGCAGGAAACCGGTTAGACTGAGTTTCTGGGATTAAAACTAAACCGTCTCCTGAAAGTATAAATCTCTCCCTTTCAGCAGAAAAAGCATGAATTCTGAACGCCTTCTAGCAGAGGCCGTTAATACTAATAGAGGAAAGAGGTTCAAAATGACGGCCTGCCAACACTTGAAGAACCAAAGCCAAGTTCCATGAAGGTAACGGCTTAGCTTTCGGAGGACGAATATTGCCTAGACCTCTAATAAAAACTATTAAAGGTCTTAGTGTCCTTGACATCGGCATACAGAAGGCAAGGAAGAGAAGATGCCAGAGAAAATCTATATCCCCTAACCGAATTAGCTGATAAATGGAAGGAATCAAAGAGATATGTTAAAAAAGTCTAATACTTGGGGAATAGAAACAGAATCGGGCACGAGACCTTGGTCTGAACACCATTCTCCAAAAATTTTAAGTCGACACTTGTAAACTCTGCGGTTCAACTCTCTTCTGGAAGAATCAATAATTACTGGAGATCTTGAAGAAACTTTATTCTCGTAGACTTTAGTTTCGATATTCTCCAAACACACAGACTAAAGATTTCTGGGTTTGGATGAAGACAAAGACCTCTTACTTGAGACAGATCCTGGGAGAATGGAAAAAGACGAGGGAAGTCTACCAGGAGATCTAGACGTCTACGAACCCAACCATCTATAAAAGAATCTCGCAGATTTGTTCTTTGACATTCTTCAACACTAACCAGAGCTCATGATAAGCTTTTCAATAATTGGGTGATTCACTCTTAGCAATTTTGTAAATTGGGTTTCTTTGGAATTTAAATGGGTTTATTATACATTAATAGCAAGAGAACTGAAATTAATAGGGTGATTTTCTATTTCAGTACTCATGATGTTAAAAATAAATTGAGTGATTGGCAATTTTTATTGGGTAAAAGAGCAAAAACCCTGCTTATCTAGAGCTCTGACACTAACGGAATCAAAATCGTTGGAGGGAACGCATAGAGACTTGGACTGAGACAGGGCATCCACCACCAGGGCTTGACTGTCCAGGAAAAAGAGACATGTAAGAGGAGATCTGAGCATTCAGAGATGTCGCAAACAGATCTACCCGAGGACGATCAGTAAGACTGAAAATCGCTTTGACAACTGACCTCTTTAACTGCCACTCTGTGTGGGCGAATTGCTGGGACGTGATAGTTGGTCCGCAAGAAAATTCTGACTGCCTGGGACATGAGGAGACACTAGAAGAATCTGACTCTTGCGACACCATAAGAGAAGGTTCCACACTTCTAGACAAAGGAGGGATGACCTTGTACCCCTCTGCCTGTTGATATGAGACCACTGTCGAATTGTCCGACCGAATCGAGACTTTGAGACCTATCCCAAGATCTGACCATGAAAGGAGAGCCTTCTTGACAGCACACAATTCCAGAATGTTGATATGAGCTGTCGACTCCTCCAGGGACCAGACCGGAAACCGACAGGGAGTCCCAGACTGCTCCCCATCCCTCCTGAGAAGAGTCTGTGAAGATAATCGCCTGAGGGGAGGACTTTACCAGTGGAACACACATCAGAAGCAGAGAACGGTCTTTCCAAAAATCTAGAAGAGGAACCAAGTGTTCTCTGATGGGAATCTGATGGTAAATAGAGTGAACCGACTGCTTCCAAAGGGACATTAAATACATTTGGAAGGGTCTTCTCATCAGCGCCGCCCATGGAATAACATTCTCTACGCTGACCATCAAACCTATCACTCTTAGCAGAAATCTTGCTCAGACCATGGAAGAAGACAGGATTTCCATTGCCACTGATAAAGCCTCTATTCTTGGATCTGAGGGGAAGACTAGACCCTGGGCCAGAACGAAAGAAACGCCTAGATGTGTGAAGATTTTAGAGGGACCTAGGCTTGATTTCTTTAGATTTAAAATCCACCCTAGGTTGCATGCCAGACTGCAAACCTCTGGAAGAATTCCTGAAAGAATTGAAGAAGACTTACTTTACTAACCAATCGTCTATATAAACGTGGAGATGGATAGAATGTTGGTGAAAATTTCTGAAAACATAAAAGAAGGCGTCATTTTGGTCGATCGAAACGACCACATACCCTGATCTAGACTGGAAATGATCTGGGAGATGGTCTCCATCTTGACTTGGGAGTAAGAATTATGATATATACCCCCTTGTTAAAATAAAATTAATGTAGATTTGAATGTTTCAGAGTGAATAGAGATCATTTCACTAAGAATTAATGACAGGGTAGGAAAACCTACCCTAGGCTGAACGCTCTCATGTATGTATAAATTCCTTAGAATTAACATAATTCACAAAGAAAACTAACATGAAAAAGACCAAATTGTCAATTGAAAGGACCAGAGGAGACCAGAAAGAAGAATTAGAAGAGGAAAGAGCCGACACAAAAGAAGGAAGGACTATAAAAAAGTTGTCCTTAAAAGGAAGATAAAGTCTAAGCAATCCACCAGTGAGCCAGGGACCAGTCATCCGAAAAGACCCTGACTGGACAAAATCTCCTCAGCCCTGACCGACTAGGGAATAGAAGAAAAGAAGAAGGATTAAACACTACGGGATGAATCACGAAACAAAACGCTGAAAACAGAGGCGATATAAAATCTAGGCAAAAAGACTCCCCTAAACCATGACTGTGACAAGGCAGAAGAAAAAACTTGGCTTTTATTCCTTCTTCCTTCACCCTAATCTTATTTCTCTATTCTCAGTGTTTTCTTGCTCTTGTAATCATTAATCTTAGAGCCATTCTCTTCCCTATGAATCCACTACTGAATCTAGTCCTTTCAGTGCCTGTCAGAATTAGACTAAGAATTACGCTATAAACAGGAATTTTCCTCAAGAAATTAATTCCCTTGGTTAAAATAAATATGTCAACCTGCCGACATAAGAGGAAAAAAGAGCGCGAAAAAAAGGCTGAATGGCCTAAATGTCTCGGAATTAATATTTTCAGCGATTAAACATTCCGATTTTAAAAGCACTTACTGAAATAAGACTAACTCATAGACAAAATGATGACTAGATCCTAGGAAAGAAAAAACCTGGAATCTCAGTAAGAGCTATCACCGGAAATTCAAAAAAGGAAGACAGAACCGGAAGTTAATCATAGAACATGTCATGAAAACAGGTAATGACCCTATCCCCGGATGTACGAATCCGGAAGTGTCAAAAATAGGAAACGGAAATGCGCAAAACGGAAGAATACAACCGGAAACTGAACCCGGATGTACATTAAAAAAACAGAATAAGCATAGGAACCAGAAATACGCAAACTGGAAGTCAGGCCGGATACGGAAAAAACGGAGGTAGATCCGGAAACGGAAGTAACCCCTGTCCTGAGGACCTGAATCCACAACAACTGATCTAAGACATTGGCATTAGCATAAGCACCAGGCTTATGGACGTCAGCCTCCGCCTCCGCCACCACGGCTTGATGGTTATGCCCGTCACCCTCAAGTCTAATGTGGGTTTGACCCGGTGCACTACACGAGCCCACCTTCGAGAGCTTATTTGCTCAAATTAATTGCTCCTTATTTTTAATTCATTCACTAGCTCGGAAGTACATCCCAACCGGAAGCGGAAGTCGGAAGAGCTTATTAGTCATACCGGAAATGGTCAGAACAGAAGTAAGAACCGGATCTTGAAGACCCGGATGTCCTGCAAAACCGGAAGACAAACCAGAAACGGATGTAATGGAAGTAGAACGGAACCGGAAGAACTAGCAAAACTAGATTGCGGACTATAGCTATAGGCGACCTATGAAGAATCCTGACGACCGGTATGACCGAAAATTTATTTTGGCATTAGCATAAGCACCAGGACCTGAATCCACAACAACTGATCTAAGACATTGGCATTAGCATAAGCACCAGGCTTATGGACGTAAGCCTCCGCCTCCGCCACCACGGCTTGAGGGTTATGCCCGTCACCCTCAAGTCTAATGTGGGTTTGACCCGGTGCACTACACGAGCCCACCTTCGAGAGCTTAGTCGCTCTAGACTTCTGCTTAGGAGACCTGAATACTTCCATTGACGTTACAGGAATCGGTTTCCCCCCATATGCGGGAATGCCCGCTAGCCTTCGGGCTATCGTCGGAATCAGAAGAAACTTCCTGTTTCTTGGCCTCAATAATGGCAGAAGATATTCATTCGTCTAAAGATTTAGTCAAAACTGCAGCGAAAGGATTCAAATCTCGCAAATAAATCTATCACTGCTTCCGAATTCGCCGAACCCCCCCCCCCCCACCCCCTCCGTTGCTGCTGGATTAGACATATTAGAATATTGCAAAAGACACAGCTTTTGTCTATTAGCAACAGAGGAAGGGGAAGGACGACCATAGGGCAGTGCTGTAAGGACGAATAATCCTTAAAGAAACTTAGATACGAATGCAGACCACCCTATGCAAATCCCGCACATCGATGTGGGGGTACACGTAAAACAGAAATGTCCTCCATACTCCACAGAGTGAACTCGTTCATAGATTGAGGACGTGCACTTGATTTATCGGTCGATAAAACAGACTCTTACGAAAGAGGCATACAGCTTAGAATTTCAATAAAAGGAGTCTAGAAACATGCAAAGGCCTTTCCAAGAAAGGCCGGAAAAATTCAAATTCAAGATTGTTTCCTATCATATGGAAATAAATGTAATTCCTTGTAAAGCACTATTTTTACTTTTAACTGAAAGTGATTAAGGGCTCACTGGAGTAATAGTGTTTTTATATGATGATGACTTAGGCATGTTAAAAATGTTACCACGAAAACGAAACCCGCGAAAACCGGTAACATTTATATATATAGTTATAAAGTTCAATATAACCACGAAATACTTCCAAAAACATAATTTTGGGAGGATAGACTTCATAATAGGCATATCTTATCATGAGGAAGTCCTTCAAGTGTAAGCTGACACAGCGCAAAGCTATAAAAACTTTCTGATAATATTTGTGCAGTTGTTCTGCTTGCAGAATAATTGTAAAGTGAATCTGTTTCCTATTTGGGCTCCAGTGCGCATGCGCAAGCGCGCTTAGTGACAGGCGTCACTATGGAGTGAGTACAGACTGGTGCCAGTCTATGTCAGTTAATATACTGGAGATAGAGCTAACCAGTTGAGGGTCCATATTTATAGGAATAGGCATGGGGAGGAGTGTATGCAAGCATAAAAATCTTATTCTGGTAGTTAAATGCAGATGATTGATTTAGCAAGTAGTGATTGAATGGTAATGGATGTTTTTGTGGTGTAATAACAACCTGTAACACGTTTGTTGACCATATGTGGAAGAGGGTTGAGAAAACGGCTTGGACAACAATTTATCTTTTCAACACCTTTCTTTGATGTGTCACACGCCCTTAGCCTAAGATGCATCTATACGCCAAATTTGGTTACTCTATACAAAAAAACCCACATTGAAACCACAGTCTGGTTAAGAATGTTTGATTATGTTCAGTGAACCATGAAAAGTAGGTCGCACTGACATACTTTTGAGATGTGACACACCCTTAGCTTAGCCTATACCAATTTTGGTCACGGTTTACAAACAATAGGTCGAATGGCTTTGAAGTCGAGTTGCCTAAAACAAAGTTCTTGAGCCTATATGCATGGTATGTACTTAATTGCAAAGTGATTTCAAGGTATTTGGTCTAAATAGCTAGAAATAATAAAGTGTACTCTTAGTTCTACCAATGAAACTAATATCACAGAGGATTACCCATGCACCAGGCTGGACAAAATCTTTCTGTAACATTGAGTGAACTGTTAAAACCCATCCGACAGACTGTAGAAGAGCCATCATCCAGCAGTCATGATTCAAGACTCATTCTTGAGTATCGTTGATTTCCTTGCGAGACATAATTCAAAGACGTAGTATTTTTTCAGATCTACCCAACAGACATTAGCAGAGTTCTCATAAACACATTCTCAAGATGCCTTCCGTTGCCTGGTAGTTATATTCAATTTTGAGTCATCATCAATTTCGATAGGTTTTATTATCAGATCGAGTGCAATGAACCTATTAAATTTTAAACCAATCTGACAAACAGAGGTGGAGTACTCATCCGTTAACAGATTTTCAAGAAGGCCAGCAGTGCATTTATAGCTTTTTCCCACAGACCAAGTCCAATTGGCCTAGAAAATTTGTAAACAATCTGACAAACAACTGCAGTTATCTTAAAGAAATTGATTTTTAAGATGGCTGTCAGTGTCTGGCAGCCATATTGGATTTCAATAAGTTTCTTCCTCAGACCTAGGATGATCCAACAGACCTTAATGGAGTTATTGTATGGAAATCACTCTGCTGCCAATTGGGACAGATGGTTCTGTCACATAACAGTACATCAATTTCTGAAAAAATATGATAGGTGGGGTATAAAAGCTAATGACAATAACAGGATTTAAATGTGGCATCGCTAAAAACTTATGGCATAGATCAATGGTAACCCTGTTGCACATAAATGTCTTTCAATTCACCTGAAATTTCTTAATAATTGTCATCAAAGCGACTATCGTGTTGGCTAATGACACCTTAAGCCTAATCAGCACCACCACAACACCCTGCTTTAAACTAACACTATCATGATCAAACTTAAACCTTCACTCCCCCCCCCCCACCCACCTCTCTAGTACATACCTTGGAGGAGACTGTAGTCGTTGCTTTTTCGGATCCCAGATTCGTCGCTGAGCGTGAGAGGAATTCGGCACACTTGTTGAGCGTGCCAAGACCTCATCAAACTGCTTTCTTGGTAAACCTGCAAAAAATATCCAAAAGGTAGAGCAGTGTTGTGTATGAGATGACATAGGCTATACAAAGACATAGGTAGGAGGGCATAGCAGATTATGTAAGTAGGTTGAATTATGGTATGTAGAAAGGTCTTGATGGTATGGCATGCATGATAGGTCTGGTTGGATATATATTAGGAGATAGCAGGGCAGGTCAATAATGTTTGCTGACGGATGGCAAACTAGGATCAAATTCGATATGATAAAGAATCACACATATGAGTGGACTGCACTAGTGAAGCCTTAGTTTCCCTCAATTTCAAAGCAATCATTCACAAGCATGGTCAAAAATGTTATATATTTTGACCAGGCAACAACATAATCTAGCCATATCACTCAAAATATTCAACAGAATATACTGTGAAGACCAAATATTTTATATCCTGTCCTGTAATGATGCGGGACAACTTGCGTGTGCATGTATGTTTGTGAGGTCCAGCATATGTATGCTTTACATAAAGCACATCTCATAAATAAGTTAGAATGTTTAAAAAAAAGAAAGAAAGAAACATTTTAGTTAGTACAGTTTTGAACACAATGCAAGAAATGTTCTGTTGAATATTTTGGACTTAATTTGATTAGGCAGCAATGGCTTCTAATCAGATTACGTTCAAAATATTCAAGAGTACATTTTATTTTGTTTTGAAAACCTAAGTTATTAAAAATACCTGGAATAACATCAATGGCTCGTAGTCAAATTAAATTCAAAAGTACATTTTATTTTGTTTTGGAAACTTGTTAAGTTATTAAACACACCTGGAATAACATATCCTGGTACACTGAGTCGTTTATGTACTCCTTGTAATGGTGGCAAATCTCCAGAGGCATAGCTAGACGTCGTCAGACAGATGTCATCCAGTGTTGCCATGGGACCCCAATCTTTACTGTGTCGTTTACTTGCGGTTGCTGAACTCACTTTACTAGCATGCCATTTAAGTAAAAATTCTTTGAGTGTCTCACTGATTTCTTTACCATCCAGTATTTCTGCATGCAGACAAATATTAGAGGTGAGTTACATATCATAGCAATGAAAAACAGTACAGTTCAGAAATAACTTAAAATATTTCTAAAATAACCAGAAATATGGTTTGCAATGCAACCATGAAACCTTTGATGGCAAGGTCATTATGTGATGCCCTCTCATTATATGGAAACATGTCTCCAAGTTTGGGTCCAGTATGATTAACCGAAGTTGAGCCAAATGGAAAATGTAAATGTTGAAAAAACAAAGATTTTACCTAGGCCAAAGTGACCATACCCTTTGACATTTTGACCCAAGATCAGTTTCATTTTGGGGCACTCAGCTATCTGTCGATATCTGAGCTATGGGCGTAATTTAATACTTGAATCAAAAGTACCATATTAAACAAGTATTAAAACACTAACTGCGACTTCCTCCACAAACATTCAGTGAATTAGGGACCGTGCTCAGTCTCAGTTGACTGTCTCTGAAGTGTTGTGTAGACAGTGACAGTGGCACACGCTCATAGCTTTGAGACTGACATGTATTCTTCCAGATGTGGGGCTAGCATATATTCATGTATTAACATTGGGCTGATGATCGACTAGTGCCACTAGTGGAGGAATGCATGTAGTGATTCCTGTCTCATACATTTGACTGGTACTCCTCATGAGATCCGTAATAACCATTGTCTTCACCATATGTGGGCTTCCACTTACCTGTGCCCAGTGTTGATGAGTACCTGTTAAAATATAATAAGCATAGCTGAGTTTGCCCTTTCCCCAAATTTGTTAGATAGATTAATAAATCATTGAAACTACAAGTTAAGAGGTGGTGTTTTATTTTATATAAGAAGAAGTATGTGTCCAAGTTTGGATCCAATGTGATTAACTAAAGCGGAGATATAAACTGATAAGTTGAGTTAAATGGAAGACGTTAATGTTGAGAAAAAAAAAATTCTTAACAAGGTCACAGGGACCCTGACCTTTAACTTTTTGAGCTTAATGTCATTGTGTGATGACGTGTCATTACAAGGAAGCATGTGTATATGTTTGAGTTCAATATGATAAACAAAACACGAGATAGAAAACAGAAAAGTTGAACTAATCGGAAAATGTTAATGTTGAAAGAAACCAAGGTTTTTACCAAGGTTATGGTGACCTTGACCTTTTGACCCAAGGTCATTGTGTGACACTGTGTCATTATAAAGAAGCATGTGTCCAAGGTTGGTTCCAGCATGATTAACCAAAAATGTAATATAAACAGAAAAGTTGAATTAAACGCAAATTAGATGATGATGATGCCACCACCATCACTGCTGCCGCCGGACGACGTGCAGGGTATCACAATAGCGTTTTACTTTGTAAAGTCGAGCTAAAGATAGAAACATCTTTGTTAATACACTTTTGATCACAATGTAAGAAATGTTCTGTTAAATATTTTGAATGTAATTAGATTGGAAGACAGTACGTCTTAAGTTATTTCTGAGCCATACTCTATCTAATGTTGAATATTTTTTTAACCCTTTGAACATGAAAGGATGAATATGAAAAATCATCTACAATGCAACAACTATTCTGTTGAATATTTTGAAACTAATTTGTCATGGAACTGTTGCTGCCATAGATAGCAGCAACAAATTTCTATCAATTGAAATTTGTTTCCCAGACTTACTGTATAGTTACATTGAAATTGAGATTCTGGGAATTCACAGTTGAAAGGGTTCAAGTTTGATTGGGAAATATTTTCCACCAACTGGTACTCATTTTCAGCTTTGGCCTTAATCTTCCCGCTCTTATATATACTGGACAAAAAAAGTTAGGGATCACGAAGTTTTTTCAGTATTGTTAGAAACATTCGATATAACAGACATATACAGATTCGAAATGATAACTAACAGCCTCTGCTGAATCCATATTTAATGACAGTTTTGAAATTGATTTGTCAGCAATGCATCACATAGGTGTTAATGAAAGGCATCCACGAAACAATGAGAATTCATGATTGCAAGCCAACAAGCGTATAAACGTGTGTCACTCCAAATCAGTCCATATGCACTTTAGTAACGAGTGTGACCTCCACGTGCAGCCACGACTGCTTGACAACGCCGCTGCATGCTGTTGATGAGGCGCACGATGTTCTGTTCTGGAAGGTTGTCCCATTCCTGCCTGAGAGCAATTTCCAGGTCATCCAGAGTCATTGGGGGCACCTGGCGTTGTGAAATTTGTTGTTGAAGCTGGTCCCACACATGCTCAATGGGGTTCAAGTCAGGTGATACTGCTGGCCATTCTCTCTATGGTCTCCCTCTCAAGGTACTGTGTGATAACTCGAGCATGGTGAGGCCGAGCGTTGTCATCCATGAGAACAAAGTCAGGACCCACAGCTCCAGCAAACAATCTCACAACTGGATGAAGGATTTCATCCCTATACCAGATGGCGTTCAGAGCTCCATTCCTGATAGCAACCAGTTCAGTGCGACCAGTCAAAGAAATCCCACCCCAAACCATCACTGAGCCCCCTCCGAAACGGTCATGTTCAGCGACCATACACTGTGCATACCGTTGTCTGGGTTCTCTCCACACATGTCTGCGACCATCATGGAAATCTAAACAGAATCTGGATTCATCAGTGAACAAAACTGGCTGATTACGAGCCCATTCCAGGCGAGCTTGTCGATGACGTAGGAGTAGCCTTGGTCTCACAGCTGGCCTGCAAGCTCTAAGATTGGCTCCGTGAAGTCGGTTCCTCAAAGTCTGGGGTGTTATCTGAACATCTGTAGCAGCATTGAACTGTCTGTTGAGAGAACGTGCACTATCAAAACGATGTCTCCTGGCTAAAGTGACGATATACCGGTCTTGGCGGCGTGTTGTGGTACGTGGTCTTCCACTTCTATGCCTCTCATTGACAGTTCCAGTTGCTTGAAACCGTGTCCACAACCTGGATATCACACTTTGCGAAACACCAAGTGCAACAGCCACCTGTCTCTGTGTTTGGGCAGTTTGGATCATTCCAACTGCTTGATTTGCCTCACAAGCTCGTAAATGTCTTCTTTGCGGCATTTTGTAAAGGTGGTCCACCGTGGTCAATGTACACATTAACCAAGGCCTCAATCAGACTCAATCAGATGTCTTCATAAAAAAATCAGTCACACCTGTGATCTCTGAAAACACTCAATTTTAGCTACCCTTCACATGTGCTGCACGCTTGCATGTGAAAAGTGAAATTGACAACACACGACACCGTGCATGTCTCAATGACCAATAAAGGAAGTAAACAAAAGCTGTTTTCACTTGATCTGAGCCATTTACCAGAATATACTCAAAATATAATCCATGATCCCTAACTTTTTTTTACCAGTATATATGACGTGACCGTAATTATTACAAGGAGATTAAGCCCTGCTATAAAGATCATACAGATATCCATATCACTATATGTAAGGGTTAATGCGAGCATGGAGTGCTGGCTTATGCTCCACAACAACACAAGATACTAGCTAGTATGATATTGATTATTTATTTCTTACTATAACAAAACATCAATACTTTATAAATTACACTAACATTTGGCATCATCGGGCAGAATCAGCTGTATATGATACTAATGATGTACTCATCCTCTCGGTGTTACCAGCATAAAGTATATCACAAGGGCTGGATGATGACTGAAATCAGCATGTTGAATGATAAGCAATCTATGATATTTCATCAATCAACTCAGTATGGTTATGATTGTGGATTATAATCAATGCAAATCCTAACCACAAGGGCTGGAAGACAAGTGAAACGCCATGTTGGAGTGTTTTATCGATGTCTGAAATTCATTTATCAACTCAGTGTGAAACACTATAGTACAAGTACAGGCTACAATGCTAGATATGGGCAATATCAACCGGGTAGAGGCAGATCATTGGATTGGACTACGAGGTGGATACTTTAAGTGTAGTATACTCTGGTGGAACTGTTCTGAGAGCCAGAAGATGCTATACCCACCCACTCGGTGTAGCCTGTGTGACTGCTGCAAGGGCTGGTATAAGAGTGGTAAAACCCTCAACTCAGTGCTGGTCGATTGATGACTAATACTGTAAAAAGATCCGGAGGACAAGTTAGACACTCCAAACAGAGGTAACATTCGGGGTAAGATAAGCTTTAATATACTCTAAATTAAAGCTTAGGAAGCCCAAAACTCAGATATGATGAGGTGCTTAATGATAGCCGAGTGCCCCCAATGCTAGGGAAAGTTATGGAAACTGGCCACACAGGAGAGGATGATTCGAGGTCTCATATCTGAACTACCGGGATAGGTATGCTTGAAATTCGAAATTGAATCAGTATACATGTATACTTATTTTATATCTCAATAGGCAGAAATTGGTTTTATGTATGTTTGTGCGTATTATGATTTAAAATTTGCCGTTTTCGAGACCGTCGGATAAACAGTTTAGCGGCCATCTTGGATCATTTAACCGCCAAAATCTCCCATACTCAAGCAATGGGAAATTTAAAATGTATTTTCGCGACATCTTGGATTTTGGTCGATCTTTAGAAATGTCTTTAAAAATCTTCTCCAAAACCGTTTGGGGGATCAATTCAAAATGCATGAAATATCATCTAGGACAAGAGCTGCACCAAGTTTGTTCAAGGGAACTAGATTGGCCAAATGGTTTGGTGGCCATCTTGGATAACCTATTTTTCGCCAAAACAACTCCAGAACCAGAGCAGATTGGGCCGAAATTTGGGAGATATGATTAGTGCCATTAAAGTTTGTTCAAGGGAAGGAGCTTAGTCAGAAACATGGCAGAAGTGGACCAATCAAAATGTAGCGTGTTTGGCGGCCATATTGGACTTGCAAAAATGTCCACAAACTCATTTAAATGACTACTCCTAAACCACCCGCCAACAATTTTGACAAAAATGCACAGTGCTCCAGGTGAGTGACACAGGCCCCTTGGGCCTCTTGTTTTATTTTCAAAGCGGGTATGGGTGGTCGGGGTGGATTATGCTTTTTGCATTTGGTTTATGCTTAATAACCTCCCTTATAATGGATGGATTAATTTCAAATTTGTTATGTCAACTCCTGATGACATGCCCTCGGTGGGTGGGTGGGGGAACATGTAATGTACATCGTCTAGTTGTTGCATATACCTGTATCATACTCTTGTACAGATAGTTTATATGTCTGATTGTAAATATATTCAAACTGTAAATAGTTGAGGGCCTCGGGGAAGAACAGTTATTTGTACTGATCAAGTTTACTGTACCATCTATAAATAAAGATATTATTATTATTATTATTATTATTATTATTATTATTATTAATTGATTGTAATTGACCCGGAGCTTACTATCATTTATCTAAAGTTTCTTGTATTTTCACTTTAACGCTACTTGCTATGCTGCTTGATCAGAAGTAATGCACTAGACGTTATGAATTGTAAGTAATATGATCCAACAGCGACATAATCCATGGTGCTATAACAGTGTCACTCGATTGACACCTACTTGTATATAAGTGACCAGATTACCATATGCATCTGTTGATCATTAATGATGTAACATTAATAATTTACCCTTGCATTATTCCACCCACGCACACATACACCACACCGTTACTTGGTCTGCTTTGTGCTCAGTGATGATAAATGTCATTGCTATGTCACACAGCCCCCACATCTAGTGACACTGAACTCCAAAGCAGGCTGTGCAATGAATTCATATACTGCAACCGATAAGAATATCATGGTTGTATGACTATGACCCATCAACTGTGTGCGTGCGTGCGCATATGACATACAATACTTGGTCTCCGAACATATTATACATAATTACACTGAGT
Organism: Chaetoderma sp. LZ-2023a; assembly: GCA_034401795.1. NCBI lineage: Eukaryota > Metazoa > Mollusca > Caudofoveata > Chaetodermatida > Chaetodermatidae > Chaetoderma > Chaetoderma sp. LZ-2023a. The sequence continues at coordinate 62,201,889 of CM067369.1, read as the reverse complement.
AGTCTTAGGCTAATGTATCGATGTATGTGTCTGTATCACTAAGCACATTAGTAAAGTCAGTATCATCTTAGAATGAGCTTATATCCATGTATGTGCCTATATCGCGAGCACATTAGTACAGTGACTATTATCTCAGAATGAATTTCTATTCATGTCTGTATGACAAAAGCACATTAATAAAGTGAAGATCATCCAGTATCACTGTCCTAGTTATGTCCTCCATTCGGAATAGGAATTATGAAATCTGCACATATGTGTACCCAAACCATATAAATATCCTGACAATATGTAACCACAACACAATTCAGTTTGTCTTTTATAATCCACAAAAGTAATTAAAATAAAATACTGCTGCAGTTAGTATTTTGCAATTAGTATTTACTCGGACACTGTTTGTTGAACAACAGTCGAACCTGTCTACGAAGACCACACCAGGAAACTGTCCCACGGTGTGTAAGGGAGTATATAATTTCTCAATAGCCAGGGACAGATCTCACACAATCGTCAACAATTTGAACAGTTTAAATGGTTGGCTAATAATCCCCATTGGCTAATACTGGCTAAGCATTGACAGACTTTAGCACCCATTACCATAATGGAAGGTTGTTGAATATTTTGAAATTAATTTGACTGGGAGCTGCTGCTCCCTATGCTGGAATGGATTAAGTGGAATTCCCGTGATAAGTCCAATTACTGATGAATGGGGTATGTCCCCGTAAGTAATCTCCTCCCAGATGCTCCATATACTGAGGTTGTCTCCGTAGACTAAACGAAATCTAGGATTTCTTTTTTCACGAGAGAGTTGATACTTACCTCCCTAATACTTTTGATATTGCTAAATATTGGCTTTCACTCAATAAAACACTCAGATTAAAAACAGTTAGGTGCCCCTACTGGGCAGGTAGTCAGAGGTAGTCCGGCGGATGCCAGCCCCACCACCGCGCATGCGCCGACTACCACTTCCTGACTAATTTATTGGCTAACGCATGCAACTGCCAAGAGCCTGAAGACCGAGCCTCTGTGGGGCGGAGAGGCCGGGTCCGTATCTAGGGAGGTAAGTATCAACTCTCTCGTGAAAAAAGAAATCCTAGATTTCGTTTATTTCACATCAAGAGTATACTTACCTCCCTAATACTTTTGATATTGCCAGAATTCGAAAGTGAATCTGGCGGGAGGGAGGCGAGGTCAAAAGACCAGCTATTCCCTATACGCTTTCACGCGTTTAAGGCACTTATGACGTCTGAAATGTGTGAGAACACAGCCAGGATTAGACAAACCATCGGATAACACAACCGATGTATGAGAGATGACCGAATGTCATATGCGCTCCCCCCCCCCCCCCCTCCTGGGAGGAAGACTAGATGACCTCAATGTCCTATACGCTCTCTACGTACTAGTGCCAAGTACTATAGGACAGAGACGAACAACTTTTTCGTATACTCTCTATGATGAACCACCTCCCACACAAACCATCACCATATTAATAATAATAATATTGGGTAACGTGACAATACAAGTAACAATGAACAACAAACACACAAGACTGACCTTGTTGAACTTGGAAGCTGTCATCACGATTCTAGTAGAGAAGCCTGATGCAGTCCCGACAAGTGGTTGTTACCATTGCTAAATTGCGAAGTATATAAGCAATGCGGAAGCACTCCTCACAAATTTAAACAACCGATTAATGTTTTAAAATCGACAAGGCGAGAGGGTTAGAGGTGTCACGGAGGTAATGGTCTGTAAAACTTGACTCACAGTGCCACTGAGCGACGGACATAATGTCATCCACAGGGACCCCACTAAACAGGGCAGTGGATGCCACTACACCGCGGACACTGTGAGCCTTGGCCACATCAACCTGTCTCCCGGTGGCGGATTTGTGACAAAATTGAATACATTCTACAATCCACCTGGAAATGGTGTCCTTCGACGCCCTGCCATGGGGTTCAATATATGACAACCATAACGCTGACTGGTCGGTACGCCACTCCGAAGTACGCTGTTTGTACCGGAGCAGCGCCCGTACGGGGCACCATACTTTAGAATTAGGATCATATCTAGTTAAAGATGGCAAAAAAATAGGTTGACCTGGATATTTCAATGACTGATTCTTAGCCAAGAAATTAATCCTAGGTAGAAGCTTAAGGCCTTCCCCTGTAACCACAAAACGGTCATCCTCGGCTGATAAGGCGTGAATTTCACTCCTACGCCTTGCCGAGGCTGCAGCAATTAAAAATACAGTTTTAAGTGTCAACATTTTCATAGAAATGGAACTAAGTGGTTCAAAAGGCTTATCTCCTAGTACCTGAAGCACCAGAGATAAACTCCAGACTGGAATCAGTGGTGGATTCCTTGGTCTTAGATTGCCCATGCCTTTAATTAATACATTTAATGTACTTACTTCATCACTTCCCCTATTAGCCAAGCAAGGAATAACAGTCATTAAAGCTGATTTATAACCAGCAATAGAGTTAGGCTTGAGGCTATAGGCATCATACAGGTGACAGAGGAAATCAGCTACTACCTGAATAGATGAATCCATTGGATCAATACATCTTTTTGAGCACCACTCTGCAAATCTGTTGATTTTATAATTATATGCTCTGGAGGTTGACCCCCTCCTGGCTTTGGCCATAAACATGGCTGCTTGCTCAGAAAAGCCCTCCTTAATTCTAGATTCCTTGACAACATCCACGCAGTCAATCGGAACATTGACGGATTGTCGTGAAGGACCTTGCCCTGGAAGATAAGGTCGTCCATCAGAGGCAGAGGAACCGGATTGCAGACCAGAAGGTCCAGCAGATCCGTATACCACGATCGGCTTGGCCAATCCGGGGCGATCAGAAGCACTTGGCACTCCTGCTGCCTGATTTTCTGAAGCACCTTTGGAATCAGGATTGCTGGAGGGAATGCGTATGCATACATTCCCGCCCAGCTGATAGCTAACGCATCTGTTGCGAAAGCGCTTGGGTCTGGAATCGGAGAGACGTACGTCGTCATCTTCGCATTCTTCTTCGTTGCGAACAAATCGATGTTGGGTTTCCCCCAATGGTCGAACAGACGATCCGCCACACATTGATTTAGTTGCCATTCCGTGGGTAAGACAGTCATCCTTCGGCTCAATGAGTCTGCTAGCAGATTTAGCCTTCCCGGAATATGAACTGCCTTCAAGGTGATCCCATGATCTAGGCACCAACAAAGCAGTTTCCATGTCATCATACAGAGACTGGGCGACTTCGTTCCGCCCTGGCGGTTTATGTAAGTCACTACTGTTGAGTTGTCTGAACGAATTAGAACAATCTTGCCCTGAACTTTCTGTAAGAAATGTTCCAGGCCCAGGACTACTGCTCTTAGCTCTAGTAGATTGATATGTTCCTTGGACTGATCCAGATCCCAAAGCCCTGATATTGTGGACTCTTCCAGACAAGCTCCCCAGCCCTCCATCGATGCATCTGTATACACAGTCACCTGAGGGTGGGGAGGGGTTAGCAAAACCCCCGGCAAGAGATTCTCTGTATTCAACCACCATTGCAGGTGGTGAATCAGAGGCGCCAACACTGACACGTTCGAGTCCAGCGAACCTGAACTCTGGGTCCACTGTGTCATGAGAAACAACTGGATCGGGCGCCTGCGCAAGGCGGCCTGCGGAATGACTGGTTCCAATGAAACCATCAAGCCCAGCATTCTCAAGTATACCCGTGCCAGGACATGACGACTGTCGCACACCGACTGTATTACTGAGATGAGTCTTTGAACCCTCTCCTGAGTGGGATAAACATATCCCCTCTCCAGATCGAAGAACATGCCCAGGTAAACAAACTTCTGGGATGGAGTTAGCTCTGATTTTTGGAAATTGACTATCCAGCCCAAGTCCGTGAGAGTTTTCAAAACAATCTCCAGATTGGCCGATAACGTTTCCCGGGTGTGTGCTTTCAACAGCCAGTCGTCTATGTACGTGTGGACTGCTATGCTTCTCCTGCGGAGGAATGCAGTGATCGCGAGAACCACACGGGTGAAGACCCGAGGAGCTGTGGAAATCCCGAAGGGTAATACCCTGAATTCCCACTGTCTGCCCTGGAATGCAAATCTCAGGAAGCGACGGAAACTCCTCTCTATGGGAATGTGGAAATAAGCATCCTTCAAATCTATTGACGCTGTCCACATTCCCTGCTCTAACCCCGCCAACACCGAGCGCACAGTCTCCATCTTGAAACTGGGCGTCTCTATGAACTTGTTCAATGGCTTGAGGTTGAGAATCGGCCTCCACCCTCCGGTGTTTTTCGTTACTAAGAACAGGGTTGAATAGAAGCCCGGGCACCTCTGCGCCGGCTGGATGGCTTCCTTTTGTATGAGGGAATTTATTTCCTCCTCTATACACAACCTTTGATCTGGATCCCGCGGAATCGGAGTCCAGATCGGCACGAGAGACAGTCTCGATGGCGGACCTGTTATCCAATCGGGACGATACCCGACTGAAAGCCATCGCAAGACTAAACGGTCCTGAGTCAACCGCTTCCACTCTGGCAAGTGGCCGACCAATCGGCCGCCCACCGGTCCACCTAGGGAGAGAGGTGGACATAAGCAGAGCGAGAGTGGCACTGTCCTCTCGGCCTGAAACACCGGCGTGGTTCCCACTACGGTAATCGGCCCATCAGGCCCGATTACCGCGACCAGATCCCCGCGCGCCCCGCCCAGCACCGCGCGCACCACGGTGCGCGGGCTGCTGCCTGGCTGGCTGCGCCTGGGGAGCCTGCGCCCCCCTCGCTGCTGGCCGAATCGCACGCGGCCGAGGCCGGCGCTGCGATGGTGTCTGGCCTCTGACCTGGCCAGCGCCACCTCGAGCCTGCAGGGGACGATACGCAGGGGGTGCTGCGCGAACGCGCTCCCGGCGGAGCACCTCAAACTGCTCACGCAGCGCCCTCTGGTTATTGACCAGAGTCACCGTCTCCTGGAGGTGCCTACATCCCTCACCTCCAAAGAGACCAGGACCTGTCATAGGCGTTCGCAGTAGCCTATTATACAGGTCCTGGGACGGGCACAGATTGTCAAGGGCAAACGTGCGCCTCGCCCGGACACTCCTGGTCACCGCCCGCGTCAAACAGTCCAGAGCCAGGTTGATACCATCCTGGATGGCTCTCTGGACTGTTACCGGGCTTGGCTGACGTGAAGCGGATGCTGTTACCACCCCCTGTAACAGCTGGGAGACGTGGGAGAGAGCAGCTATCGAAGCTCTCCCACTCTCCTCCGCATCACGTAGCGCGGTATTCGCCGAACGCAACGCGTTCGAGCACAGGACACCCGTGTCAGAACGGGAGCCTGGCCGCGCATCTTCGCCCAAAGCCGCGCGATCATCCACGCTCGGCTTAGGCACCACACCGTACCGCTGGTACTCCAGGGGCACGATGCGGCAACGCCTAGCCACCTCGCGAGGGGCCTTCGCGAGACGCCCATTCGCCTTAATGGACGTCTCCGCCGCCTCGAACATGTCCACGACATGCTCAGCCAGCGGCAGAGATGGCATAGCGGTGGCAGACGGTCTACCAGCTAACCACGGCCTATGGTCACGCTGGATCGCCGACTGCTCCACGGGCAGATCTGGCCGAACGCTAACCAGCCACTGGCAAGCGTCCGACCAATCCTCCTCCGTGGCTAATTGCGAGCGCTCTACCAGACGAGGGCCTTCGTCCTCCTCCTGAGCGCCGGCAGTTGAAAACGACGGCGGATATGCTGATACCCCTGGCAAGCCAGGGAAAACATGCGGGCCCGAAAGAACAGGCATGCTAAACTCCCTGGCTTGACCAGGAGCAGGCGCCGTGGTAGAGCGCGGGGCAGACACCGCCCCACCACGGGCCTGGCCAGCACCAGCGATACTCTCGGCAAGCCGAGGTATACGGTAACCCTGACCATCAGCACCACCCAGGGTCACCTTCTGGACCGTGAATTCTACTCCTGCGCGAGTAGAACCACGGAACACGTCGCCTGCATTCCCTGCGAGGGGTGCACAGACGTCGTCTTCCATGGCCACGTCCCCAGACGGCGACCCTAGCAGGTAATCCTCTTCCTCCTGGCCAGAAAGATTAGACTCCGGGTCAGCAAAGAGAGCTAACCCGGACTGGCCAGGGAAGGTGCCATAGGAGGACTTGACACCCGCGGCGCGCGGATACCCAGGGTCTGAAGAGCAGACCGCGGGTCCCAGCAACAACCGTTGTCCACGGCCCCTCGGCGCGGCACCAAGCCTGCTGCCAGGGTCGTGGACCGCCCCCAACAAGGGGGCCACCTCTGAATCCACATCGAACAACGGACCGGACCTAAGAAACTCGGATTCAGAGGCGGGGATCACCTGCTCTGAAGCAGATGCTGAGGACGACAAAAGACCTGGCCCAGGCAGCATGCTGCGAAGCAACTCTGGGACCAAATCCTTTATCGTCCTCTGCATCTCTCCCAACATTTCGGACCAGAAGGCCTCCATATCCACCGCGGATGAGGCCTTCCTCTTACCCTTTTTCACACCCTCCTTCTTCGCCTTCCTCTCTTCCTCCATGACCTTCTCCCTCGCCTGCAACGATAAAAATTCAGACATTAGGTCCACCCCCCAATGCTTGCATACATCGCATTTTAGCAACAGTCCACAGGGACTGCAGCTAAAGCACAAATGTGGCGCAAAACAGTCCTTAAGGAAACGACCACAGGACGGGCAACCAGGTCTCTGAAACAGGACAAAGGACGAGGACAATGAGCAAGTTAGTTACGGTTAGAAGAAACTCAAAACCAAACTAAAAGAGAGGAACAGGATCATAAGGATCACTAATCAAGAAGAAACCAGCGTTGGACAAAACTTTAATGTTAATAAAGCGCAAGGCCGATTATGACGTCATGAATCTCTTAACAGAAATTAATCGATCCGCAACCAGCATCCAAGTGCCCAGACGAATTGTATTCATACCTAGAACATCCTCCAAAGGATATTCAGACTACACATCATCAGATACACCATGATAAAAAATGGTAAAAAATCAGTCATTATTTTTTCAAATAATTTTACCACATATCATTACTCATATACCTGACACCTTGTATAGACAAACCATCCACCTTGATGCACTGGAGCACTCCACCAAGACTACATCTCTACACCTTTCTCCACCTTGGGGAAGGAATTGGATCAAGAGGGCAAAGTGAGAAGACCTTTATAGTAAGCCTCCAACTCACTGAACATAGACTTTTTGGTTAGATAACCTAACAGTGTTAGTAGGAAATGGAACCGTGGTGGAGAAAAACAAACCCTCCTGTGCTGAACTGTCCATTAGTCATGCAAATCCATACCTGTGGACATAAACACAAAGAGAAATTAGACTTATAAAGCACCATGTTGGAAAAAACCAACTCAAACAGGCGCTCCTCACGGTAACCACGAGTCCCGGAAACACATTACACCGGGGAAAAACTCGCTAGAATATCATTGAAATCACCTGATAAAGAGATCCCGTCGCTTCATCCGGCGAATTTGCCCTCTCAGACATCTTTCTCAATAATATACTCGGTAAATATGACGTGAAATAGGTTTTAAACTCGTGAACTTGCAGCAAAACAACAAGTACATGCGTTCTCCCTGCCAATAAATTAGCAAAGAGGAAGTTGTAGTCGGCGCATGCGCGGTGGTGGGGCTGGCATCCGCCGGACTACCTCTGACTACCTGCCCAGTAGGGGCACCTAACTGTTTTTAATCTGAGTGTTTTATTGAGTGAAAGCCAATATTTAGCAATATCAAAAGTATTAGGGAGGTAAGTATACTCTTGATGTGAAAAGGTCTAACCCCTTTCTGTAACAGTGTATTCTGAAACATGTATAAAGCTTTGTGCATTTATGACAATTCCAGCCTAACGATAATAAAATGATACTATATTGCAATCTTGTCATCGTTTAATAGATATGATATAAACGAAATCTAGGATTTCTTTTTTCACGAGAGAGTTGATACTTACCTCCCTAATACTTTTGATATTGCTAAATATTGGCTTTCACTCAATAAACACTCAGATTAAAACAGTTAGGTGCCCCTACTGGGCAGGGAGTCAGAGCGTAGTCTGGCGGATGCCAGCCCCACCACCGCGCATGCGCAGACTAGCACTTCCTCTGACTAGATTATTGGCTGACACACATGCAACTATTAAGAGCCTGAAGACCGAGCCTCTGTGGGGTGGAGAGGCCGGGTCCGTATCTAGGGAGGTAAGTATCAACTCTCTCGTGAAAAAAGAAATCCTAGATTTTGTTTATTTCACTTCAAGAGTATACTTACCTCCCTAATACTTTTGATATTGCCAGAATTCGAAAGTGAATCTGGCGGGAGGGAGGCGAGGTCAAAAGACCAGCTCATCCCTATACGCTTTTCTGCGTTTAAGGCACTTAAACTTCTGAAACTGTAAGAAAAACAGTCAGGATTTGACTAACCATCGGATAACACCACCGATGTATGAGAGATGACCGAATGTCATATGCGCTCCCCCGCCCCCTCCTTCCTGGGAGGAAGAGTCGACTGACCTCAATGTCCTATACGCTCTCTACGTACAAGTGCCATGTACTACAGGACAGAGACGAAAAAGCTCCATTTTCGTAACTCTCAACAATGAACCACACAAATACACAAACCATCACCATATTAATAACGGGTAACGTGACAATACAATCAACAACGGACAACACATGAACAAGACTGACCTTGTTGAAATGGCTGCTGACATCATCTTCCCATTGGTAAAGACTGATGCAGGCCCAAAAAAGTGGGTGTTTCCATAAATTAATTGTGAAATATATAAGTAATGAGGAAAAAACCTCCTCAAAAAATATAAACCGAGTTATTTTTTCAAAATCGACAAGGCGAGAGGATTAGAGGTGTCACGGAGATAATGGTCTGTAAAACTTGACTCACAGTGCCACTGAGCCACCGACATAATATCATCCACAGGGACCCCATTAAATAGGGCAGTGGATGTCACTACGCCGCGGACACTGTGAGCCTTGGCCACGTCAACCTGCTTCCCGGTGGCGGATTTATGGCAAAACTGAATGCATTCTACAATCCACCTGGAAATGGTGTCCTTAGAAGCCCTGCCATGGGGTTCAATATATGACAACCATAACGCTGACTGATCGGTGCGCCACTCCGCCGTACGTTGCTTGTACCGGCAAAGCGCCCGGACAGGACACCATGCTTTAGAATTAGGATCATATCTAGTTAAAGCAGGCAAAATAATAGGTTGACCTGGATATTTCAACGACTGATTTTTAGCCAAGAAATTAATCCTAGGTAGCAGCTTAAGGCCTTCCCCTGAAACCACAAAACGGTCATCCTCGGCTGATAAGGCATGAATTTCACTCCTACGCCTAGCCGAGGCCGCAGCAATTAAAAACACAGTCTTCAGTGTTAATAGTTTCATAGAAATGGAACTAAGTGGTTCAAAAGGCTTATCACCTAGTACTTGAAGCACTAGCGATAAACTCCAAGACGGAATCACCGGTGGATTCCTTGGTCTTAGATTGCCCATGCCTTTAATTAATACATTTAATGTATTTACTTCATCACTTCCCCTCTTAGCCAAGCAAGGAATAACAGACATTAATGCTGACTTATAACCAGCAATAGAGTTAGGCTTGAGGCTATAGGCATCATAGAGGTGACAGAGGAAATCAGCTACTACTTGAATAGATGAATCCATTGGATCAATACATCTTTTTGAGCACCATTCTGCAAATCTGTTGATTTTATAATTATATGCTCTGGAGGTTGACCCCCTCCTGGCTTTGGCCATAAACATGGCTGCTTGCTCAGAAAAGCCCTCCTTAATTCTAGATTCCTTGACAACATCCACGCAGTCAATCTGAACATTGACGGATTGTTGTGAAGGACCTTGCGCTGGAAGATAATATCGTCCATCAGAGGCAGAGGAACCGGATTGCAGACCAGAAGGTCCAGCAGATCCGTATACCATGATCGGCTTGGCCAATCCGGGGCGATCAGAAGCACTTGGCATTCCTCTTGTCTGATTTTCTGAAGAATTTTTGGAATCAGGATTGCTGGAGGGAATGCGTATGCATACATTCTCCCCCAGCTGATAGCTAACGCATCTGTTGCGAAAGCGCTTGGATCCGGAATCGGAGAGACGTACGTCGTCATCTTCGCATTCTTCTTCGTTGCGAACAAATCGATGTTGGGTTTCCCCCAATGGTCGAACAGACGATCCGCCACACATTGATTTAGTTGCCATTCCGTGGGTAAAACACTCATCCTTCGGCTCAATGAGTCTGCTAGCAGGTTTAACCTTCCTGGAATATGAACTGCTTTCAAGGTAATCTGGTGATCCAGACACCAACAAAGCAGTCTCCATGTCATCATACAGAGACTGGGCGACTTCGTTCCGCCCTGGCGGTTTATGTAAGTCACAACTGTTGAGTTGTCTGAACGAATAAGAACAATCTTGCCCTGAACTTTCTGTAAGAAATGTTCCAGGCCCAGGACTACTGCTCTTAGCTCCAGTAGATTTATATGTTCCTTTGACTGTTCCGGATTCCAAAGCCCTGATATCGTGGACTCTTCCAGGCAAGCCCCCCAGCCCTCCATCGATGCATCTGTATACAGAGTCACCTGAGGGTGGGGAGGGGTCAGCATAACCCCCACCAAGAGATTCTCTGTGAGCAACCACCATTGCAGGTGGTGAATCAGAGGCGCCAACACTGACACGTTCGAGTCCAGCGAACCTGTACTCTGGGTCCATTGTGTCATGAGAAACAACTGGATCGGCCGCCTGCGTAAGGCGGCCTGAGGAATGACTGGTTCCAAAGAAACCATCAACCCCAGCATTCTCAAGTAAACCCGTGCCAGGACATGACGACTGTCGCACACTGACTGAATTAACGAGATGAGTTTTTGCACTCTCTCCTGAGTAGGATAAACATATCCCGTCTCCAGATCGAAGAACATTCCCAGGTAAACAAACCTCTGGGATGGAGTCAGCTCTGATTTCGGAAAATTTATCATCCAGCCCAAATCCGAGAGAGTTTTCAAAACAATCACCAGATTGGCCGATAAAGCTTCCTTGTCGTGTGCCTTTAACAGCCAGTCGTCTATGTACGTGTGGACTGCTATGCTTCTCCTGCGGAGGTATGCTGTGATCGCAAGAACCACACGGGTGAAAACCCGAGGAGCCGTGGAAATTCCGAAGGGCAACACCCTGAATTCCCACTGTCTGCCCTGGAATGCAAATCTCAGGAAGCGACAGAAACTCCCGTGGATGGGGATGTGGAAATAAGCGTCCTTCAAATCTATCGACGCCGTCCACATCCCCCTCTCCAACCCCGCCAACACCGAGCGCACCGTTTCCATCTTGAAACTGGGCGTCTCGATGAACTTGTTCAATGGCTTGAGGTTGAGAATCGGTCTCCACCCTCCGGTGCGTTTTGTTACTAAGAACAGGGTTGAATAGAAGCCCGGACACCTTTGTGCCGGCTGAATAGCTCCCTTTTGTACGAGGGAATCTATCTCCTCCTCGATACACAACCTTTGCTCTGGATCTCTCGGAATGGGAGTCCAGACTGGCACTAGAGACAGTCGCGACGGCGGGCCTGTCATCCACTCTGGATGATACCCGACGGAAAGCCATCGCAAGACTAAACGGTCCTGAGTTAACCGTTCCCACTCTTGCATGTGGTCGGCTAGCCGGCCTCCCACCGGTCCACCTAGGGACAGAGGTGGACACGAGGCATGCAAGAGCGGCACTGTCCCCGTCGCCATAAACACCGGAGTGGTTCTTACCGCGGTAACCGTCCCGTCAGGACCGATAACCACGCCCAGATCCTCGCGCTCCCCGCCCCGCCCCGCGCGCACCTCGGTGCGCGGGCGGCTGCCTGGCTGACGGCGCCTGAGGAACCTGCGCCCCCCTCGCTGCTGGCCGAATCGCACGCGGCCGAGGCCGACGCTGCGACGGTGGCTGGCCTCTGACTTGGCCAGCACCACCTCGAGCCTGCAGGGGACGATACGCAGGGGCCGCGGCGCGAACGTTAGCACGACGCAGCACCTCAAACTGCTCGCGCAGCGCCCTCTGGTTATTCACCAGGGTGACCGTCTCCTGGAGGTGTCGACATCCCTCACCTCCAAAAAGACCAGGACCCGTCATAGGCGTACGCAGTAGCCTATTGTACAGGTCCTGAGACGGGCACAGATTGTCCAGGGCAAACGTGCGTCTTGCCCGGACACTCCTGGTCACCGCCCGAGTCATACAGTCCAGCGCCAGGTTAATACCATCCTGGATGGCTCGCTGGACCGTGACCGGACTTGGCTGGCGCGATGCGGATGCTGTAACAGCTGGGAGACGTGGGACAGAGTGGCAATCGAAGCCCTCCCACTCTCCTCCGCATCACGCAACGCGGTATTCGCCGAACGCAACGCGTTCGAGCACAAGACCCCCGTGTCAGAACGGGAGCCTGGCCGCGCATCCTCACCCAAAGCCGCGCGGTCATCCACGCTGGGCTTCGGTACCACACCGTACCGCTGGTAATCCAGGGGCACGATGCGACAACGCCTGGCCACCTCGCGAGGGGCCTTCGCGAGACGTCCACTCGACTTAATGGACGACTCCGCCGCCTCGAACATGTCAACGACATGCTCCGCCAGCGGCAGAGAAGGCATAGCGTTAGCAGCAGGCTTACCAGCTAACCACGGCCTGTGGTCACGCTGGCTAGCCGACTGCTCCACGGGCAGATCAGGCCTAACGCTCACCAACCACTGGCAAGCGTCAGACCAATCCTCCTCCGTGGCTAACTGCGAGCGCTCTACAAGACGGGGGCCTTCGTCTTCCTCCTGAGCGCAAGCAGCAGAGCTTGACGGCGGGTACGCTGATACACCTGGCAAGCCAGGGAAAACATGCGGGCCTGACAGCACCGGCATGACAATATCACTGGTTTGACCAGGAGCAGGCGCCGTGGCAGAGCGCGGGGCATATACCGCCCCACCACGGGCCCGGCCAGCACCAGCAACACCGTCGGCAAGCCGAGGTATGCGGTACCGCTGGCCATCAGCAGCGCCCTGGGCCACCACCTGAACCGCGGACTCTACTCCAGGGTGAGTAAAACCGTGGAAGAAGCCGCCTGTATTCCCCGCGAGGGGTGCACAAACGTCTTCATCCATGTCCACGTCGTCAGACGGCGACCCTAGCAGGTAATCCTCATCACCCTGGTCAGAAAGATTAGACCCCGGGTCAGCAAAGAGAGCTAACCCGGGCTGACCAGGAACGGTGCCATAGGAGGTACTGGCCACCGCGGCGTGCGGATACCCCTGGACTGATAAGCAGCCCGCGGGTTCCAGCGACAACCGTCCACGGTCCCCTATCGGCGCGGCAATAAGCCTGCTGCCAGGGTCGTGGAACGCCCCCTCTAATGGGGCCACCTCTGAATCGTCGAACAACGGAAGCGGTCTAAGGAAAACCGATCCAGAGGCGGGGATTACCTGCTCCGAAGCCGATGATGAGGACAGTAAAGGATTTGGTCCAGGAAGCATGCCACGAAGCAACTCTGGAACCAAATCCTTTATTGTCCTCTTCATCTCTCCCAACATCTCGGTCCGGAAGGCCTCCATATCCACCGCGGACGAGACCTTCCCCTTACCCTTCCTACTTACAACCTCTCGTTTCCGCTTCTTCTTCTTCTCCTCCTCTACCACCTTGTCCGTCGCCTGTAAGCACAAGAATTCGGACATTAACTCGCCCCCCCAGTGCTTACATATGTCACAATTAGCCAAGGGACCACAAGGGCTACATTGATAGCAAAGATGAGGCAAGAACCTATCATGCAGAAATCGTCCACAGGACGCGCAACCCGGTCCCTGAAACAGGGCAAAGGACGAGGAGTATGAGCAAACTAGTTAAGCTTAGACACTCAAACCAACTCAAAGAGAAGGAAAACGATCATAAAGATCAATATACATCAGAAACCAGCATTGCAACTTGAATTGCTGATAAATACATAGCCAGGCTGATTATGACGTCATTAATCCCGTGACAGGAAAAATTCGATCCCAACAAACATCCAAGTGCAAGGACGAATTGTATGCTGAATGGATACGTCGACTACACAACCATCAGATACACATAGATAACTCTTTTCTGGCAAAAATGTTAATTATCTCCCTTTGCTTACTATAATTAACATCACCACATTATCAATAACTAGATACCTGACACCTTGTATAGACAAACCATCCAACGTGACGAACCGGAGTACTCCACCACCTGCACGCCTCTTAACTCTCTCCACCTCATGGGGAAGGAATTGGATCAAGAGGGCAAAGTGAGAAGACCTTTATACTAGGCCTCCAACTCACTGGACATAATTTTTCATTTGGTTAGATAACCTAACAGTGTTAGTAGGAAATGGAACCATGGTGGAGAGAAAACTAACTCTCTGCTGCTGTGATGCCACCATGTAGCGTCATACAGACCTGTGGACATAAACAGAAAGAGAAATTAGCCTTAGGTAGCACCGAGTTGACATAAACCAACTAACCAAGGCGCTTATCACGGTAAACGCGAGTCCCGGAAACACAATACACCGGGAAGAAAAACTCGCTAATTTTACTAGAAGTCACCTGATTTAAAGGTCCTAGGTCCCCCTTTGGCGAAGTGATCCTTCCTGCCATCCTAATCAGTGACTATCACTCCAAAATAACACCACCAAGTTATGTTAAAACAGTTTATAGAGCAAGGAAAAGCTTTTGCACAAAAAAACATGTGTGATCTCTCTGCCAATAATCTAGCAAAGAGGAAGTGCTAGTCTGCGCATGCGTGGTGGTGGGGCTGGCATCCGCCAGACTACGCTCTGACTCCCTGCCCAGTAGGGGCACCTAACTGTTTTAATCTGAGTGTTTATTGAGTGAAAGCCAATATTTAGCAATATCAAAAGTATTAGGGAGGTAAGTATACTCTTGAAGTGAAATGGTGGTTTAGAATCAATAACTAGCAGGAATGAATCCCGGAGAAAACACCATCCATTGGTGGCACATGCACTCATTTCCCATGACATGCGGAAGGTAGCAGCAAAAGCCACCTGATCACAGGGATTTACCTCAGTCTGTAAATTTGGGAGTCCATGGGACTCAACACACCTTATTTTGAGGGTCCCAAGATCAATAATGGCAGTCCCTAGTGTGCCAGAAATGCTGGAATAACCTATTTTAGGGATATCTAGGACATTGGCACTGAGATAAAAGCAGAAGATCTTTCTTCACATCAAACAGTAACAAGACGACTTGTCAAACTACAGAAAATGTTTGCGAATTATTGCAAATTTTGCTTGAATATTTAGTGGCTTAGATATTTGTTATGGTTAGGTTTGCTATAATAAATTTATTGGGTTTGGTGTCTTTGCATCCATAGGGATGCTCTCTCTATTTTTGTGGGTCCCGTGTGTATTTTTAAGGGTATATGACGCAAGATTTTGAGTCCGGTAAACCCTGTGATCAGCTGTGCCTATCAACACTTGACTAGCTGTACTGCCTGTTGGAAGCAAAGCATGATAAGCTTAACTGCTGGCCCCAACCCCGGATAAGCACATTAAAATTCCACAGTCGTCAACCTTTGTTGAGCATCTTTAATTACAGACAGAGATGTATGAATGTAACGTGTATATGCGTCACTTGACCACCTCCCCAACTTCTTGATTAGGTGGTGTTCTACATGTACTGTAGCTGCGGTGCTCGCAGCACCAATATGAAATGAATGACCATTATAGCATGATGACTCAATATTTAGGCAAGCAAGGATATGTCCAAACATTGAAATAAATAGTTCGTGTCAGAGCTTTGCCTTTATCATCAATGAACAATGGATCTGTTACTGATGGGCTAAACTTTCTGCGATGCTGAATGTACCTACAACATATTCTGTGTGGGCATACTGTACTCCCTGTACTGAAAAGTAAAATAGCTATACCTTCCTGAAATGGATCAGTTTTTTATTTTTTCAATGTTAATCTAATGTGATCTTGAAGAATCGACATATCGCCTAGGCATAAATTTGAAGACTGGTCAAAATTCCTATTCACTGTAAACTCCCCACATCTAAGAAATCTGAAAAAAGCAACCGTACAAACAGTTTCCATTATTATGTCTGAAAAGCTAGAAAAAACACCTTGTCGCAGCAGTAAGCAAGATTTCTGAAGGATGTCGAAGGTGACAGGATGTCTTAGATTTGGGACATTACTTAGACGACGTTTAACCCCACCTAGTATTCTGTGAAGCCTGGGCAAATTGCTTGTTAGCGGAAAATAGATGTTATGCTGAAAACACGTGAATCGAATACTGCATATATACAACTTAATTGTACTATATGCAAGTATCAATCTACTAGTACAATGTGCCATGAAGAAAATGTGATGCCGCTCATTCGTTGGTAAATTTAGTGTGAAGTGACTGGTCACACCAGTAAACAGCAGAAACCTTATATATGTGTTAAATCCTGTCTGATAAACTACCGTAGATCTTGGTGCTATTGCCGATTCCCAAAGCTCTGAAATGACTGACTGGAGTTTCAGAGGACACATGCTGGGTCTGGAACTTCGCATGGAGCCAGTCGTGCTAGTGGCGCCAGCTTCTGAAATCTGGAAATCTGTAAACGAGAGAGAATCGGCAATTGAATTTGTTTTACCCGGTATGTGTTTGGCTGTAAATGCAAATTGATGTTGCTGCTAACTATGTAAGACGGCGCATTAAAGACATAATTTGTCTACACTTGGATCTACCTTTAACCAATGATGCTACTGTGGCTGTATTATCACATAAAAACATGATACGACGACCCCGCCAACGGGCTCCCCATATGATTGCTGCCACTATGATAGGGTACAATTCCTGGAAAGCGATTGACATTTCTTATCAACCGAAACCACATGCCTTAGTGATTTTGGCCAACGTTCTGAAAACCATGAACCATGGTAATAAAACACCAAAGCTGATTGTACCCGAGGCATCAGTATACAATCCTAATTCATATGAGGAAGTTACAGAGACATCATGAAAAACTGAAACTCCATTCCAATGAGCCAAGAAAACCAAACACATTCTGATATTTTCCCTAGATTCGTTACTAAGTTTAATATAATGATGACATTTCTTAACTGTAGTAGATAATGCTATTAAGTGCAAGACAAAAGCCCAGCCAGGGATGACCACTCTACTGGCAAAATTTAAGTGACCTAGGACCCGCAATAATTGCCTTTTAGTGACAGTTTTATGGGTATTAAACTCTTCGAGAATATTGATTATGCGCACTAATTTATCTTAATGGAATCTAAGATTACGCCCAAGTATTCCATCATGGTATCGGGCCCTAAAGTTTTATGCTTGGCCATTGAAATGGTGAGTTTGTTTAAAATTAGATGGAGGAGAACCATGTTATGTTCTCCACATTTGTCTGGATCTTCAAAAGTAATAAAGTCGTCTAAGAAGTGGAGAATGTGTTTGATACCATAGTTGTGACTGACAATCCAACAGATGGCGACTGAAAGCATGTAAAAAATGTTGGGAGAGGATCGGCAGCCGAATGCGAGTCGTTTATAGAAAAAATATTTGGCTTTCCACTTAATTGGCAGCCGAATGCGAGTCGTTTATAGAAAAAATATTTGCCTTTCCACTTAATACAAAACAAATGCCACTGGGATGGTAAAATGGGAATTAACTTGAAAGTATGCTATGCTATATCAGTTTTACACATAGTGGTTTGTTTTCCCAAGGACTGAATCTTTTTAATAGCGTCATTGATTCTAACATATGATAGGTGAAAATTTTCCGTCAATTAACTCATTGACACTGGGACAGTCCTCATTGTCATGGGGAGCTGAAAGGCCTACGATTAAACGTAGCTTACCGGAATATTCTCCTATTGCTACACCAATAGGACTGACTATATTCGTCAAAAGGTAACCTGTCATAAGGACCGCAAACAAACCCTTTAGTGACCTCACTTTCAACCAACTTGTCGACCAACTCTGGTTGTGATGAAGCAGATAACAAATTTTTACATTCTTTGATCAATAATGGCATGTTGTCAATCATGGTATCAAACCCATTCTCCAGACCTGTACATAAATAATCGACAAAATCTCTATTTGTGTGCTGGCATAATTCATTCCTTAATTGTTTTACGCTAATCGGTGCATATACCTGATTTGTCATCACTGGTTTTTGACAATTGGCCATTGCTAGTCACTGCTTAGGTGGCCTCGACTCAATAGCTTTAGACTGTTTGCCCTTACAATCCCTAGCAATATGGGCAACAGAACCACAGATTGAACATCCATGTACATAATTACAAATTTGTCTAAAGCATTTCTCCAAATTGAAATTGTTACACATTCCTTTTCCATGTATAAAGCCATAAATCGTCCAAAACGGTCCCTATCACTAGTAGCCGCCCTGGGCGGGTAGACAATAGGCTGGCTAAAGTTTAAGTTAAGACTTCTCTTAACATTACGTTGTGGACAGGCAGCTGTGTTATGATAATTGGAGTTACACAGGTTACAAGAATTCACTCTAGAATACCCCGTAATCATGCTCAGAATGGCACTGTCCTTGACTGATCAATCTATTTTAATATTATTGTCTCGTAATACAGTGGCAGCTCTGCTAGAAAATTGACAGTGGTATTGATAAAACTTGTTACCATACATATTATAAATGTCAATGATATTAGCTTCATAGAGTTCGAGTTCAGGCTGCCTTTCAGGAAATTTTCTACTCATGATCCGTTTATATTTCCCGAAAGCAGTAATAAATTGAGTAATACTAAGAACACTGAGTTTTGGATTAGTGTTGTCTGAATTATGACTGTCAGCAACCAAGAGAGAGGCAAGGTTTACATCCTTCCCCTCCCAAATTTTCTTTTTCAAAGAATCTGCGACAATGTCCACATGTGGGATGCATTCCGATGGCACCCCATACTGAGAGCAGGGTAAATGTTACCCACCTGTAAATGGAATTTGGCTGACATTGGCCAATGTGTCTGTCAGTTCTCTTCTTGTACCCGTAGATGAGTTGGATACAGTACCGTTTCTCATAGCAGCCAAAGCAGAATTTAGAGTGTTTTCCCTAGGTGTGTCTTTCTACAGCAGTGTTAACGGTCGCTTGTAGCCCCACTACAGCCTGCTGCATTGTATTCATAGCATTCAGCATTGAACTCATCATTGCATTAATCCCGTTGTTGTTATTGTTATTCACTTCTGTCGGGGGAAAAAGATCGTCCTGCCGGTATATTCCTACGCGCTACAGTAGGCGATTCCACAAACGAGTCCAAGCCATTACCTGAGTCCAATCTGCTACCAATCTGTTCATCATCGTTACTCGGTACCGAACTAAACGTTTGCTCTACACATCTTCCCCGATTATGCTTATCTTGCGATCTCACGTTTTGGCTAGCCGGAGGATGGTGAAATGGCATAAAAACATCCCGCCCCAACACCCCCCCAAACTTATGTTGTTAACGGCCACACTGGAGGCATTAATATAACTGTCCCTCGCCGTGTACGGGTCATCTACTAATGCATTACGTTCGGCACTGACTTTTAGGGAACTACTACAGTCTTTGTTACGAGTAGCTACACGATTTCTCGGAATGTTAACATCGCGCAGTTTTTTAGACGACCAATTTGATGGATTCGAAGTGTCTAGGGGCGATTTCCTAATTCTTCGACCCCGATTAGACTGCCGTTCCACCATCTTTTAATCCAATATCCTTTGTCTTGTTATTTATTGGAACTGAAATTCCGTAGGCAACACACTTGCAACATATACGTACATTTTGGTAACTGAATGCTTATCACGTAACACACGCTAAGTATACTCTACACACTTCTAAATTATTATTATTATTTATTAACTATTTATAACCGGAACGATTAAACTGCTGGAATAATTGAATTTAAATTTCAGCGATTTGAAAAAAAGTAATGGTGGTTGCAGAAACTAAGAGAACTGAGAAATATCTTTGCTTTGAGCAGGGCAGGACTCGTTTTCTATCCAGTCATAAACATGTCTGCTAGGAAGCTTAGCGATTCTTGCTTGGCATAATATGGCTTGTAGCTATCCTGTCATATCTTGCCGGTTGGACATCAAATAGTGCCTGCTGTTGTAATCGAGCATAACCCTGCCCTATCGGCATAAGGCTCAATTGTTGTTTTTAAGACACTAAAATAACTTTGGTTCTACTAGCGGGATCATCTCCAAATTTGGGTGTAAGCTTGCCTGCGGTGACCCCAGGCATGTGCCAATTTTGGGATCAAAAGCTAAAATGCAAAAGCAACAGCTTTCAGCAACATTGATTTGAAAATGGATATTTTGCCACATTTTTCAATAACTTAGTTCTACTGGAGGGATATACTCTAAACTTGGTTGAAATGTTGCCCGTGGGGTCGCGAAGATGTGTGCCAATTTTGGGATCAAAAGCTCAAACTCAACAGCTATCAACAACAGCTTTCAGCAACATTGTTTTCAAACTAGACACCTTTGACCTCACAGCAGTCTGTTTGAAACATATATCAATGATGCAGGTATTGGACAAATTTGTCCTTGTTTGACAAAGCAGTGAATATTTGATTTGATTTTGGATGTCATTCATGTAGCACAAGATGATTCACAATAATTGATCACCCAGATTTCTGTATCCAGGTCTTGAAGTCTACCACACTACGGTGATTCCAACTATGCGCTAACACCAAAGCATCCTTCTAGCCAGTTCAGCTAGAACTGATCATGCCATTTAGTATAAATTAGGTTTCTATGAAGCGTTCATATGACTACAGTTATGATAGAGAAAACAAGTAAGAGGCCCAAGGTCCTGTGACGCTCACCTGGACCTTTAGAATTTGAACCAATTGTATTTAAATAGACACGATGGATAAATTTTGGAAAATCAAAGATGGCCACCAAAGAAGAATTGACCAATCAAATCGTTTGATTTCTTGAAGCCTATCACCATAGGATCATTCCAACCAAGTTTTGTTGAAATCAAGCCTTTGATTTAGTAGCACTGATTTAAAGGTTTCTGGAAAGTTTTTGGAAAATCCAAGATACCCACTGAAAAAGATAGACCAATCAAAATTCTGAAAAGAAGTTCTGGAGCCTACCATGCAAACTGTTAGGATCATTCCATCTAAATTTATTAAAATCTGCAAAGCGGCTTAGGATATACATTTCAAAGAATTTGTGGATAATTTTCAGAAAGATGGCCACTAAAGCAAATTAATGCAAACGTTGACGAATGGATGGATGACAACGGATGGATGGATGATGGACAGTTGCCATGGTATAAGCTCACTTGGCTATTCTGGCCAGGTGAGCTAATAATTGGACCTAACATGTTAGCTCTAAAGGGCATTGCAGATAAAAAGCTTGACTGATTAATTATACGCAATCATACACAGTAAGACATACAGTACCATATAAGTTGAGATAAACAACATACTAATGGCAGTTGGAGACCAAGAAAAGAATATATTTGAAAACAAATCATGGCAATGACTGAGACAATGAAGTTTTCTGAAATAATCTTCTCTTGGCCTGTCAAGTATATCTCAAAACGAGCTTTTGCAACGGTCTTTTCAGGAATGCTCATATGCATGCGAAAAGAAAACTATTTAAAACATTTTACCACTGGAATGACCGCCTCGATAACCGAGCCAGTCATTCCCGTGGTAAATTTTCCAAAACAGTCTTCTGTTGGCCTGAAAATGGACATTCACTAAGGAAAATTTTCTTAAGAAATCTTGACCATTAATGCGTTAAAGACAAAAAAATCGGTTGACCTCTAAAGGTAGGTGCTTACTAACCAAGTGACTTGGACATGATAATGATGCGGTCTCGATACTTGGGCTTGTGGGTAATGGGATTAGAGTTCAAGTCCAGTCTCCACAAGTGGTGCATATGAGGGAGTGTGTGCGTCAGGTCCCGCATTTCACTCAGGAAATTCTCCGAGGCCATCAGCTGTTGTAGGTTTGAGAGACATCTCAGCTCACGAAGACTGTCCAAGTTATTGCCACTGACATTCAACACTTGCAATGATTTCTAGAATTATAGGATACACATCAAGTTATAAATAAATACATAAAACATATACCGCTCTTAACCCTTTAAATCCCTTAATAGTCATATCAGCCAAAAACGGTTTCCGCCAGTGGTCTTGAGAAATGTCCATTTGCAGACCAAGAGAACTGTTTTTGACAATTTACCACTGTAGAATATTTTGAAGCTAATTTGATTGGGACATGTTGCTGGCTATGGCCTATTCAACAGTTTTCCTGTATACCATATTTCGCCTAATTGAAGCCCATGCTCTAATAGAAGCCTTTGACATATGAGCTCCAATGATTTCAAAACGGCAAAACTCTCTATTAGAAGACCACCACCTATTACTCAGCAAATTGTATCGGGTAAAAAACTTTTAAGAACAAATTTGTAAGAATAGCGTGTATAATAATAACAATCGTGTCACGGGATCCCTATACATTACATCAATCTCTGCCCTGATACATTCCTGGACTCCTAGAAATCAATACAGATCTCAGATTTGTAGATCTTGGCCGCCTACTAAATTACTACTAATAGCAGTAGGCCATGTATGTTCAAGATATAATCAAGTTTATTCCACAATTTTGTAGTCAAAATACAAATATAACAGTCTTATGTATGATTACTGTATTCTGCAGCTGTAGTACTAGTAGAAACATCCTAAAGCTGCAATCAGTCCTTCTTCGCTTTTGCCCGCTGTGTCTTGTCCTCAGCCAAGATCCTTAGCTTCCTCAGGTCCATTATTGACTTGAGTGTACCTAGTCCAGCTTTCTTGAGGTCACCTCGCAGCACGTTAAACAGATTTATGCAATGACGTTCTGTATTTGCTGGCACCGAGTAGGGTGAATTCCAAGGCTCTCTGCGCTGGTGTGCCTTCTGGCATCTTTACCACATGGCCAAACATGAACCATCTTTGCTAGGCGACTTTTACAGACAGCGGCGACATATTACACATCTTGTATAGTGCATCGTTGGAAATTATGCTGTCTGGCCATCGGTGTCCAGTGATGGCGCGTAAGTGTTTGCGGTGGCAGGCATTGAGTTTGTCTAAAGCTGCCTTTGGTGCTGCTCAGCTGTTACAGTTATACATCATCAAGGATACCCAGGTTGCATTGTATAAACAGTCTTTTTATCAGGGGCATCTTTGATCTATGAATCAATAGCTTCCAGAAGGACTGGAAAGCTATGCTCCCCATGATGCAGCGTGCAGCAATGTCAGCAGTACTGCGAAGCAGTGAGCCCAGGATTTTACCTTTCCTCCATGGTTCGCCGCCATGGAATGGATCATCATTTTTTTAAGTTTCATGCTTTCTGGATAGGCATATGTGGGTGAACTCTGTTTTGGATTCATTCATAGACTCAATTTTTAGTTTGCTTGCAACTATTAGGAGAAGTTCATCAAGGGGTTTCTTGTCTATAAAGTCCACATCGTCGGCATATTCCATCTCTAGCGGCATGCCCAATATTGACACTGGGGGAGAGAGGTTGGTCTTGTGGAATTTTCCCGCACGGATTTCAATGCAGCAGCCAGGTAACAGGTGAAAAGAACAGGGGATAGTGTGGCAGCCATCCGTGGCAGTGATTTCATCTGCTAGGGAGTCTGCTTGTTGGATAGCAAGATCTTTTAAACGCTCGCTAATGTGGCGCAGAATGTTATTGCATTCCTGGCGTAGTTTGGTGTGATCTTCACTTTTGGCCACTTTGATAGATGCGCAGTCATAATGCTTTCTGCTCTGCTGACAGTTTTACTACGAAAGGGTCATCAGTATACCTATTTCTGTTGTTTTTTAGAACACCTATGGTGCTGGTAGCTGATGATTCCATAGATTTCAGTATTTTGGTTAGGGCTTCATTTGGATCGGAGCTGACGTCAATGTTAGATATCTGCTCCCTGAGGGCCTTTTTATATGACATTTGAGTGTCAGTGTCGCTGATGAGCTTGGGTAAGTTGTAGGTGACTCTACCCTCTTGCCTGGTATGGTATACATTAGGTAGAGCTGGTTCATATGGAGGCATGTAATGACTGGCATAAGGTCAGAATTAAGGTCTGTGCCTCCACAGGATCGAGCATCTCGAAGTAGGGGTTTTGCTGCTGTCATACAAAGTATGAAATCTATTTAGTTGAACAGCTATTGTAGACTTATACCCTTTTGGGGGCTTTGCGATCAGCAATGTGTCCAGTCCATGTTGTCTGGTGATGGCATCGGTGTTTGAAAGCCATATTTGTGGCAAATAGGCCATTGGAACTAAGGAATGCCACCAGTGCATCTCCATTGCTTCTTCTTAGCATGATAAATACCTTCCTTACAAAAAATATTTTAAGATCAAATTAAATCTACCAACCAAGCGGTGACCACGCAGTCTCTTGTATTGCGCATTAATTTAAACAAAATCACAGATTTTTTTGTTCACGAGAGAATGATACTTACCACCCTGATATTCTATGATATTTCCCAAAAATCGACCTAGCTTTAATAAGACTCAGAATTAAAAAGAAACCGGCCCCCACTGGGCAGGTTACTCAAATGACAGTCCAGCGGATGTGCGGCCCAAACTTGCCCATGCATGGGGCTGTCTCTTTCTATTCCAAACTATTGGCTGACAAATTGCAACATAAAACGCCGATATACCGCCCCTCTGTGGGGCAGAGGCCGGCATTGTGAAAAAAGAAATCCGTGATTTCGTTTATTTCACATCAAGAGTATACTTACCACCCTGATACTCTATGATAAAGCCAGAATTCGTAAGTGAATTCGGCTGGAGGGAGGCGAAGGTCAGAAGACCGGCTCATCCCTGGAAGAGCAAGCTCTTGCTTTTGGAGCACAAAAAACATCTGAAATTGTGTATGTAAACACAATCAAGAAATGACTTGGACATCGGCTAACATGACCGATGTTGAGAGTAATAACCGTTTAACATACGCTCCCTCACCCTCTTTTATAAAAAGAGGGAGCGATGACCTCAATGTCCTATACGCTCTCTATATCCTCGTGCTAAAGTACTATAACACATCGGACAAAAGCTTCATTTCATATACTCTCAGATGGAACCACAAAGAACACAAACCATCACAATTTTAGTAAGTAATAAAAAAACGTGACAAAAAACAAACCACCAAATATAGGACTAAATTATTTTGACATAATTGCCTTTAATCACCGCTGGCGATGATAGGTACAGTACGGAAAAGCAGGGATTCCCCACTAAATTGCACTGTGTGCGAGTCAACGGCCTTATGAACAATATTTACAAATATATACAATTTAACGTTTATGTAAAATCGATAAGACAAGCAGATTTGACGTGTCACGGAGGTAATGATCTGTAAAACTAGACTCACAGTGCCATTGTGCTACTTACATAATGTCATCCACCGGCACTCCGTTAAACAGAGCCGTGGATGTCACTACGCCACGGACACTGTGAGCCTTGGCCATGTCAACTTGTTTTCCCATGGCGGCTTTGTGGCAATGCTGGATGCATTCCACAATCCACCTAGAAATGGTATCCTTAGAAGCTCTCCCATGAGTTCAATGTAAGATAGCCATAAAGCACTAGGGTCCCTCCGTCATTCCTGTGTATGTTGTTTATAAGGTGTTAATGCACGGACAGGACACCAAGCTTTTGAATTCGGATCAAACCTAGTCAAAGCGGGTAAAACTATAGGCTGACCAGGATATTTTTAAGACTGTTTTTTCGCCATAAAGTTCTCTAGGTAGAAGCCTGAGGCCTTCCCCTGTAACCACAAAACGGTCTGACTCTGCTGACAAAGCATGAATTTCACTTCTTCATCTGGCTGAAGCTGCAGCAATCAAAAAAACTGTTTTAAGCATCAACATTTTCATGGAAAGCAGCTTAGTGGTTCAAAGGGTTTATCCGCTATTACTTGAAGTACTAACGATAAACTCCAAGATGGAATCACTGGAGGATTCCTTGGTCTTAGATTGCCCATGCCTTTGATTTTAATATTTAGATCACATACTTCATCACTTTCCCTATTAGCTAAGCAACGCATAACTGACACTAAAGCTGACTTGTAGCCAGCAATAATTAGGCTTGAGGCAATAGGCATCAAAAAGGTGACAGAGGAAATCAGCTACTACCTGAATAGATGCATCCATTGGATTACACCTTTTTGAGCACCATTCAGCAAATCTGTTGATTTTATAATTATATGCTCTGTATGTTGACCCCTTCTGGCTTTTGCCATAAACATGGCTGCTTGCTCAAAAAAGCCCTCCTTACCTGCTGATTCCTTGACAACATCCACGCAGTCAATTGGATGTTGACAGATTGTTGTGCAAGGCCTTGCCCTGGAAGACTGTTGTCCATCAGAGGCAGAGGAACAGGATCGCAGACCAGAAGGTCCAGCAGATCCGTATACCATGATCGGCTTGGCCAATTTGGGGTGATCAGAAGCACTTGACATTTCTGCTGCCTGATTTTCTGCAGAACTTTTGGAATCAGGATTGCTGGTGGGAATGTGTATGCATACATTCCCTCCCAGCTAATAGCTAGCGCATCTATTGCGATAGCGCTCGGATCGGGAATTGGAGAGACGTACGTCGTCATCTTCGCATTCTTGTTCATTGCGAATAAATCTATGTTGGGCTTGCCCCAGTGTTTGAACACATGGTCTGCCACACATTGATTTAGTTGCCATTCCGTGGGAAGAATGATCATTCTTCGGCTCAATGTGTCTGCTAATAGATTTAGCTTTCTCGGAATATGAACTGCTTTCAAGGAAATCCCATGATCTAGGCACCAGCAAAGCAGTTTCCATGTCATCATACAGAGACTGGGCAAGGATCTGGAATCGGAGAGACATATGTCGTTATCTTCGCATTCTTGTTCGTTGCGAATAAATCTATGTTGGGCTTGCCCCAGTGTTTGAACACATGGTCCGCCACACATTGATTTAGTTGCCATTCCGTGGGAAGAATGCTCATTCATTGGCTCAATGAGTCTGCTAATAGATTTAGCCTTCCCGGAATATGAACTGCTTTCAGGGAAATCCCATGATCTAGGTACCAGCAAAGCAGTTTCCATGTCATCATACAGAGACTGAGCGACTTCGTTCCGCCCTGGCGGTTTATGTAAGTCACTACTGTTGTATTGTCTGATCGAACCAGAACTATCTTGCCCTTGACCATCTCTAGAAAGTGTTCCATGGCTAAGACTACTGCACACATTTCTAGCAGATTGATATGTTCTTTTGACTGATCCAGATTCCAAAGCCCTGATACTTTGTCTTCTTTCAGGCAAGCTCCCCATCCCTCCATTGACGCATCTATAGGTACATCGTTAACTGAGGCTGGGGAGGTGACAACGTCACCCACGCCAGGAGATTCTCTCTTCTCATCCACCATTGAAGGTGGTGAATAAGAGGTTCCAACACCGACACCTTTGAGTCCAGGAATCCCATACTCTGGGCCCACTGTGTCATGAGAAATAACTGGATAGGCCGCCAGCACAAGGCTGCCTGTGGAATGACTGGTTCCAAAGAAACCATCAACCCCAGCATTCTCAAGTAGACCCGTGCCAGAACATGACAACTGTTGCACACTGACTGTATGACTGAGATGAGTACTTCTACTCTCTCCTGAGAAGGGTAAACATACCCTATCTCTAGATCGAAGAACATGCCCAGGTAAACAAACTTCTGGGATGGTGTCAGCTCTGATTTTTGAAAGTTTATTATCCAGCCTAGATCTGTAAGAGTTTTCAAAACTATCTACAGATTTGCTGATAGACTTTCTTGATTGTGTGCTTTTAACAGCCGGTCGTCTATGTATGTGTGGACTGCTATGTGTCTCCTGCGGAGGTATGATGTCATAGCTTGGACCACTCGAGTGAAGACCCGAGGAGCCGTCGATATACCAAATGGGAGAACCCTGAATTCCCATTGGCGGCCCTGAAATGCAAATTTCAGGAACCAACGAAAGCTCTTTGTAATGGGAATGTGAAAATAAGCATCTTTTAGATCTATTGATGCTGTCCACATTCCCCTCCTCAATCCTGCTAACACCGCTCTTACAGTTTCCATTTTGAAACTTGGTGTGAGGATAAACCTGTTGAGAGGTTTGAGGTTGAGAATTGGTCCCCACCCGCCAGTGCTTTTTGTCACTAGGAACATGGTTGAATAGTAACGCTGACATTTTTACATGCTTTTGTATGAGGGATTGAATTTCTCCCTCTATACACAACCACTGATCTGGATCTCATGGATTTTGAGTCCAGATCGGAACCAGACAGGCGCGATGGCTGGCTTTGATATCTAGTCGGGATGGTAACTGACTGAAAGCCATCGCAAGACTGAGCGATCCCGAGTACCCCGCTCCCACTGTTGCATGTGGAAGGCCAGACGGCCTCCCATCGGTGCGCCTAAGGATTGAGGTGGACCCGAGAAGTGCAAGAGTTGACCTATCTCTGGTGGCTGTCCTAGCAGCACTGGTGACCCTTGTGGGTGCGGACCCATCAGGCTCGGCTCCAACGCTGAGAACCCTGCGCTCCTCTGCCAGCGCCGTGCGCACCTCGGTACACGGTCTGCCTGGCGGGTTGCGCTGGAAGAGACTACACTCCCCCTAGCTGGCTTATGCTGGCATTGCCATGGCCGACGCTGCATAGGTGGTTAGCCTCTGACAGGGCAACCACCACATCTAGCCTGCTGACGGTGGAAGGCAGGGGGCGCTGCTCGAATACGCTCCCTGCGGAGCACATCAAATTGCTCACGCCGCGCCCTCTGGTTGTTCACGAGATTTACGGCTTGTTGGAGGTGAAGGCATCCTTCCCCTCCAAACAACCCTGGACGTGCCATCAGCGTCCGAAGAAGCCGAGTGTACAGATCCTGCGAGGGGCACAAATTGTCAAGGGCAAATGTGTGCCTCGCCCATAAACTCCTTCTTACAGATCTCGTCATACAATCCAGAGCCAGGTTAATGCCATCCTGGATGGCTCTCTGGACTGTAAGAGATGCTTGGCGGGCCACAGATGCTGCTACTACCCCTGTAGCAGCTGGGAAACGTGCGAGAGCGCTGAGATGGCCCCTCTCATACTTTCCTCCATGTCCCGCAGCGAGCAATTTGTGTTACGCAAAGCGCTAGCGCACAAGGGTCCCGTGTCAGACCGGGACCCTAGCCTCGTGTCTTCGCCCAAAGCCGCATGGTCATCCGTGCAAGGCTTTGGGCCGCTGCCGTACTTCGCGAGGGACCTTTGCAAGGCGTCCATTCAGCTGAATGGACGTCTCTGCCGCAGCGAACATATCCATGATATGCTCCACATACGGGAGTTCTCCTCGCTGGCCACCTGTGAATGTTCAATGAGCCTAGGGCCTTCATCGTCCTCAACCACATTCACTGGTGGGGTAACAGCTGGAGCTGGAGATACTCCTGGATAGCCAGGGAAGCCATACGGACCCGCAAGGGCTGGCATGGCTTGCACCGTGGCTATTCCAGGAGCCAGATCTACGGCGTCATGGGGGCTACATACATGACGTCATAGTCCGGCCCTTCCCCACAGTAACTCTCGGCAAGTCGAAGGATACGGTATAGGTGGCCATCGGCTCCTAGCCATTGAGCCACGAAACCTACTCCCAAAGAAGTAGTTCCAAGGAAACGGTCACCCATGGGCCCCTTGAAGAGCGGATGGATTTCCATTTCCATGTCCATCGGCAGGCCATAACAGTATCCTCTTCTTCCTGCCCAGAAAGATTAGATGCCAAGCTTGAAAAAGGATCAAACTCGGCCTGGGCAGGAGGGATATCGCGTGAGGCGCTGATACCTTTAGCCTTAGGCCGCTCTAGAACGTTCGTTAAGCGAACGGCCGAGGCCATGGCTTTCGCTCCCGGGTCCATGGGTGAGGCAAGGGGGGGGGTGAGAATGCAGAAAAATTACTTCTTATGGTAATAACTCCCTCTGCAAACTCTAATAAATTAAATGGACCCAGAAAACCAAGTATAAATAATTGTTCAGATGATGGATACACGAGGACCATGTCATAAATCAGCTAAATGTGTCTGAAAATACAAAGCACAACATGCGTTAGCTAATATTTAGGCATCCCCCAAAATGAGATAGCCTAATATAGACATATCCACGAAATAGCTCGAATACCAGATTTACCATCTATTACAACACGCAAATTTTTTATCCAAAAATATAACAAAAAACACCTGATGGCTAGGATTGGACGCATCCTCCGGCGACATGGCAGCATCAGACATTCTTATAATAGTCAAAGCAAGTTACAAAACAACTCAAAAGCTTCAAAGTCATCAAACGCAAAAGCAATTCTAAGAGCTAAATCAAAGCGAGTTGCAATGGCAGGTCAATAATTTGAGAAGAGAAAGAGACAGCCCCGCGCATGCGCGAGTTTGGGCTGCACATCCGCTGGACTGTCAATTGAGTAACCTACCCAGGTTTCTTTTTAATTCTGAGTCTTATTGAAGCTAGGTCGATATTTGGGAAATATCATAGAGTATCAGGATGGTAAGTATACTCTTGATGTGAAATTACAATGCCGACCAACATCAAATGAGCCACAACTGAATCAAGACGTACAACACAAATTTCTTGAAAGGCTGAGAATTAAAATAAAATAGACCCCTTCTTATGTTGGCGAGCCACTGGCTCTTTTGCAATTGGAGGTTCGGTGTTCTCATGAGATCTGATACGCTAATGGGAGTTTGTTATCAAACGGGTACCCATTATTCAGATCAGACCTAAAATACAATACTCAGTTCCTATCGCGCAATGGTAATATATAGCAATTCCGAGTCCAGAATATTTATATTCGCGTACTCGCTCTAAATAAAGTTCCTTTGCGATTGGAGGCGAATCACGTGATTTATATCTTTTTGCGACATTTTATGTTAAATTCTGGATTAATTTTGATGTAACAAATTATCTTTTATAGGATACGCAATAGTTAGGCACTCCAATTTAATAATTTCACTTCCTCGATGATGTGTTTGAGGTATACATTAACATAGTTGTAAGGCGTCGAGAATTTGTACCTGGAAATTTGTACCAAGTTCACTTTTCGTAGTATAATTTTTAGAAATTTATTTGGGGAAAACTCTAAGCCCACCCCTTTCTCAGAGATGTTGGTTTAGAAATTGAACACCTCTTGCCCTAATAGAAGCCTAGGCTTCAAATAAGCGGAATACGGTAGTTATCTTTAAATTGACACGCTGACGTTTCAAGAGTTAAAATAAAATGTTAGGAACCAATGAAATTTGCTTCATATATTATTCTTTGCTAACTGCTTATTTATGCTGACAAAATCCATCAGCTAACAAAAGATCAATGGCAATTCGCATGACTGGGAGCCAGTAAATACAAAGCCAGGAGAGGATGTCATTGTATAAATCTGTTAAAATGTGTTGAGAAGCGACGACAAGAAAAGAGAACTCAGTACACTCAGATCAACAACCTTTGGAAGTTCAAGATTTGGCCATGGACAAGATGCAGTGGTTAAGGGTGAAGAAGGACTGATTACAGTTGTAGAATGGTTCTACTACTACAGCTGAAGAATACAGTACATCCTCCTCATCATCATCATAGCAGCCATGTTTTTGCATGTATCAACTGCTCTTGAACAAACTTGAATGGCTGTTGGTCCCTAATATTATATTTCCCAAGATTTGGCCCAATCCCTTTATTGGTGCTAAGAAAAAATAGTTTGTGTGAAAACTAGTTTATTGAGGATGGCTGCCGGACAAATCGACCAATCAAATTATCTTTAGCAAACTTGGTTCATACTTTGTTGTACATTATGTTTCTTGAGTGTCCAATCAATCGGCCATGCAGTTTTGGAGATGTTTAAGTGTTTCTAAAAAAGAGCGCTATGTCCAAGATGGCATCTGACCAAATTTACCAATCAAATATGCATGAAAGATCTAGACGATAAATTCTACTTAATTGTGTCAGATCTGTCATTAATACCCATCAGAACCTGTATATAACAATAGTCACTGTCAAAAGCCAGCAACTAAAAAAGGTTCCATTTGATTGGTCAATGGC
This sequence comes from Chaetoderma sp. LZ-2023a, assembly GCA_034401795.1. Classification (NCBI taxonomy): domain Eukaryota; kingdom Metazoa; phylum Mollusca; class Caudofoveata; order Chaetodermatida; family Chaetodermatidae; genus Chaetoderma; species Chaetoderma sp. LZ-2023a. The sequence continues at coordinate 62,169,765 of CM067369.1, read as the reverse complement.
GGCCTATTTTTTCATGTATCAATTTCCCTTGAACAAACATGAATTTCCCAAGTTTTGGCCTGATCCCTTCAGCGGTACCGGAGGCAAGGTAGCTTTCGAGAAAAAGATCTACCAAGAAGGCTCCAGTAAAACCGACCAATCAGGTTTTCTTGAACAAATATTGTTAAGGTATTGCTTTACATGAATTTTCTTGGGTTTCATATCAATCGGCCGAACAATTTTTTCTTTCATTTAAGTGTTTCTAAAAATAGAGCAAACTTCAAGATTATCACCAACCAAATTGACCAATCTGCTTTGTTTGAAAATCCTGATAGAGCAGTCTGATTTTTAAGTGTCAAATTTGAATTCAGCACACACCAAAACCTATATATCACCATTGTCGCTGTCAAAAATCTATCAACTAACAGATGCTAAATTTTGAGTGGTCAATGGCATTTTTCCATGAATCAACTTCTGTTGACGAAACTTAAAGGCCCTTAGTCACTTGTCATATTTCAGCCTGATCCCTTTAGTGGGTCTGGAGGAAAAGCGGGTTTTGCGAAATCTAGTTTATCCAAAATGGCCATGAGACCGATCCACCAATCATATTCTCGAGTTTCAAATCAATCAGCCAAGCAGTTTCAGATGTTTAAATACATGTATTTATAAAAATAGTGCAAAATCCAAGATGAACACCACCCGAATCAACCAACCAGCTTAAAGTCTTAGATCTCTAATCTCTCTGACCAAAGAATGATACTGACAAATTTCTTTGAAATTGGTCCAGTGGTTCTTGAAAATAAGTTATTTATTCTAAAGGAAAAAGTTGATGGAAAGAGTCGCTATTGCGTAAGCTCACTTGCCATCCAGACAAACATGCAAACCTTCCATATGCAGATTCCACTCCATATGCACATAGACAAAGTCATGATACTAACAGTTAAAGCTTTGAGTGTTCGTGGATCAAAGAGTAGCTTTTCACAGCTAGGCAGATTCTGTTGCTCAATGTGCAGTTCCTGTAGTTGCTCCAGATGGTCCAGTCCCTCAAGTACAGTAATACAGTTGTGGCCCAAATATCTAGAAAATAGATACATCAAAATATTTAACATATTTCTCACAAAGCTTCAGCAATTATAAATTCCTAATATTCAGCTAGTTTAACTCTATCACAACACTCCATGAATTCAGTTTTAGCTATGCCCCGCCCATCTTTGGCTAAGGTCCACCCACATTTTGTCAGTGTTGGGATCGATCGATCCCAGAACTCCTTGACTATCAATTTCAAGAAAACTATACATGAAAGCTGTTGAAAATTTTGAAACTAATTTGACTGGGTGGTGTTGCTGCCTATGGCAGCAGCAGCGCCAAGTTAAATCACTTTCAAAATATTCAACAGCATGTTTATTAAATATTTAAGACACAATTTGTACAACAACGCTTAATCCGTCATCAAGTAAGCATTTATGATGAACTTAGGTATGTCATTTATGATGTAATTGATTATGACGTCATCCTACACATCACATAGTTGATTATGACTTCATATGAGTAATGGATAAACTGGAATCCTCCATTAAAACAAAAATTCAGTGGAATTAAATCTCTCGCCTGCTAGTTCAAATTGGAAAATAAATGTTGCAATAACTTCACAGAAACAGCATGGAGGGTGTGGGGTGTGTGTGGGTGGGTTTAAGGCAACTGAACTTAATTACCAAAATTTGCATATTAATTCTAATAGGATAAGGCTGTAAATTGTGTAAATTCAAACCTTCACTACTTCAATTACGCATATTTCTACATTTCACAAGAAAAATTGATTCTCTAAAATGGCTACATCAGTAAGTGGTAAGAAAACAGAACACATTTTCACTGTAGATAGTCTTGCAGTCTTATGACTATGATTACAGTATACCTCATATCCATCAGCGCGGTAGTGAAATTACTAAATGGGACTGCCTAAAGCAAAATTAATTCACAATTTGACATACAATGGCGTCATGAAATTATAATCAAATTATAACTACGAGTTTCGCTCGTTACTAGAGTAGTGCCAAAAATCATATATTCATACCCGAGTTAAGCATTCTTATGTTTATAGCCATATGAATAAAAAAACCTCATAAATAAGTGCTTTGGTGCTGGCAATGATAGGAAATTTATCACGCACTTCGTGGTTCTTCTATATAGGAGGTGAAATTTTATACAAGTTATAAATTAGGTACCTTCGCAACCTACATATACACCTGTGCAAAAGTTAAGCACCAGCAAAAACAATAGAACGTAGAAACATGATGGTACAACTAGGCTGCCATACTTTTTGTCCCCGCGTTAGCTGACATAATTCCAAGTACGAGGTGCACATGCATGCATGACTTCACGCCGCTTGATGTCCGTGCGTGGCGGGAAACAGCACACGTGTTCAGTTATGTAAAAGTCCAGTTTGAGGTGTAGAACATTACATACAGATTTAGGCGACAAGATTAGGAATTTTGTGTTCATGACCGTGGTTTATTTGTACAGAGAGAATTAGCTCTTGATTGTGAACCGCTATGGCAAGACGAAGGTTAAGTGATCGTGTGAAATGGCAAATCATAGGCATGCATACCACTGGTATGTCATGCAGAGAGATTGGCAGACAGCTGAACATTAACCATACTGTAATCAGTCGTTTGATTGCAAAACATGGGCAAACTAACGAGGTGAAGGACAGGCCTAGATCTGGAAGACCGAAGAAGACTACTGCCCGTGATGATCGAGCCCTAGTACGCCTTGTTAGGAGATCTCCATTCACCAACAGCAGAGTGCTCAGCCAGCAATGGGAAACGCGCAATAGAGTGTCAATGTCTACCGTCAAAAGGAGACTGTATGCTGCTGGCATGAAAGCTAGGAGACCTGTCAGACATCCTCTCCTCACTGCACACCACAAAGAGGAGCGTCTGAGGTGGTGCAACGAAAGAAGACACTGGAACATGAGATCCTGGAGACGGGTACACTGGGCCGATGAAAGTCGGTTCCTGCTTCATGCCACAGATGGTCGAACTCGTGTATGGAGGTCCAGACGCACGGCGTACGACCAACGTAACATCATGGAAGAAGTTCCATTTGGTGGAGGTTCCGTTATGATATGGGGGTGCATCTCATTTGATTGTAAGCTGGATCTGTTGACTGTACCTGGAACACTAAATGGACAAAGATATCAAGATTCCATACTGGATAGAGTTGTGGTCCCTCATTTTGTAAATCATGCACCTGGAACCCACCCTATATTCATGGATGACAACGCCCGACCACATCGTGCTAGAGCTGTGCATGAATACCTCCGCCAGAATGCCATCGAAACCCTACCATGGCCAGCAAGGAGCCCTGACATGAACCCTATTGAGCATATCTGGGACATTCTGGGAAACATGGTGAGAAGGAGGGATCCTCCTGTGCAGAACCTACAGGAATTAACAGACGCACTCCATCTTGAATGGCAACGAATACCACAATGGCGTATCAGTCGGTTGGTGACCAGCATGAGACGTCGTGTCCAGGCCGTCATCCAGGCACAAGGTGGATATACCCGGTATTAATAATGACAGTCTCAAACTCGTGCACAGATGTTAAACTTCGTTTTCAGACACCATTAATGACAATCTAGCCACGTGTGTCAACTGTAGAGCAATAGTTGTCAGTTGTGTCAACGTAACCATATTCAGGCCTCGTTTTCAAGTTCAAACAAAAACATACAGTGTTTCCCCACCATCATAATCAGCATTCCTCTAGTTGCATTATTACCTCTTGCACTAAGATGGATGGGTACATAAATGTTTATGCTATTGCTTTCTTCATAGCACATGAATATACCCTCGCATGTGCGTAAAAATAGGGTGGTGCTTAACTTTTGCACAGGTGTATAGATAGAGTGGTAGCCTCGAGTACATACTTGAGTAGCTACTAGAGGCGACCTAAACTTATTAAACTTATTAAACTAAAACGACACAAATTAAAGAGTATCAATATTTAGAGCGAGTACTCTGTAGAATCCCCTATGATTTATGAACCTAATATACTGGACTCGGGAACTTGGCAATTACTCTATATATGATCATTACATGATGGCGATCGAGTATTATGCATTTGATCCGATCCGCTTAATGGTTACCCGTTTAGTAAAATTTTTTCGTTGATAGGAGTTGGTTCATACTACAGCTGGCTGATTTCCCGATAATATCGGGAATACCGCCATATTATTGTTATCGTCTCATTTATCATTACTGTCAATATCGTCAATACCGTCTGTTGTATTTTTCATAAAATAAAATCACCATAAAACAAATTTATATAGTCGTATGTCTATCATTGTCACATCAATTCATCAGTTTGAATAAACTTACCCTGTACATCCAATAATTATTTCTATTTCCTCGAAATGAAAATAGGGCACCATCTTGAGAGCAAGCCTCGCTTTCATTTTAGACTGGAAAATACCTTCTGCATATCATTCTGATGACGTCATTAGACTATGTAAACAAATATCGGCTAGTGGCTAATACTAATAGTATTAAGAGATATGCTTTGAGAACATTGTTCAAACAAAACTTAGCTTGGATACTACACTAATTTACTCGATCTGTTAATTGATCATGAATGGGTCACAACACGCGTCGTCTTAGATCAATAGGACTGCCGCTTGGATCTTAGTGGGTGGACGAGGGAGAACTAGGTCATTAGATGTCTACTGGTAGGTTAGCGATAATAAGCATCATTCAGAAGATTTAAAAAACTGATTGAACTAGCTGATTAGATTGATAAAATAGATTGGAATTTTTTATTCTTATACATTATAATAGCATAAACAGTGTCCATTTCAGAATGATATATTTTATATTTTGTAGCAAGTCTATGTGGTATAAGATGAAATGTATTAGCTTCATGCCTTCAGAGACCGTTCGCTTTGATTTAACATACGTTAAGGGGTGGGGAAAGGGGGTCTGTCAGAGTGCCAATGCTCAGATCAATGAGCAGGTGCCTATAAAAAGTGATTAATTTTTATACATAATGAAATGTTGTTTACTGTTACTTAGGTGGATACGCTAACTTTATTATTATCTATAAAAGGTGGATTTACTGGAAATGCAGATCTACACATAGCAGGTGCTCAACTGGCCAGCTATAGATAAGTGACCTGATTATTTGCCAGTCGAAAATAGTGCATTCAACTGGACAAGTCGCCGGTAGCTAACTATATTTGCCTAGTCGAACATGTCTTTAGACCTATTTCCATTTTGGGAAGAATTCCCTTTTACAAATGGCGAATGTTCTTTCTGCGACAGAAATTTGTTAAATGGTTGAATAAAACAGCAAGAACAGCATAAAACACGAAGTTAATGCTTGCTTTATATCTCACATGTGACTTTTAGATTACCTTAATCCATGCTAGTGGCAATCAGTAATGTCATAGATGTTTCGTTTGTGGTATGCGCCATGATTTTCGTAAAGGTTAGGTTTTTGTGGCAATTATTACCAATTTGAAAAAAATATTTTATCCTAAAGCCCAAACACCTAGACGATATATCGTGATACCATGGTATTTTCCCAGATATCGTTACCTCTACCACAATCCAATATCACCCAGCTCTAGTCCATACAAGGAAGTATCATGATTTCGATGATATTTCTACCAATAAATGTTGATTTTCTGCTCTGCACGATCGCAAAAACTGTGTCAAGATGTCCGACTGGTCTTATATGCTATCGGTCATTGAGAATGTTTCTCGGACATTCCGGACAATATGGCCTTTTCCGGAGCCCTGGTATATAGTAATTTCCGAGTTCCCGAGTCCACTATATTAGGGCCGTAAATCGGAGACAATTCTACCGAGTACTTGCTCTTAGTATTCATACTTCTTAATTTGGTGCGTTTAAGCCATTCATTCTCATAGCTACTGTGGTATATACTCGAGGTTACCCATCTACGTGTATTGTGCAAGTATCTACCCACGTATAAATATTAACGTTTTCGTGCTACTCGAGCAACTACCTAAACTCCTCCTATAGTGGAAACTGAGTTGTCACGCAATTAGTATTTTTTCTTCATGACAATTTATGACAAAAGCCAAACCAATATTGAGGTGGACCCATTTAATAATTTCACTAGATATAAGGTATACATTAAGCGAAGTCATAAGACGGTAAGAATTTATGCAGTGAAATTGTGTTCTACGTTTGTGTAAATCTTTTTTTTATTTTAGAGAATCGATTTAAATTTTTCTTTAAATATATCTAATAGAAGTAGGCCCCCTTTCTCAGAGATTTGGATTTAAAGAATTTACAGCCCTTGTCCTATTAGAAGCTGCGGTTACTAATGAGCTATTTAAGGTAATCGCATATGGGCATTCTGGCTAACACTGCTGTGCAAACAGTAACTCCAACTAACAGCTCTAGTTCAGACTCATGTTTACATTCCACTACATAATGCCATTGTTTAGCATGACCAGCTTGCATCTATATTTCTGGGAGAAACAATTACTCATGTAATTATTGGTTCCAGTCATAAAAAACTATTTTTCAACTTAAATTCTTCCAACTGGATCTGAAAAGGCAGAATTTTCATAGTAATTACATTGTTGTATGGAAATATGATGAATTTGGGCCCAATAGCTGAAAAAAATAATCAATAATTATCGCATGTAGCATGTCCATATTTTAGGATATAGTTATGTTAAACTAGTTATTTCTTAACAATGGCCTAACAGATTCTATGAAATATTTAGCAATAGAACTTGATATATATATCATGGGTGCTATGCTATGTGATGCTGAAAAACTTGAAAATTTCTGACAATGACATCAGTACTATAACTTACGGCATCGTTGTTAATGGAAGAGACAATAATACAATACATGTACTTGAGAAATACAGGGTAAAAGTTTGATCATTTGACCAAACATCAAATGTTCTCAACCAAAAAGAAGCACAATAACTGACTTACAATTTTGTCAGTCTATGCAATGCTGACAAGTTCTGAATGCGACTAATACTGTTGTTCTGCAGGTAGAGATGTGTTAAGTTCTGGTTCTGGTTGAGAACTGGTATTGAGAACAGTTGATTATCATACAGATAGAGAACAGTCAAGCTGCGGCATAAACCAAGCTCATCACCCTGGAAATTCAAGCAAACACAAATACACTGCTGATGTTGCTACTACTCAGGGACAGACCTACACATGTACTCACTCCCCAATTAGCTTTTGAGACTTAAAAAAGTCAATTTTCACCCAAAATCTTGCAACTGCCATTTTAGAATTCTGGTAATCAAAAGTTTTTACCCTTGGCCCATGAAACCAGCAGTGTAAAAAATGTAGGCTTAGTCCTTTAATGGTCAAGGTGACTAAACCGGTCTCAACCGTGGTCTTGAAGAATGTCCATTTGCAGGCCAAGTGAAGACTAGTTTTGAAACTTTACCACTGGAATTCATGGCTTGATAATGGTGCCAGCCATTCCAGTGGTAAATTTTGGCCTGCAAATGGACATTCAATTTAGCAAATATTTATCTTTTCTTGACAAAATTTGACAATTAGAGCTGTAAAACATAATTTCTAAGAAGGAAACATATGACACAAAGATAATAAGTGCGTACATAGCAATTGTGGGTCACAGAATTAGCTACATATTAATATATTATTATTACTATTTAGTAAATAAACTTAATACTAACAACATCATCAAGATTCCGTGCTTCTAAATATAAATGAGTCAATCGTCTCAAGTATTGCTGAATAGGTTCGTCACGCTTTTTCTTTGTGTAGCCTGATGTTCCACGTGCAATCAGGTCCAAGGTCAACTTGACCATTATGAATGAGGACAGTCTATGGATGCTGTACTGTCAGGTCAGGAGTACCATCATGTTCAGTCAGTAAGCCATTCTGGAAGAAGCAATTGCCAATAATTACATGTATCAGATCACTAACCCTTTAATTTGTTCAAGATTTAAATTTTTTCATAAAAAATATCCATTTGTACACCAAGAGATTATTTTTGAAAATTTGCCACTGAAATGACTGGCTCGGTTATCGAACCAGTCATTTCCGTGGTAAATTTTCAAAGATAGTCTTCTCTTGGTCTACAAATCGACATTTCTCAAGATCACCACAGAAGCCATTTTTGGATGGTATCAGTGTTAACGGGTTAATGGTCAGCTATCTAACCCCCTAACCCTTCAGCGGTCATGCTGCCCAAAACCGGCTTCTGCAGAGGTCTTGGGCCATGTACATTTGCAGGGCAAGAGCCAATTTTTGACAATTTACCACTGGAATGACTGTCTCTGTATCCGAGCTAGTCATTTCAATGATAACTTTTCAAAAATAGTCTCTTCTTGGCCATTAACACAGCAAAATTCTCTCTTCTGTTTTCTTGACCAATCTTGACCATTAAAGGGTTAAACTTCTTGAGTCTACATGCGTGATATGTACTTAATCACAAAGTGATTTCAAGATATTTGGTCTAACTCGATGAAAATAATACAAATTTACTGGCTGCTAAAAGTTTTATTAATGATTTTAATAACAAAACTGGAATATTAATGACACACGCTATGTGTTGCATAGGATATCATCTACCCCTCTCAATACACCAAGCTAAAATGCAGTTTTAGCTATGCCCTGCCCATCTGTAGCTAAGTTCCACCCAGAATTTGCTGTGTTGGGATCGATCGAAATGCCTGATTATCAATTTCCAGAAGACTATACAGGCAAGTGGTTGAATATTTTGAAGCTAATTTGACTGGGTGCTGTTGCTGCCTATGGCAGCAACAGTGCCCAGTCCAATTAGTTTCAAAATATTAACAGCATCTTTATTAAATAGTAAAGATATACAATTCGTATAACAATGCTTAGTCCATCTTCAACTAAGCATTCGTTACACGTCATTGATTATGAAGTCATCCTACATGTCACATAGTTGATTATGACATCATATAATGGATGGATAAAATGGAAAGGTCCATTCCACAATACCACAACATTACCTATATTCAACTGAACTAAACTTGGAGACGTGGTTGGCTGGCTATACACCAAACTACAATTGTCCTGTACTGCTGAGCGAACCATTAAAGACATAGCACATTTGATACACCTCGCACATATGTATCCAGAGATTATACGAGTTTGGTGAGCGTAGATGTTGAGAAGACTGACTGGACAAACAATTTATTTGATGCTCATTGTGCTGTGAAAAGTAAGTCACAGTGACATAGTTTTGATTCATGATACACAGTTAGCCCAAGATATGCATGTACGATTATCGTTTTAAGTGATCAAGTACAAATTATCCAGACATAACAACAAAAGCATATCAATGATGAAAGGTGCAATGGTGTTTAGAAATGGCCATTTGCATGCCACGAGAAAACTATTTTTGAAAATGTATCACTGGAATGCCTGAGCCAGGCATTCCAGAGCTATATTTTCGAAAATAGTTTTTTCTTGGCCTCCAAATGCATACATTTGCTGAACAAAATGTAAATCTTTTTTGCCATATCGCATTAAAGAGTAATTAAAAGGTGGATTTTGAAATATTTACGCAGTAGAAATTATTCACAATTATTTGATTATTTAATTTTTAATCATAAATTCACGATAAAATAATCACAATTTTTTATTTAATCATGTAAACGTGCAGGCCTAGCACAAGATGCCTCCATACATCAAGTTGGCTTACTATATATGAAAAACCTATGATATTTGACACATCTTTACAATACTATACATCCATGCAGGGGGAGAAAGATGACACCTCCATGCCGGTCTCCTCCATAAGTACCAACTTTGTTGAGAAAGTAAGTCATCAAGGCTTGCGGACTGACATTCGCATACAGAGGCAACTATACTTATAGTCCAGGAGCTAAAGCTAGGTCAGAATCGTGACGTAGCACACCCAGTATTCGGAAGGTCTGACACTTGCTGTGGCTTGGGGGACATGTCCCACACATTTTAAGCCCTGTTGTACAAACAAATTGTGGTAGCACTAATTAGTTATCCTGATTTCTTTGCATAGGGGGTCTAGGCTTTGGCTGTATCCACAGTGCACAACGATATAAGCATGATCGTGTCATAACTCAAAGTAATATCGTATTAGATTCACCATATATGATATTTAGACGGATATCGACCTAACATATATCCAACATACATTTTGCATGCATATACCAAAGGCGAGGGTGAAATGTGAAGGTTATATAAGTCATATAATCGAGGAGTGAGGGCTCACAAATTGGTTATGGAAGCGCTGCTGCGATTACAATGGCAGTCTTTTTCCAAATGGGTTCAACAAAATGGACAACATGAAGACCACATTACTCCAACAGAATTGGAGAGTCTGGATGAGAAAATTAAGATGTGCCGAAGCAGCATTGACGACTTAGACGCACTGCAAGAAAATTTCAAAGAGGTGTGTATGTACGTGAATAAATTGCAACAGCTGTTCAAATCCTTTAAAGTTGAGTCAAGCTCGAAATCACACCTGTTCGCATTTTGGAACTCATATATTCATATGGTAGAGCTGCTGCTTGGATTCATAAGAGCTGAGAGAACTGGAGATTGGCAGGCACACCTATCTGTTACTGCTGCTATGGCGCCATATTTCTACAGCATGGACAGAACCAATTATGCAAGATGGCTGCCAATATATCTTGCGGACATGAAGATGCTTCCAAGTACACATCCCCATGTACATGAACAATTCTTGAATGGAAATCATTCCGTAAGTCGCTCAGACCATCCATTCAATCAAGTGTGGACAGATATGGCCTTAGAGCAATCGCTTAATTTGGATTGCAAAAAGCGAGGTGGTATTATTGGAATAACACAAAAGCCAGGAGCGGTGGTTTTTAACTAGCCACGAGAGGGCAGCCATAACAACGGTCACAAAGCAAATGTGTGGGTTACAAGATAGTCACATGTTTGGAGTACATAAGGAAATGGGGACTAATCGAATGAACAGGGATGAAACCGATGTGCAGAAGACACTTTCGATGTTCTCATCAGATATAATGACCAATCCCTTTAATATTGCGGAAAACGACGACAGTGAGTGTCTTCTGCTTGTAAACATTGCAACTGGCGTGGTATTGCCTAGTGAAATCGCCAAGAGACTTGTTTCCGCCTGTGACATTGGTAAGTAGATTATGGACAATTTTGTTCAGGAGCGGCTGGACACTAACACGAGAAGCTTTTGGGACACGTTGCCACACTTAAAACTTAAAACATTTGCCAGCCTAGCACAGAAGAAAAAACTCAAAACAAATGATGAAAAAATTCACAATGTGAGATCTGACCGCGAACTATTTGGTCGATTAATTATTGCCGCAAGGTCCAGAGATGTTGATTTAAAACTAGTGATGACGTATGAACTGTCTGATGTTCCACTATCATTGTCACATACGGATGGGACTCTAAGAAAGAATGTGAAAAGTGTTTTGTTAAGTGAACTAGAAAAGGAAGTAAATGTTGATGGACGGCTTCCACCTGTTGACAAGACAGGCGCAACAGCTTATGTAGTAGATGGCATGGCAATTATGCAAATGGTTAAAACTGGAGGTACGTCTACATTTGGAGAATTGGCTGATAAATACTGGCACATCTTTACAGTTCCACTGAATCAAGAAGACTGCAACAGAGTAGATATAGTTTTTGACAGATATGATAGACTGGAATCTCTCAAAGCGGAAGAGCGGCTAAAACGTGGGTCATCAACAGCATTGGAAGTAAACATTGCTGGAAAATACTCCCGTTCCAAAGCAATGGGCCAAGTACATCAGCAATCCAAGCAACAAAAGTAACCTGGTTGCATTTCTCAGCAAGCGGTGGCGTGATACTGGTCCAAATATGCTATCTGCCGACAATTGCGTCATTCTTGCTGGTGGCTTTAACGATGGAATGGATGTTGTTGTCATTTCAGCGAACAATTCGTCGTATTTGGAAGAACTTCGATCAGATCACGAGGAAGCAGATACGCGTATGATGTTGCACGCGCTACACGCTTCAAAAGACCACATGCGTGTTGTTATACAGTCTCCTGATACAGACGTGGCAGTACTTAGTATATATAGTATTTATATACGTATCGTTCGCTTCACTGTTCTGAACTATGGTTCCGTACGGGCACAAAGGACAAATTGCGATACATACCAATACATACAGTTGCTCAAGTACTGGGCCCAGCCATCTGTCTGTCTTTGCCTGGGTTTCATTCTCTTACAGGTTGTGATAGCACTAGTGCATTATTTGGAGTCGCTAAGAGAAAAGCATTCAATCTCTTAAAGTCATCTGAATGTCATCAGCTTAGCTTAGCCCAACTCGGCGAACATGTTGACTTATCACCGAATACTGCAATTCTATGTGAGAAATTTGTCTGTGAGTTGTATACCACCAGGGATGTGGGAAAGACAGCTGATGAAACCCGTTATTGGCTCTTTTGTCAAAAGAGACAAAGAAATGAAAATCTTCCACCTACATCGAATAGTCTAAAGCATCACACCGAAAGGGCCAATTTTCAAGCTCTTGTTTGGAGACATTCATTGCAAGCTGTTAAGAATCTTCCATCTCCAAATGGACATGGCTGGAGTATAGTGGATGGTCTACTCAAGCCTGTTCTAATGTCAAAGGATCCTGCTCCATTTGGATTAATTGAACTCACATCATGTAGATGTCAAAAGTCTGCCTGCAAAAGAACAGATCTCTGTCAATGCAAGGCTAACAATCTACTCTGCACTGAAGCATGCCTTTGTATGGGAGGTGAAATGTGTGACAATGTTCAGCATACAATTGTCGAAGATGACTCTGACACGGATGAGTAACATTCTCTCATTTGCTCACGTGATAAATATGTCCTGCCAGCTTGTGTAGACATGCACTGCATGTCAGTTAAAAGTTTAATTATGAAAAATGTAGAAAACATGGGCATTGTTGTAGCTAAGGTATTGCTAGTCACAAGAAGACCTAAGTGCCCCCAATATGTACAAAGCAACATACAGGTGTCTTAAACGAGGTTGATTATGTATAAATCTGCGATATACGATCACTCCTTTCCATTTTGGTTAAGATTGTATTGATATAACATGCGCTTAAGTTTGTGAAAAATTTACCATTGTGAAAATTGTTTGAGAGCTACATTCAACACCTATTGTAAATGGGCTTCTCACGGGTTAGTGATACCACAATTTTCTTGTACAACACGGCTCAGAATATACCCAAGACATTGGTCTAGCATAATATAGACAAACCTTCTGAATACTGGGTGTGCTACGAAACCATTCTTCTAGACCCCTTTTGAAAATTGGCTCCCGGACTATTAGGTCTAACCTTCTTCAAACTAGAAACTGTGTTCGACATCCTCAGATGACGCGATCTTCCCAGGACCATACCATAGCTACGTGGAATGTACGTGGTCTGACTTCAACACAAGAGGCAAACCTTAGGTGTAGACTGTGAAAACTATAACATCGCTATTACATGCATTCAAGAGACTAAACTAGCGACCCACTCAGAGCAGCCTCTTCAGACAGGCCATAAGCTAGTACTTATGCAGCAAAAAAATGCTACATACAGGTGTTTAGGCTTCGCAATAGGATCAAAGCTCTTGAACCATATCATTAGTTTTGGATACATCAGTGATCGCATTGCATTCATTGACCTGGCTATACCAACAAGAAAACGCACCACCACTATGTGTTGCATAGTATGGTCCAACTACTGAAAAAGCCCAAGAGAATCCATCAATATTATATTCCTTCTACGCAGAACTGATCTCCACCATTGCAATTGCAGCCAGATGTTCGTCTGTGGAAATTTCAACTTCAAGCTGAGTAAACTCAGTAATGCAGACACAAATTTAGGACATGGCTTATGAATGGGGCATACGGAGAGGGCACGTGCAAAAGCAATGAAAACAGAGTTCACCCACATATACCTATCCATAAACCATGAAAGTAAAGAAAATGATGATTCACTTTATGGCAGCGAAGCATGGATGAAAAGTAAAATCCTGGGCTCACTGCTTTGTAGTACAAAAATTTAGGACATGGCTTATGAATGGGGCATACGGAGAGGGCACGCGCAAAAGCAATGGAGATGCACTGGTGTCGTTCCATAGTTCCAATGACCTATTTGCAAAAGATACGGCTTTTAAACATCCATGCTGTCACCGGACAACATGGACAGGAGACATTGCTGATCACAGAGCCCCAAAAAGCTCAAAGGCTACAACAGCAGTCTTCAACCAAATAGACTTCTTACTATACAAAACAGAAGCAAAACTCCTACTTTGGGATGCTCATTCCAACCTCAATTCTGACCATAAGCCAGTCATTAGACACTTTCAGATGAACCATCTCTACCTAATATGGACTATCGCCTGTGCTTTTCACCTGTTAACTTGCTGCTGCACTGAAATCTGTGTGGGAAAATTTCAAAAGACCAAACCCTTGGGTATGCCGCTAGAGATGGAATATGCCGACGATGTGGACTTCATAGATGAGGAAAAGAAACCCCTTGATGAACATCTCCCAAAAGCTCCAAGCAAACTAAAAATTGAGAATCTCTTTATTGAATGAATCGAAAACAGAGTTCACCCACATATACCTATCCACAAAGCATGAAAGTAAAGAAAATGATGATCCACTTCATGGCAGCGAAGCATGGAGGAAAAGTAAAATCCTGGGCTCACTGCTTTGTAGTACGGCTGACATTGCTGCATCATGGGAACATAGCTTTCTGGTACTTCTGGAAGCTATGGATTCGTAGATCAAAAATAACCATGACAAAAAGACTATGTTTATAAAAAGCACCCTGCGTATCCATGATGCTGTATTTAACTGCAACAGCTGGGCAGCCCCAAAGGCAGCTCTAGACAAACTTGATACCTGCCACCGCAAACACTTAATACGTACTCTGGACACTGATGGCCAGACAGTATAATTTTCAATGATGCACTATACAAGATGTGTAATAAAATACAGTATCTGATGTCACAAACAATTACGTCACATGTAGGCTGACGTCACAATCATAATTGACAGGAATACTCGGTCATGAACCTGGAATACCATATTTCTCCTATTAGAAGCCTCATGACTTCTATTAGGATAGAGATGGAGAAATTTCACCAGCAGATTGTCTGAGAAAGGGGTAGATAGGCTTACATTAGGGAGTTTTCCCAAAACTTTTTTTTAGTCAACCCCCAAACCGGCTTCTAATTAGCTCATGATAGATGACTCCATGTATTTCTGGGATTCCATGAAAAAACAAATTACATTACATCACCAACAAACGTATTCCGTGCCTTATGGATTTCAACACGCATATCCATAAAGCACGGAATATCATTAACAAACACTGGGATATACTCAACAGTAGACCAAAATGTAGACAAACATTCTATGAATTACCAATGTTTGGTTATAGGAAAAATCCTACTTTTAAAGACACACTGGTTCGCGCCAAATTTGAATAACCTGCCGGCGCAGGATACCAAGGAAAAACTTTCCAAAACCCAATCGATCCATGCACACAAAAATTTTTTTTTTTCTGCCAACATATTGAAGCTTTCGGGATCGCGAAGACGAACTGAATCGATCGTTACCTACGGGAATCTAACAACGATTATGACTGAGTGTCACTTCTCCTTACTACCGAGACTTTTGGTGTTGCTGCGACAATGTCACCGATGGTAAGAGGAAGCGAGATGCAAGTCGCTCACCTTGTCCGCCTGGTGGTCAATGGACAATATTTATTCTGAATTGCTGGGCCTATCTGAGTTAAAAAACGAGATGTTACGGCGAGGTCGCCTCGCTGGTCTATGGAGTCTACAAATAGTGAGCTGCCTCTACGGTAGCTTTAAGAACACCAGTATAGATAGGCTTCCCACTGAACCTCACGACAGTCATCAGGAGCCAACCGCCCCTCCTGGGTACACCATTGACTGGCCTGAGAGGTCTACTGGATGATATACCAGCGCTAACACCATTCTCCATCACAGTGGATGGACGGTCCCGAACCAGCTTCTCCGTCAACCCACGACCGCTGACCAACCGCCCCATCACCATGCAAGCTCATATTTGGATGGCTGCTCCAAGCCTCTCATACTGGAATCAGCAGCTGAACTTTGCCGTGTGGTGTGCCACGGCAGGATGTGGAGTAAGTTCCACCCTGCTTCACTCCTATTCTGGTACTCCTGAAGCTGTGCTCATCGCCAGCTGTCTCAGATTCCACGTGTACTTCACGGTGCGACGAATCCTCCATGAGCTGGGTGCAAGCCTCCCTGATAACAAACGCCTTCGACCCACAGCTCAATAGTCATAGCATCTCAGCGGCCAACAGACTACAGAGAGTTCAGCGCTCACCCAGACTAAACTATCAGTGGCATGGTGGTGACAACAGCGGTCTAGGGGTTATGTACGGTGACCCGAGACGTGACTACTCAGGATTCCCCTATCGAACCCCCCGACGAGCACGCCGTCGGAAGACAGCGACATTCTCGTTCGATTCAGACTCCGACCCTGGAGCGCTGGTGCAAAATATGCACATCACTGGCTTGCGGCAGGACTATCCAGATGTGTGGAAGTACTTTGTCCCACACACCACCTCAGGCCTCACACCAGCAGGGATCGTTCGGATCAACCAGTCCCTGGAAGCACTGTGCTACTGCCTCCTTATGGCACAGACCCAGCTGCGGCATTCCATAGATGGTGTCAGCGGAGCAGAGATCCAGGCCATGTTCATCAGTCTCGTTGAGGATATGATCCTGGTGGCAGACCGCAATAGTCTTATTGCTAAGTTCCAGCAGGGGTTGCAGAAGGCCCATCGCAAACTTGACTTTGTTACTTCGCCACACCTACGGTTGATTCCGAGCAACATGATCGTGAACACTGAGGACCGCCAAGTCATGGGCTATAACAACATGATAGTCGAGGGGAGTTCCCCCGGGGTCCACTTCGGCTTCAACACTGCTATCAACGCCCCTACGTGTAGTACGGGCCATACAGTCGTTCCGGCCCTGCCACTGCAGCCAGTCGACACGGCAGCTCCAGGCACCCCGACACTGCAGCCAGTCAACACGACACCACTTCCCGTGGTAGCTCTATGAGTGTTGTCAGGCCTAGCTATCGTGGCGCTCGGGATCAGCCTACTCCGCCGCTAGCAAATCAGCCGTAAGACTACACTGACTCTCTACAGTAGCAGTGGGGACCACGGTCTCGGCTGGAACTACGGTGAGACACTGAACCAGCTTGGCATACCCTACAGCCCCTATACCCGCTGCCAACATGCACATCCAAGGGCTGGAGGGTTCTGCAGCGCATCCTTTTTCCAACTTGTAGTATCGCAGAGCCTTGTTCAGCTCTGAGTCCGGTGAGGCCATGGTGGTCTGCAACTGCTGGAACACATCCGACAGATACTCCCAATCCTTGTAGAAACCTTTAGCTCGCAAGAGCTGCTCGAGCAATACAAAGACACCACCGCTAATCCGTCAAATGACCATTCAAATGTAAAAGATATCACAATATCTTCCATATATTCCTTCATCCATCTAGATATTTTGCTAAGTAAATAGAAAAATATATTTTGCCTGTAAGTCGTTGCTGCTTTAGGCAAGTAGGCACGCGCAAATTAATTTCCAAATATTCAGCAGATTAGAGATAACAACTTTGTGATCTGTCCAATGTGCTGATCTGTGAAAGGGTTAAGACGCCCATACACGTTTGTATATGCTTGATCAGTTGTATTGGATTTCTCAAGCGTGAGTTCCTTTAGAGGGAGATTCCGCTGGTATCCAATCAAATACTAACACGTCACACTGATGTTTAGCACAACAGACAGAAACATGGTGGGTATTTTTGCAATTTGTAGGCCAAAACAAGGCGACTAAAATCGGGCTTGTACACTCATTATTTATAAAAATTAGATCAAATGGAATACTAAGGATGATTTGGGGATTGTGTTTACAATTAAATGTGGTGGTTGAATCTGATTTATGAGCATTAACAACTTGTCAGTGTTATCGCTATTTATTAACCAGGCTACATTTAGACTAATCAACTTATGACACCGGTTCAATTTCGTACCAATGGTGCAGACATCTTTGATGAATTTAAGTCTAATTCGCTCCCAAGCTTCGCTAATAGTATTGGTTTCACCCGTTAGGATAGTAAAAATACAAGAGCGGGATTGTTTGGAAAAGGGGGGTTTATATAGTTTCGGGGTGCCAAAATGACCAACTGGTCGTAAAAGGGTGTTTCCATTGGTTCTGCATGAATGACCGAGAATTTGTGGATCGTAATGGGGTTTCCAAATTGGCCCACTTACACTGTTTGGGTGCTAACCCTCATGCACACCTGTGATGCATCGTCAACAATGGATGACACGTCACCAATACTTGTGTACGCTAATAGTGATACATCATCAATACTGGCCAAGATAGCTCCCAGTAGAATGGAATTTACAAATGTAAAACACACTGTTTATGGCTTTAATAGTGATTATCATCCCCCATTATCAGACTAGTCCACGCATAGGCTCGCAAGGTAGGTAAGCAAATAGGGCTTAAACTATCAGGAAACAGTAATTGTTTCCGTTTGGCTAGTCACTAATAATATGGAATTGGCAGTGATAATATGAAATATGGTCACCTACGTGACACAATGAATATAATAATATGCATGCGCATTAGGGCAACACCTAGGCTACTGGCCTATTGTTTGTTATCTAAGATCAGTAAGTCAATGTAGGCCTATTTGCTAATTAGTTTGGATGATAGCATTTTTGAAAAAAACATCTTCATTTCAAGGAGCAACTTATAAAAATATGTCTTCAACTTGGTTGTTGCAAGACAATATTCAGATATTTTTCAGAATAATTCAGATTGTAAATTGTGTAGCTATGTCATAAACGCCAATCTCCTTGAAATTAATTCTTGCAGGTCATGGAATTTGTTAATTTTGGTCAGAAAGGTGTATGAACCCTGGAAAAGAAATCACTAAAGCTATATCATAAACCGGAATCGTAATAAAAAAATCTTGTGACCAGAAACCAGGGAGTACTATGCTCCAAAAGTTCATGTTTTGGACTAGGGTTGCGCGATTTCGCGACTTAATCAAAAATCACGATTTTGAAAAAAATTGGGATTTTCTACGATGTAATTGAAAAAAATAATAAAAAATCATGAACAAATTGAGCACACTAAGATTTTAAAACTCACCAATCAGCAATAAAAGAATACAGTTATAATCCATTCACGTTGTGTTTTTTTCTGTTCACTACATGTAAGTCCTAATCAAAACACAAAGCTCTATAGTAAACCAGCTAACAATAGCGAGGTAACACCTTTGTCATTGAGAAAACCAGCTAGTTACTAGAGCTGTGGTTCGTGAAGATTTTCACGAACCGACCTGGTTCGCGATATGCTAGTCCGGTTCACGAACCAGTTCACGAACCATTTAATATTCAAAATCTGATGACATTCTATGATGACATAGAATTAGAAATATTGTGACACACAAAATCATTTGCAAATTCCAAGTGGCTTTAGTGACAAAATACACAACAAATGGTTAGTATATAACAGCCAGATAAGTTTAATACACTCAAATAAGTTTCATTGAGTGGTTAGTTGGTTACTTCTTGCCGTTTTATAGATGACACTAGTTAAATAAATCGATACAGGGAACCAGGCTAGTACGGGAACCTCATCTAGACAACACAGATATCTAGATCTGATAGATCTCTTTGAGTTTAAACAGCTAAAATAGTTTTGCTGAATACAAATTCCTGGCTACTGTTAACTGGATTTTGTATCAAGATATTACTAGACAAGAGGCCCAAGGGGCCTGTGTCGCTCACCTGGAGCACCATCAATTTTTGTCACAATTGTTGGTGGGTGGTTTAGCAGTCTTTTAAATGAGTTTGTGGACATTTTTGCAAGTGCAATATGGCCGCCAAACACACTACATTTTGTTTGCCCACGGCGCCCATGTTTTTTTTATGGATCAACTTCCTTTGAACAAATTTTAATGGCTCAAATTTCGGCCTGAACCCTTCAGCGGTTCTGGAGGAGTCATTTTCGTGAAAACCAAGTCATCCAAGATGGTCGCCGAACCATTTGGTCAATCAAGTCCTCTTGAACAAACTTGGCTTACCTCTTGGCCTAGATGAAGATTCCCCAAGTGGTTTCGGAGATTTTTAAAGACATTTCCTGAAATCGGCCAAAATCCAAAATGGCCGCTGGGCAAATTGGCCGATCGGGTTCATTTGAACAAACTTGGATCCTTATGCCCTAAGGATGCTTCCTGCCAAATATAATTGAAATCGGCCTGGTAGTTCTCAAGAAGATATTTTAAATTTCCCATTGCTTTAGCATGGGAGCTTTTGACGAGAAAATTATCCAAGATGGCCACCAAACCATTTATCCGACAGTTTCAAAAATTGCAAATTTGAGCTCAGAATACCCAAAAACATATATAGAACCAATTTTGGCATCAAAATCCATCAAATAAAAAATCCAATATGGCCGCCGAACACGCTACATTTTGATTGGGCCACGGCGGCCATGTTTTTTGATGGAGCAACTTCCCTTGAACAAACTTTAATGGCCCTTAGTTCCTAATCATATCTCCCAAATTTTGGCCTGATCCATTCAGCGGTTCTGGAGAAGTCGTTTTCGGGAAAACTAGGTCATCCAAGATGGCTGCCAAACCATTCGGTCAATCAAGTCGTCTTAAACAAGCTTGGCTTACCTCTTTGCCTAGATGAGGTTTCATAAGTTTTGAATCGATTCCCCAAGCCATTTCGGAGAACAAGATTTTTTAGACATTTCTAAAAATCGGCCAAAATCCAAGATGGCCACCGGCCAAATTGGCCGATCGGCTTCGTTTGAACAAAATTAAATCTCTATCCCATAAGGATGCTTCATGCTAAATATAATTCAAATCGGCCAAGCATGGGAGCTTTCTACGGGAAAATGATCCAAGATGGCTGCCAAAACATTTATCCGACAGTTTCGAAAATTGCAAATTTGAGATCAGAATACCCAAAAACCTACATAAAACAAATTTCGGCCTCAAAATCCATCAAATAAAAAAATCCAATATGGCTGCCAAACACACAATATTTTGATTGGTCCACAGCAGCCATGTTTTTGGACGAATCAACTTCTCAAGAATAAACATTAATCGCCCTTAGTTCCTAATTATATATCACAAATTTCGGCCTGATCGCTTCAGCGATTCTGGGGGAGAAGTCGTTTTTGTGAAAACTATGTCATCCAAGATGGCCGCTGAACCATTTGGTCAATCAAGTTCCCTTGAACAAACTTGATTCAGCGCTTACCCTAGATCATATTTCATGAGTTTTGAATTGATCGCTCAAATGGTTTGCGAGAAGATTTTTTAAAACATTTCTAAAAATCGGCCGAAATCCAAGATGGTCGCCGGCCAAATTGGCCGATCTGGTTCGTTTGAACAAACTTGAATCTCTATGCCTTAAGGATGCTTCATGTCAAATATAATTGAAATCGGCCCAGCAGTTCTCGAGAAGATATTTTAAATTTCCCATTGCTTTAGTATGGGAGTTTTGGGGGGGGGGGGGGGGAAATGATCCAAGATGGCCGCCAAACCGTTTATCCGACAGTTTCGAAAATTGTAAATTTGTGATCAGAATACCCAAAAACCTATAAAAAACAAATTTCGGCCTCAAATTCCATCAAATTAAAAAATCGAATATGGCCGCCAAACATGCTATATTTTGATTGGCCCACGGCGGCCATGTTTTTTTATGGATCAACTTCTCTTGAACAAACTTTAGTGGCCCTTAGTCCCTAATCATATCTGCCAAATTTCGGCCTGATCCCTTCAGCGGTTCTGGAGAAATTATTTTTGCTAAAACTAGGTCAACCAAGATGGCTGCCAAACTATTTGACCAATTAAGTTCCCTTGAACAAATTTGGTTGAGCTCTTGCCCTAGATCATATTTCATGAGGGTTCCTTCAATCCCTCAAGCGGTTTTGGAGAAGAAGATTTTTAGACGTTTCTAAAAATTGGCCAAAATCCAAGATGGACGCGCGATCGACTTCATTTGAGCAAACTTGGATCCCTATGCCCTAAGGATGCTTCCTGCCAAATATAATTGAAATTGGCCCAGCAGTTCTTGGGAAGAAGTCGTTTAAAGGAAAAGTTGACGGATGGACAACGGACGGTCGCCACGACATAGGCTCACTTGGCCTTTCAGGCCAGGTGGGCTAAAAACTGTAGGCGTAGTCGCAGTTCAAAAATCCATCCTGAAATTTCCTATACATTCTCTATGTGAATTTTTTGCCCACGAAAAGGTGGGTAGCTTGAAAACCACTGAGCAGATCAAAAATAAAAATCGGCTTAAATCAAAGATGGCCGCCGGACAAATTGGCCGATCGGGTTCATTTGAACAAACTTAGATCTCTATGCCCTATGAATGCTTCCTCCCAAATATAATTGAAATCGTCCCAGTGGTTCTTGAGAAGTTGTTTAAAGAATTCCCCATTGCTTTACTATGGGCCCATTGCTTTACTATGGGCCCATTGCTTTACTATGGGAGCCTTTGGCGGGAAAACAAACCAAGATGGCAGCCAAAGCATTTATCCGCCAGTCTCGAAAGTGGCATATTTGAACTCGCCACACTGATAAGCATATATAAAGCAATTTTCGCTATCAAAATACATCAAATACAAAAAAGCCAATATGACCTAGAAACGCTGAATTTTGATTGGTTGATGGTGGCCATGTTTTTTAACGAACAAACTTCCCTTGAACAAACTTGAAAGGCGCTTGGTCCCTAAGCATATTTACAAAATTTCAGCTCTATCCCTTCAGCGGTTCGGGAGAGGTCGTTTTTGCGAAAACTAGGTCCTCCAAGATGGCCGCCAAGCAAATCGGCCAATCAGGTTGCCTTGAACAAACTTGGGTCTACCGCTGTCACAGATGATGTGTTATGGGATTTGAGTCAATTCCTCCAGCGGTTTCGGAGAAGACTTTTTAGTGTTTCTAAAAATCAGCCATTTTGGGCAACGGCCATTTTGGATTTTGATCCATCCGCTTCGTTTGAACAAATTTACATCTCTATGCCCTATGAATGCTTCCTCAAAAATATAATTCAAATTGGCTCAGTGGTTCTTGAGAAGAAGTCGTTTAAAGAATTCCCCATTGCTTTACTATGGGCCCATTGCTTTACTATGGGAGCCTATGGCGGGAAAACAAACCAAGATGGCAGCCAAACCGTTTATCCGATAGTCTCGAAAATGGCATATTTGAACTCACCACACTGATAAGCAATTTTCGCCATCAAAATACATCAAATACAAAAAAGCCAATATGACCAACAAATGCTCAATTTTGATTGGTTGATGGCGGCCATGTTTTTTAAGGTACAAACTTCCCTTGAACAAATTTGAATGAACCTTGGTCCCTAAGCATATTTACCAAATTTCAGACCTATTCCTTCAGCGGTTCGGGAGAAGTAATTTTCGCGAAAACTAGGTCATCCAAGATGGCCGCCAGGTAAATAGGCCAATCAGGTTGCCTTGAACAAACTTAGGTCTACCGTTGCAATAGATGATGTGCTATGAGTTTTGAATTAATTCCTCCAGCGGTTTCGGAGAAGATTTTTGAAAGTGTTTCTAAAAATCGGCTATTTTGGCCGGTGGCCATCTTGGATTTTGGTCGATCGCCTTCATTTGAACAAACTTGAATCTCTATGCCCTAGGGATGCTTCCTGCCACATATAATTGAAATCGGCCCAGTGGTTCTTGAGAAGAAGTCGTTTTAAAGGAACAGTTGACGGATGGACGGATGACGGATGGTCGCCACGACATAAGCTCACTTGGCCTTTCAGGCCAGGCGAGCTAATAATTAGAATGCATAACATTTTGCAAAAAAATACGCCCATATAAACGCAATTGGTTGAGAAAACTGTTCTAAACAGCGGTTTTACTGGTAGTTCATTTAGTGCAATCTATACTGTAATTGTATATCTATATCTAGCATTTTACGACATTGACCAATTTGCAGTAGTAACAATTGCGCGCTGAACATCCTCGATTTTAATCAGAGAAAGCACCTCACATTTTGATTGGATATACTGACTGGTGTTCATTATAATAGCCAATGAAAACATAGTGGAAAAATGATTAGAAGAATAATTTGAACACTGTATCATTTCTCGGAAATATTGGCCGATTTTGCAAATAATAAAGAAAATATGTCACGTTTGCCTTTTCTTTGACAGAGCATGCATGCCGCGTAGACCTTAAAAACCTGTAATATGTTGAGATGGTGTAATACACATGATAACAACATTTTCTTGGCTTGTAATGTCGATATTTGCCGGTAAACTAAACCATTTAAGCGAGGAAGGTATGTGTTACTCTTGGACGATTACGATATCATGGGTGTGGGTTGAACTTACTCGGAAAATAATTCAAAATATTGTTGTAAATCTGAATTACGGTTTATCATTCAAAACTTGTATATGGCTAAAATAAGTGCTTCGTAAATCGTTTTCGTCATGATTTCCGTATATTTGCCTTAGACAGATGGAAAATACATGCGAAAAAAAATTAATGTATGGTTCGCGAACCACAAGATTCGTCAAATAAATGTTCAAATATGATTCGTCTTCCTAGAGTTCGCAATTGTTTGAAGGTTCGAATGTTCGCCCCAGCCCTACTAGTTACTCCGTCGAATAGTCATATAATTTTTTTTCTTTCGCTGCAGACTCTGAGTCTGTCGTGAAATACCAAGTATATACTTAGTTGCAGAGTGTTAGGCAATAATCACTGAACATAATTCTTTTTACTTCTTTTAGCAATTTCAGGCGGTGTACTAATTTTTCCTTTTTGATTGGGTTGTCATGCCTAATTAAAGAAAATAACGCAACAGCATTCCAGATTGTTGTATTTCGAAGTGTGCATTCTGTTGAATGTAAATCGTACATTCTGAAAGCAACTATAAACTGCACTATAGGATGAGTTTAAGCTGTTGCTATCGTAGCTACTCAAAGCTACCGTCCTATGTATATACCTGTGCAAAAGTTAAACACCAGCAAAAACAATAGAACGTAGAAACATGATGGTACAACTAGGCTGCCTACTTTTTGTCCCCGCGTTAGCTGACATAATTCCAAGTACGAAATGCACATGCATGCATGACTTCACGCCGCTTGATGTTCGTGCGTGGCGGGAAACAGCACACGTGTTCAGTTATGTAAAAGTCCAGTTTGAGGTGTAGAACATTACATACAGATTTAGGCGACAAGATTAGGAGTTTTGTGTTCATGACCGTGGTTTATTTGTACAGAGAGAATTAGCTCTTGATTGTGAACCGCTATGGCAAGACGAAGGTTAAGTGATCGTGTGAAATGGCAAATCATAGGCATGCATACCACTGGTATGTCATGCAGAGAGATTGGCAGACAGCTGAACATTAACCATAGTGTAATCAGTCGTTTGATTGCAAAACATGGGCAAACTAACGAGGTGAAGGACAGGCCTAGATCTGGAAGACCGAAGAAGACTACTGCCCGTGATGATCGAGCCCTAGTACGCCTTGTTAGGAGATCTCCATTCACCAACAGCAGAGTGCTCAGCCAGCAATGGGAAACGTGCAATAGAGTGTCAATGTCTACCGTCAAAAGGAGACTGTATGCTGCTGGCATGAAAGCTAGGAGACCTGTCAGACGTCCTCTCCTCACTGCACACCACAAAGAGGAGCGTCTGAGGTGGTGCAACGAAAGAAGACACTGGAACATGAGATCCTGGAGACGGGTACACTGGTCCGATGAAAGTCGGTTCCTGCTTCATGCCACAGATGGTCGAACTCGTGTATGGAGGTCCAGACGCACGGCGTACGACCAACGTAACATCATGGAAGAAGTTCCATTTGGTGGAGGTTCCGTTATGATATGGGGGTGCATCTCATTTGATTGTAAGCTGGATCTGTTGACTGTACCTGGAACACTAAATGGACAAAGATATCAAGATTCCATACTGGATAGAGTTGTGGTCCCTCATTTTGTAAATCATGCTCCTGGAACCCACCCTATATTCATGGATGACAACGCCCGACCACATCGTGCTAGAGCTGTGCATGAATACCTCCGCCAGAATGCCATCGAAACCCTACCATGGCCAGCAAGGAGCCCTGACATGAACCCTATTGAGCATATCTGGGACATTCTGGGAAACATGGTGAGAAGGAGGGATCCTCCTGTGCAGAACCTACAGGAATTAACAGACGCACTCCATCTTGAATGGCAACGAATACCACAATGGCGTATCAGTCGGTTGGTGACCAGCATGAGACGTCGTGTCCAGGCCGTCATCCAGGCACAAGGTGGATATACCCGGTATTAATAATGACAGTCTCAAACTCGTGCACAGATGTTAAACTTCATTTTCAGACACCATTAATGACAATCTAGCCATGTGTGTCAACTGTAGGGCAATAGTTGTCAGTTGTGTCAACGTAACCATATTCAGGCCTCGTTTTCAAGTTCAAACAAAAACATACAGTGTTTCCCCACCATCATAATCAGCATTCCTCTAGTTGCATTATTACCTCTTGCACTAAGATGGATGGGTACATAAATGTTTATGCTATTGCTTTCTTCATAGCACATGAATATACACTCGCATGTGCGTAAAAATAGGGTGGTGCTTAACTTTTGCACAGGTGTATATATGGATTGCGGAGTATCTCCCCGGGTACTAATATTAGCGTCTTCGCGCTACTCGAGTAATGACCTTAAACTCGTCCTACAAAGGGAGGCTATAAGCGGAAGCCGAAACATGTGGTTTATATTTTTTTCTGAACAAAATTTTATGTAAAATTTTGATGAAATGAACAATGTTTACTAAACTATACACAATATTTAGGCGGTCACAATTAATAATTTCACTACCATGATGATGGATATAAGGTATACATTAAGTGTAGCTCGCGGGGTAGTGTCGGGCCGTTCCGGTGTCTGGTGTCGACTCGCCGCGCCGCAAGTGCATGACGAATGATGACGCTGGTTAGCTTCCGGTCTCGTGGTTACGGATCCTGTACGATACTGGCCTACGGGTAACAAAGACCGGCTCCGAAGGCCGGTGGAACTCAATCGTTCCGGTGAGACCGTGCGACCATCGTCGCGAACATTAAACACTACAGTCTCATCCCAAGAGTTTGTGTCACCACTATGCCTGTCCATAGCAATTTCGTGATCTATGGACTTACAAGATTTGATTTGGTGACCTAATTACCATACGTCTATACAGTAGTTTTACCTAAACAGACCGTCAAGTATGCTAGATAAATATAATGAGCGTACGAAAATACAAGACATAGAGACAGCCTGATGAACTTTTAAACGTGGGGCTCCCGGAGGCACCACACAGACTCGTAGGTCCGCAGAGATATCCCTGTCAGGGAGGCTCCCGCACACGAGATAACTAATTAACTTAATATAAGCTATTATACCTCTAAGCTGAAAGGAAAGAAATTTATCTTTTATAGTGTCGAAAATCATGTGCCTCACGCGGGCACTACTGCTAGTGCTAGTTTGGGTGAGGAGTATTATCCTCGCATTGGCCGTTGTCACTGAATCCTTGCGAGAGGCAAGTGCCTCGCGCGGGCCTCCGTCACAGGAAAATGTCGCCATCGCTTAAAGCGGGAGAAGAGTATTGCCCGACAAGGCTTACTCTAATATTCAACCCAAAATGCTGTAAAGAAAAGATCATACCTAGTGAAATTATGACGATAAGGTTGCGTGCTGTTTTATGTGAAGACGGGACGAACGATTCCCAAAGGATTCCCACATCACCGTCTTATGTAGTTTTCAATATGCTGAATTAGTAGTTGCCGCTTTTATGTATGCTGGCCCTCTTTTACGCCTAACCTCATGTTTAGTTTTTAGAGACAAGAACTATTTTTAGGTCGCAAATTTAGATACGGCTATCATTGAGAACGGATGCCCCAAGACATCAATACTGAAGACAGCGTGCATACATGTTACTTCGCAAGATCTCCGAACTGGGTAAGAATCCGGACAACTTGCTCCGTAACCACATAAAATGTCACAAGACATTGGTTACTCTTTACAGAAGCAAGTTTAGGCAACTGATCGATCGTTATGGTGGGGGTAAGAGAGACGAATACCCACCGTGAATGTCCTTCCCGTAAGGGCGTGGCGGATCTTAATATCATGTCTAGACATTCTTACAGAATTCGGTGGGGATTGAAGGAAATTTCAATTTCCCTTTCTCCGAGATCTAACAATACTCACCAATCTATTACTTCTGATATACAGCTGACTCTGACAGCTGGCTCTAGGACTATAGACTTAGAAAGCCTTACCGATTCCTGGAACCGGGTACTCGGCTCCCAACTGCCGGGTACCCGTTTGCCATGAAGCTCATATTGTTTGCATAGCCACCAAACAAGAGAAAACCATGGCTTGCCTCCGTGGGGCTGGGTCGCTGGGTCCGTAATAGAATGGTAGGTATTGTTAGATCTCGGAGAAACGGAAATTTAAATTTCCTTCATTCTCATTCGATCAATACTCACCATTCTATTACTTCTGATATACACCAGATTTGGTCAGTAACCTGGTGGGAAGGGGCAAGCCATAACTGCTACTTTTGCCCCTTGAATAAAGAGCTAGACTTAAACTTGATTAATGGAGACCTAAAAGGACCATCAAGTTAACGGAAACGAATCACATTCGCATCTCTGCCCCCCCCCCCACCCCTTTTTCTCCTAAGAAAAGGGAGAGAACTCACGAACATGCATCTCGCCTGAAAACACAAATATGCCAAGAGGGTTAACTGCTCTTTGCATATATTAGCCTGGGAATGAGCATGAATATATAAGATGAATGATCATGATATATAGACATAATACAAAACACTCTCAATCTTGAATTACCGCATTATATTTGGATTTCAGACGTGGAGCCTCCAACCATTCACTTGTCCGGCCATCAGTGACACAATCTGGTTGATATCCTCTCGCTCGACCATGTCTGCTTCTTAATTCTTTCTTACAAATGCCAAAAAAGGAAGAAGAGCAGTGTGGTCATATAGCTATCGTCTCAAAACAGCTAAAGCGAGTGGATTGGCGAAGTCTGACACATCCCTCATATAGTAATCCATGAAAGAGGACTCACAGTGCCATTGTGCAACAGCCATGATGTCCTTAAAACGGAACACCATTGTAAAAGGGGCGGAAGAGGCAGCTATTCCTCTAACATCGTGCCCTTGCGCATTGCACCTGGTGCCCAGTCGTAATCTCACGGGTAGTCTGAATGCATTCGACTACCCAACGAGAGACAGAATCCATGGATGCGGCGCCATATGGCTCCTTATGGCAGATCCACAGATGTCTATCATTCGACCGTAACGAGTCTGTCCGTTTTGTACTTAGTCAAAGCACGGAATGGGCACCAGACACTGGCATCATGATCAAACCTACTTAGTTTCGGTATAACGATCGGTTTGCCGGGATATCTCAAAGATTGAATCTTTGACATAAACTCTGCTCTTGGCAGTAGACGCAGACCCTCTCTGGAGACAATAAATCGGTCCCTCTCTGCTGAAAGTGCATGGATCACATTGCGCCTTCTAGCTGAGGAAGCTGCCAATAGAAAGACCACCTTTAGAGTCAAATGCTTTAGACTAGCCGAACGCAACGGTTTGAAGGGGTGCTTGGCCAGTACATTAAGCACTAAAGATAGACTCCAGGCTGGAATGACTACCGGTTGTCTCGGTCGGAGATTGCTCATTCCGTTCACCATCACACTCACTGGGCCACCTCTGGACTATCCCAGTTGGCTAGACAAGGGATAACTGATGCCAAAGCTGACTTGTATCCAGCAATTGTGACAGGAGCTAGTCCTGAAAAGAACAGCTCACAGAGTCTGCTGTTTGCTGAATAGTGGAATGAAAGGTATCAATACCCTTTTCTTCACACCAGTCTGCAAATCCGTTAACCTTGTTGTTATATGACTTGAAGGTTGACCTCCCTCTTGCAGCTGCGATGACATCTGCAGCATGTCGAGAAAAGCCCTCTGATGTGGAACGTTGTTTGACAACAACCACGCAGTCAATAAGATTTCGGGATGCTCGTGTAGGAATCTCGGGTAACTGCACTGGATTTTCCACCCTCAGATCTCGAAGATCCGTGAACCATGCCCTGCTGGGCCAAATGGCGCTATTAGCAGGACCAGGCACGGTTCCTCCCTGATCTTCACCAATATCTTCGGTAGAAGAATGGTGGGTGGGTACGCGTAAGCGTGCATCCCTCTCCAGCTTAACGCCAGAGCGTCTGAATCGACGGCATTAGGATCTGGAATCGGCGAGACATAAGTCATGATTTGAGCATTTTCCCTTGTGGCGAACAAGTCCACGTTGGGTTTGCCCCAATGCTCAAAGATCCTGTGAAGAACTGGAGGGTTGAGAGACCATTTTGTTGGCAGAATTCTCTGTCTGCGAGACAAAGCATCCGCCAGAATGTTCAATCACCCAGGAATATGAGCTGCTTTCAAAACAACCAAGTAATTCCTGCACCATTGAATCAAGTGCCACACTTAGATACATAGTGTGGGTGACTTGGTCCTGCCTTGGCGATTTCTGTATAATACTACTGTCAAGTTGTCCGACCGTATCAATATCGCCTTGCCCATGACTTTTGGAAGAAACTTTTCCAATGCCAGTTCCACTGCCATCATATCCAACAGAATGATATGCAGCTGGCTCTCTTGGAGAGTCCATGTGCCCGAGACCTGGTGTTCTCCCAGGTAGGCCCCCCATCCCTCCAGCGATGCATCCGTGTACACGGACAGCTGGGGGTGGGGTAGGTGCAGCGAAAACTCCTACCAGGAGATTCTGACGCTTTTCCCACCATACAAGATGCGACATTATTGGCTCCAAAACTGGCACCAGTTTTGACAGGGGTTCTATTCTCTGTTTCCACAGAGACATCAGATACAACTGGATAGGTCTTTGCATCAGAGCAGTGTATGGGTTTACCTGCTCCATGGAGACCATCATGCCCAGCATTTGAAGAAACCGCCTCGCCTGAATGTGGTTTCCCAATCGAAACTCTTGAGGATGGCTAACAGAGACACCACTCTGGGCTCTGACGGGTAAAAAACCCTGCCCTCCTCGAGATCGAATCGCATCCTTAAATAAACGAAATGTTGAGTGGGTGTCAACTCAGATTTCTCCTTGTTGACTATCCAGCCTAGATCTGAAAGCAACTTCAGAGTCAGAGCAGTATCCACCTCTAACCTGGCTGATGATCAGCCAATCGTCTATGTAGGTGTGAAGCGCCACGTTCTCTTTTCTGAGAAACGCTATCACCACAAGGACCACTCTGGTGCAAACCCCTTGGAGCTGTCGACAGGCCGAATAGGAGGATATAAACTCCCATACTTGATTCTGAAACGCAACTCTCAGAAACCTGTGACAACTCCTGTTCATTGGAATGTGGAAACATGCATCTCTCAGATCGATCGATACACACGACACACCCTTCCTCAATCCTGCCATTACTGACCTCGGAGTTTCCATCTGAAACCGAGGCGTATGGATAAACCAATTCAATGGCCTGAGACTGAGTACGGGCCTCCATCCCCCTGTGCTCTTGGGGACAAGGAACATGTTTGAATAGAAGCCTGGAGTGTTCCGGTTTGCTGGTTTATTGATTCCTTCAGAAGCAAACCTGACACTTCGTTTTGAATACCTTCTAACTTGTCTGGTTCCGTTGTACCGGTGTCCAGACAGGTGCCAAAGACAGATTCTGTGGTGGAAAGTCCCACCACTCTGGTATGTACCCCTGGGATAACCATCCCAGGACCAGACTGTCTGACATCACACCTCGCCAAACCGCGACGAAAACGCATGAGCCTTCCACCCACTAGAGACGCCTCAATGCCTAATGGGGGTGTCTGGCTCGCGATCCGCTCCCACCCCCCCCCCTCTCTTTGACGAGAGAGAGAGAGAACCATTTTGGTCTTGGCTTGGCCGTTCTAACTGGCACCGCTGTTCCTGTCGCACAGGTGCGGTCCAGGCAGATGCGAAGGGAGCCCCGTACCCTCTGGTACGATCCGCTCCCTTCTGTCCGCCCTTTGAGGACTTACCCCTCCCCTTCCCGCCTCTCGGGCGATCAGGAGCAACATTGGGGAGGGTAGGGGCCCCCACAACCTTCTTGGCTTTCTTCGCCGAGGCGGCTGAGAAAACCCAGCAGAAAACAGAAGCAGCACTAGGCTTAGCTTTCACCCTGCTTTTTTCTGCTTCTTGAAGGTTGCCTGGTCAGTGGCCTGACTACAGACCCTAGTGCGTGCGCTTGACGCACTAGCTGCAGATTAACCGCCAACCGATTCTGTTCAATGCTGGCTGTGTCCTCCAAGATGGCCAGCGCCTGGCCACCAAAGATGCTAAGGCCTGTCAGGGGCATCCCAAGAAGACGCTCCCTGACGGCAGTAGCTGGACGCATATGGTCAAGGACCATCTGCCTCCTGGACATAGTCACACGCGCCTGCACCCTGGCCAATGCGTCCATAGACAGCACCAGGCCGTCATTAATGCACGAAAGGCTTGCCCCTGCTTCAGCCCACACCGACTGAAGAAGACGGTAAGAGTGGTTGACAGCACTCATTGCTGTCCTCACACCCCCATCACATAGGGACAGGACTTCATTATGGTGTACCTGAGCTTTGTCCACCAGTGCCGGGGCGGGGCCACCCGCTCCAGCACTCTGGACACTCAGTACCCAGCGGTCATCCTCAGTGACCGACGGGACAACACCATACCTGCCGTATTCCCCCCGTGGAATACGACCCCTCGCCCGCACCCCCCTGGAGGCCAAAAGAAGCTGGCCCTTGGTCATGCGTTGTTTGCTATAAATAGCATCAAGCAACACCATAAACCTTGGATCCAGTCCAACAGACTGGATCAGGGCTGCGGGCAAGATCCCCGTCCTAATTGATGCAACCGATGGACGGGGTACATCCTCCTCGTCCGTGGTCGAAACCACAGACGGGTTCACCCTGGCTAGCCAAGCCAGAGCCTCAGACCAATCCGTCTCCGAGGAGGACACTCCCGTGAACACGTCACCCATTGACATGTTCACGACCCTACCAGCAACGGCCTCCCGGCTAGGAGCCATTGCTGATATGCCAGGAACTCCGGTACCGTACAATTCTGCCACCACCCCATGGAATGCAGGAAATGTCAATTTCCCTTTCTCCGAGATCTAACAATACTCACCATTCTGTTACTTCTGATATACAGCTGGCCCTGACAGCGGCTCTAGGATTATAGACTTAGAAAGCTTTACCGACTCCTGGGAACCGGGTACTCGGCTCCCAACTGCCGAGTACCCGTTTACCATAGAGCTCATATTGTTTGCATAGCCACCAAACAAGAGAAAACTATGGCTTGCCTCCGTGGGGCTGGGAGGCTGGGTCAGTAACAGAATGGTGAGTATTGTTAGATCTCGGAGAAAGGGAAATTGACATTTCCTGCATTCTCCTTCGATCAATACTCACCATTCTGTTACTTCTGATATACACCAGATTTGATCAGTAACCTGGTGGGAAGGGGCAAGCCATAAATGCTAATTTTGCCCCTTGGAGAAAGATTTTAGACTTCAAACTTGACTAACGGAGACCTAAAAGGACCGTCAAGTTCACGGAACCGAATCACATTCGCGTCACAGCCCCCCCCCCCCTTTTTCCTCCTAAGAAAAGGGAGAGAACTAACGAACATGTATCTCGCCTGAAAACACAAATATGCCAAGAGGGTTAACTACTCCCTGCATATTCCATGTATTAGCCTGGGAATGAGCATGAATATATAAGATGAATGAACATGATACATATATATAATACAAAAAACTCTCACTTATTGAATTACCTTATGATAATTGGACTTCAGACGTACCGCCTCCAACCATTCACCGGTTCGGCCATCGGTGACACAATCTGGTTGACATCCTCTCGCCTGACCATGCCTGCTTTAGGTTCTTTTCTTACCAAAGTGAGAAAAGGGTGAAAAGCAGTGTGGTCACTAACTATCGTTTCAAAACAGCTAAAGCGAGTGGATTGGCTGAGTCTGACACATCCCTCATATAGTAATCCGTGAATGAGGACTCACAGTGCCATTGTGCAACGGCCATGATGTCCTATAACGGAACACCATTGTAAAGGGCGGTCGAGGCGGCTATTCCTCTGACATCGTGTGCCCTTACTCCTTGCACCTGGTGCCCAGTCGCCATCTCGTGAGTAGTCTGAATGCGTTCGACCACCCAACGAGAGATAGTATCCATGGATGCGGCGCCATAAGGATTTTTATGGCAGATCCACAGATGTCTATCGTTCGACCGTAACGAGTCAGTCCGTTTCTTGTACTTAGTCAAAGCACGGACCGGGCACCAGACACTGGCATCCCGATCAAACCTGGATAACTTCGGTATAATGATCGGTTTGCCGGGATATCTCAAAGATTGGTTCTTTGACATAAACTCTGCTCTTGGCAGAAGACGCAGACCTTCTCCAGAAACAATAAATCGGTTCCTCTCTGCCGAAAGCGCATGGATCTCACTGCGCCTTCTAGCTGAGGAAGCTGCCAATAGAAAGACCGCCTTTAGAGTCAAATGCTTTAGACTAGCCGAACGCAACGGTTCGAAAGGGTGCTTGGCCAGTACATTAAGCACTAAAGATAGACTCCAGGCTGGAATGACTACCGGTTGTCTCGGGCGGAGATTGCTCATTCCCTTCAACATCACATTTAACTGGGCCACCTCTGGACTATCCCTGTTGGCTAGACAAGGGATAACTGATGCCAAAGCTGACTTGTATCCAGCAATTGTGACGGGAGCTAGTCCTGCAAAGAACAGCTCACAGAGAAAGTCTGCTATTTGCTGAATACTGGATTGAAAGGTATCAATACCCTTTTCTTCACACCAGTCTGCAAATCTGTTAACCTTGTTGTTATATGACTTGAAGATTGACCTCCTTCTCGCAGCCGCGATGAAATCAGCAGCCTGTCGAGAAAAGCCTTCCGACGTGGAACGTTGTTTGACAACATCCACGCAGTCAATTTGAACATTTCGGGACGCTCGTGTAGGAAGCGTCCCTTGGCCTGGGAGATTATGTTCGGAATCCCGGGCAACTGCACAGGATATTCCACCAGCAGATCTAGAAGATCCGTGAACCACGCCCTGCTCGGCCAATACGGCGCTATTAACAGGACCAGACACGGCTCCTCCCTGACCTTCACCAATACCTTCGGTAGAAGAATGGTGGGTGGGTACGCGTACGCGTGCATCCCTCTCCAGCTTATCGCCAGAGCGTCTGCATCGACGGCATTTGGATCTGGAATCGGCGAGACATATGTCATGATTTGAGCATTTTCCTTTGTGGCGAACAAGTCCACGTTGGGTTTGCCCCAATGCTCGAAGATCCGTCGTAGAACTGGAGGGTTGAGGGACCATTCTGTTGGCAAGATTCTCTGTCTGCGAGACAAAGCATCCGCCAGAATGTTCAATCGGCCAGGAATATGAGCTGCTTTCAAAACAACCGAGTAATTCCTGCACCATTGAATCAAGTGCCACACCCTGATGCACAGGGTGGGCGACCTGGTCCCGCCGTGGCGATTTATATATGATACTACTGTCGAATTGTCTGACCGTATCAATATCACCTTGCCCCTGATCATCGGAAGGAACTCTTCCAATGCCAGTTCCACTGCCATCATTTCCAACAGATTGATATGCAGCTGACTCTCCGGGAGAGTCCATGTGCCCGAGACTGCAGGAAATGTCAATTTCCCTTTCTCCGAGATCTAACAATACTCACCATTCTGTTACTTCTGATATACAGCTGGCCTTGACAGCGGCTCTAGGATTATAGACTTAGAAAGCTTTACCGACTCCTGGGAACCGGGTACTCGGCTCCCCACTGCCGAGTACCCGTTTACCATAGAGCTCATATTGTTTGCATAGCCACCAAACAAGAGAAAACTATGGCTTGCCTCCGTGGGGCTGGGAGGCTGGGTCCGTAACAGATTGATATGCAGCTGACTCTCCGGGAGAGTCCATGTGCCCGAGACTGCAGGAAATGTCAATTTCCCTTTCTCCGAGATCTAACAATACTCACCATTCTGTTACTTCTGATATACAGCTGGCTCTGACAGAGGCTCTAGGACTATAGACTTAGAAAGCTTTACCGACTCCTGGGAACCGGGTACTCGGCTCCCAACTGCCGAGTACCCGTTTACCATAGAGCTCATATTGTTTGCATAGCCACCAAACAAGAGAAAACTATGGCTTGCCTCCGTGGGGCTGGGAGGCTGGGTCAGTAACAGAATGGTGAGTATTGTTAGATCTCGGAGAAAGGGAAATTGACATTTCCTGCATTCTCCTTCGATCAATACTCACCATTCTGTTACTTCTGATATACACCAGATTTGATCAGTAACCTGGTGGGAAGGGGCAAGCCATACATGCTAATTTTGCCCCTTGGAGAAAGATTTTAGACTTCAAACTTGACTAACGGAGACCTAAAAAAGGACCGTCAAGTTTACGGAACCGAATCACATTCGCGTCACAGCTCCCCCCCCTTTTTCCTCCTAAGAAAAGGGAGAGAACTAACGAACATGTATCTCGCCTGAAAACACCAATATGCCAAGAGGGTTAACTACTCCCTGCATATCGCTTGTATTAGCCTGGGAATGAGCATGAATATATACGATGAATGAACATGATACATATACATAATACAAAAAACTCTCACTTGTTGAATTACCTTATGATAACAGGACTTCAGACGTACCGCCTACAACCATTCACCGGTTCGGCCATCAGTGACACAATCTGGTTGACATCCTCTCGCCTGACCATGCCTGCTTTAGGTTCTTTTCTTACCGAAGTGAGAAAAGGGGAAAAGCAGTGTGGTCACTAACTATCGTTTCAAAACAGCTAAAGCGAGTGGATTGGCTGAGTCTGACACATCACTCATATAGTAATCCGTGAATGAGGACTCACAGTGCCATTGTGCAACGGCCATGATGTCCTATAACGGAACACCATTGTAAAGGGCGGTCGAGGCGGCTATTCCTCTGACATTGTCTGCCCTTACGCCTTGCACCTGGTGCCCAGTCGCCATCTCGTGAGTAGTCTGAATGCATTCGACCACCCAACGAGAGATAGTATCCATGGATGCGGCGCCATAAGACTTTTTATGGCAGATCCACAGATGTCTATCGTTCGACCGTAACGAGTCAGTCCGTTTCTTGTACTTAGTCAAAGCACGGACCGGGCACCAGACACTGGCATCACGATCAAACCTAGTTAACTTCGGTATAATGATCGGTTTGCCGGGATATCTCAAAGATTGGTTCTTTGACATAACCTCTGCTCTTGGCAGAAGACGCAGACCTTCTCCAGAAACAATAAATCGGTTCCTCTCTGCCGAAAGCGCATGGATCTCACTGCGCCTTTTAGCTGAGGAAGCTGCCAATAGAAAAAACCGCCTTTAGAGTCAAATGCTTTAGACTAGCCGAACGCAACGGTTCGAAAGGGTGCATGGCCAGTACATTAAGCACTAAAGATAGACTCCAGGCTGGAATGACTACCGGTTGTCTCGGTCGGAGATTGCTCATTCCCTCAACATCACATTTAACTGGGCCACCTCTGGACTATCCCTGTTGGCTAGACAAGGGATAAATGATGCCAAAGCTGACTTGTATCCAGCAACTGTGACGGGAGCTAGTCCTCAAAAGAACAGCTCACAGAGAAAGTCTGCTATTTGCTGATAGTGGATTGAAAGGTATCAATACCCTTTTCTTCACACCAGTCTGCAAATCTGTTAACCTTGTTGTTATATGACTTGAAGGTTGACCTACTTCTCGCAGCCGCGATGAAATCAGCAGCCTGTCGAGAAAAGCCTTCCGACGTGGAACGTTGTTTGATAACATCCACGCAGTCATTGAACATCTCGGGACGCTCGTGTAGGAAGCGTCCCTTGGCCTGGGAGATTATGTTCGGAATCTCGGGCAACTGCACAGGATTTTCCACCAGCAGATCTAGAAGATCCGTGAACCACGCCCTGCTCGGCCAATACGGCGCTATTAGCAGGACCAGACACGGTTCCTCCCTGACCTTCACCAAAACCTTCGGTAGAAGAATGGTGGGTGGGTACGCGTAAGCGTGCATCCCTCTCCAGCTTATCGCCAGAGCGTCTGTATTGACGGCATTTGGATCTGTAATCGGCGAGACATATGTCATGATTTGAGCATTTTCCTTTGTGGCGAACAAGTCCACGTTGGGTTTGCCCCAATGCTCGAAGATCCGTCGCAGAACTGGAGGGTTGAGGGACCATTCTGTTGGCAGGATTCTCTGTCTGCGAGACAAAGCATCCGCCAGAATGTTCAATCGGCCAGGAATACGAGCTGCTTTCAAAACAACCGAGTAATTCCTGCACCATTGAATCAAGTGCCACACCCTGATACACAGAGTGGGCGACCTGGTCCCGCCTTGGCGATTTATATATGATACTACTGTCGAATTGACCGACCGTATCAATATCACCTTGCCCCTGATCATCGGAAGGAACTCTTCCAACGCCAGTTCCACTGCCATCATTTCCAACAGATTGATATGCAGCTGACTCTCCGGGAGAGTCCATGTGCCCGAGACCTGGTTCTCCCAGGCAGGCACCCCACCCTTCCAGCGATGCATCCGTGTAAACGGACAGCTGGGGTTGGGGTAGGTGCAGCGAAACCCCTATTAGGAGATTCTGACGCTGTTTCCACCATAGCAGATGCGATATTATCGGCTCCAAAACTGGCACCAGTTTTGACAGGGGTTCTGTTCTCTGTTTCCACAGAGACATCAGATACAACTGGATAGGTCTTCGCATTAGAGCATCGTACGGGATAACCTGCTCCATGGAGACCATTATGCCCAGCATCTGAAGGAACCGCCTCGCCTTGAATGTGGTTTCCCACTCGAAAACTCTTGAGGATGGCTAACAGAGACACCACTCTGGGCTCTGATGGGTAAACCCTGCCCTCCTCAAGGTCGAATCGCATCCCCAAATAAACGAAACGTTGAGTGGGCGTCAACTCGGATTTCTCCTCGTTGACTATGCAGCTTAGATCTGAAAGTAACTTCAGAGTCAGAGCAGTATCCACGTTCAACCTGGCTGCCGAGTCTGCCTTAAGCAGCCAGTCGTCTATGTAGGTGTGTAGCGCCACGTTCTCTTTTCTGAGAAACGCTGTCACCGCAAGGACCACTCTTGTGAAAACCCTCGGAGCTGTCGACAGGCCAAACGGGAGACTGTAAACTCCCATAGTTGACTCTGAAACGCAAATCTCAGAAACCTGTGCCAACTCCGATTCATAGGAATGTGGAAATATGCATTTTTCAGATCGATCGATACACACCACATTCCTTTCCTCAATCCCGCATTACCGACCTCGGAATTTCCATCTGGAACCGAGGCGTATGGCTAAACCAATTTAATGGCCTGAGATTGAGTATGGGTCTCCATCCCCCTGTGCTCTTGGGGACAAGGAACATGTTTGAATAGAAGCCTGGAGTGTTTCGATTTGCTGGATTTATTGCTCCCTTCAGAAGCAAACCCGACACTTCCTTTTGAATGGCTTCTAACTTGTCTGGCTCCCTTGGTACGGGTGTCCAGACAGGTGCCAAAGACAGATTTTGTGGTGGAAAGTCCCACCACTCCGGCATGTAACCCTGGGATAACCATCCCAGGACCAGACTGTCTGACGTCACACCTTGCCAGGCCTCGACGAAACGCATGAGCCTTCCACCCACCATAGACGCCTCGACGTCTAACGGGGTTGTCCGGCTCGCAGTCCGCCCCCCCACTCTTTCTTAACGAGAGAGAGAGAGAACCATTTCGTTCTAGGCACGACGGGTATAACTGGCACCGCTGTTCCTGTCACACAGGCGCGGTCCAGGCGGATATGAAGGGAGCTTTCGTACCCTCAGGTACGCTTCGGCCCCTTCTGTCCGCCCTTTGAGGCCTTACCCTTACCCTTCCCCTTGCCCTTCCCACCTCTAGGGCGGTCAGGAGCAACATTGGGGAGGGTAGGCGCCTCTACAACCTTCCTGGGCTTCTTCGCCGGCGGCGGCTCTGAAATCCCAGCTGAAGCAGAAGTCGCAACAGGCCTAGCTTTCGCCTTGCCCTTATGCTTCTCCTGCTCCTTTGAAGGTTGTCCCGTTAGCGGTTTCCCCACAGGCCCTAGTGCATGCGCTTGTCGCACTAGCTCTAGCTGTAGGTTTACCGCTAACCGATTCTGCGCGATACTGGCGGTATCCTCTAAGATGGCCCACGCTTGGCCACCGAAGATGCTAGGCCCTGTCAGGGGTGTCCCAAGGAGACGCTCCCTGACTGCCGTAGCCGGACGCATATGGTCAATGACCATTTGCCTCCTGGATTTCGTCACACGCGCTTGCACCCTTGCCAATGCGTCCATCGACAGCACCAGGCCGTCATTGACACATGAAAGCGCCACAGGTGGCACAGGGTGGCCTGCCCCGCTTCAGCCCACACCGACTGAAGGAGACGATAAGAGTGGTTGACAGCGCTCATCGCTGCCCTCACACCCTCATCGCTAGGGACAGGACTTCTTCCTGGTGTACCTGAGACTTGTCCACAAGTGCCGGACCGGGGTGACCCGGCACGGCACTCTGGACGCCCAGTACCCATCGGTCACTCCGACGGGACTACACCATACCTGTCGTATTCCCCCCGCGGAATACGACATCTTGCCCGCACCTCCCTGGAGGCCGCAGGGAGCTGACCCTTGGTCATCAGTTGTTTGCTATAAATAGCATCCAACCATTCTATGAACCGTGGATCCAGTCCCACTGACTGGATCCGGGCCGCGGGCAAAATCCCCGTCCTGATCGACGCAACCGACGGACGGGGCGCATCTTCATCGGCCGTGGCCGAAACCACAGACGGGTCAACCCTGGCTAGCCACGCCAGAGCATCTGACCAATCTACCTCCGATGAAGACACCCCCGCAAACACGTCACCCGTTGACGTGCTCACGGGTCTGCCAGCCACGGCCTCCCAGCAAGGAGCCACGGCTGACACGCCAGGCACTCCGGTACCACACGGTTCCGCCACCACCCCATGAAACACTCCGGTCCATGGGGTAGGTCCACACGGAAAACCGTACGGACCCGTAGCAGTCGCGGAACCATAGCCGGACACGGGCGCCCACGGCACCCCACGTCCGACTGCCGGACCAGGCGAGATAGGTGAGTACCACGCCCGGCCCGGCACACCCGTTCCCGTGACGGCTGGTGCCAAACCAAGCCGCACGGAACCGGTGCACGGTAACGGATTTGCCTCAGCCACAGGCGGAGCCGCTGACCTGGCTTGCGCCAAACCAGACAAATGGAGGCCGGATCCGTCTAGGACGGAATCAACCTCCATATTCTCCACCTGCGGCTTCACGGGCCGCAGCAACCTCTCCTCCTCGGCCTCCTCGTCTTCAGACTCCGAAGAGTCGTCACTAGACGAGTCAACCGTGGAACCGTCCTGGCGGACGGCTCCCACACCTGACGGACCGGCCACCGCTACTGGACCACCCGGAGGTGGCCGCAGAGAAAACAGAAACCCGTCTGGCCGAAGCCAGACGGGACTGCCAGGGGGCCGTACGAGACGGCCCCCTCGGTAACCAGTCCAGAATCCTGTCCGAGGACAGGATCCGTACCAGGCATGGGGAGAAACTGCCCCCCAACCTTTGGTAGCAGGGACGACACCAGCGTGGTCAGAACGCTATGCAGAAAAACCCTGCAGAGCCGGACCAAACCACGCCGGCGGTGCCATCTCCGCCACCTCCAGCTGGGGACGTGGAGCACCCGCACCGGCCGAACCGGGCGCTCCACGATTTACTCTCGGACCGCCTGACCCCGCGTCAGACCCAGCCAAGTCCTTCTGGGAAAGGAACTTAACCATCGTTTCGACGGACCACACTGCACAAACATTACACCTATGATCTATATTACACAGGGCACACATAAAACAGACATGGTCCTTGAACATTACACGGACAAACTTATGGCAGTCGTCACATGATGGCGGGGCTGGCTTGGCCTATAAAATAAGCACAAACCTACAATAAACAAGCGGAACGAGACCCGGATGGAAGGCAGACAATTAATTTTCAAATAATTTGACTCATAAATTAACCGTAACCTCCCCGCACCCCACCCCGCCACGTTACAACAACGATCGCATTGATTATGACGACAAGTACGCGGCGGGCACAACACACCCATAATAGATCCTCCAGGATGTGTAACGGCTCCAGGAATCATATCGCATAGCATTCAGGGTATATTTACTAATCAATATAAATTATACTCCTAACGAACGCAGCACGATATGTGAAGAAAACAACAAAATGTATAACAAAACTGCTGTCTCACACGGTAAAACCGCAGACCACACATCTACTCAAGAATTTTGAAACCACCGATCATTGCAAACCGATCGTGATCACACGTAAACTTGATCATTCTAAAGTTTCCGGTACCATTTTTAGTACGCAGCACCCAGAATAAGATGCGCGAATTAATGAAAAATTTTTCTTCACATAAACATCCGAGCGACCGGGTGTGACGTCACCCGCTCGGATTCTACGGAGAACGACGTCAGCCGATATTCGTGTTAGAAATACCGTAGCAAACACCTATTTTCATATCTGCCGATCGCCTGTTGGGGTTTAAAGAAGGCGATCGTCTGGCATATATCGTTGTTAGCACACGTCCCAGAT
This sequence comes from Chaetoderma sp. LZ-2023a, assembly GCA_034401795.1. NCBI lineage: Eukaryota > Metazoa > Mollusca > Caudofoveata > Chaetodermatida > Chaetodermatidae > Chaetoderma > Chaetoderma sp. LZ-2023a. The sequence goes on along the minus strand of CM067369.1, from coordinate 62,126,922 downwards.
TCTATGGGGACAGAAATTGGAACATGCGACACAACGAAATTTAGAGACCTAAGTCTTTTAACTATGGATAATAAAGAACAATACAACCTGGTTTTCTTGGGCGGTATTCTCCATAGTCCTTAGTTAATCCTTTCAGAACACACAAACTATCACTGATTAAAGACTTAGATTATTTTAAAACACTAAAATCCTTAATGCAAAAAGCATGTATTGCTCTTGTCGCTATGCAAACAAGAATGAGCTCTATGGTAAACGGGTACTCGGCAGTTGGGAGCCGAGTACCCGGTTCCCAGGAGTCGGTAAAGCTTTCTAAGTCTATAGTCCTAGAGCCGCTGTCAGAGCCAGCTGTATATCAGAAGTAACAGAATGGTGAGTATTGATCGAAGGAGAACTGGTGTTCTCCCAGGCAGGCACCCCACCCTTCCAGCGATGCATCCGTGTAAACGGACAGCTGGGGGTGGGGTAGGTGCAGCGAAACCCCTATTAGGAGATTCTGACGCTGTTTCCACCATAGAAGATGCGATATTATCGGCTCCAAAACTGGCACCAGTTTTGACAGGGGTTCTGTTCTCTGTTTCCACAGAGACATCAGATACAACTGGATAGGTCTTCGCATTAGAGCAGCGTACGGGATAACCTGCTCCATGGAGACCATCATGCCCAGCATCTGAAGGAACCGCCTCGCCTGAATGTGGTTTCCCACTCGAAAACTCCTGAGGATGGCTAACAGAGACACCACTCTGGGCTCTGATGGGTAAACCCTGCCCTCCTCGAGGTCGAATCGCATCCCCAAATAAACGAAATGTTGAGTGGGCGTCAACTCGGATTTCTCCTCGTTCACTATCCAGCCTAGATCTGAAAGTAACTTCAGAGTCAGAGCAGTATCCACGTTCAACCTGGCTGCCGAGTCTGCCTTGAGCAGCCAGTCGTCTATGTAGGTGTGTAGCGCCACGTTCTCTTTTCTGAGAAACGCTGTCACCGCAAGGACCACTCTTGTGAAAACCCTCGGAGCTGTCAACAGGCCAAACGGGAGAACTGTAAACTCCCATACTTGATTCTGAAACATGCATCTTTCAGATCGATCGATACACACCACATTCCTTTCCTCAATCCCGCCATTACCGACCTCGGCGTTTCCATCTGGAACCGAGGCGTATGGATAAACCAATTTAATGGCCTGAGATTGAGTATGGGTCTCCATCCCCCTGTGCTCTTGGGGACAAGGAACATGTTTGAATAGAAGCCTGGAGTGTTCCGGTTTGCTGGTTTTATTGCTCCCTTCAGAAGCAAACCCGACACTTCCTTTTGAACGGCTTCTAACTTGTCTGGCTCCCTTGGTACGGGTGTCCAGACAGGTGCCAAAGACAGATTTTGTGGCGGAAAGTCCCACCACTCCGGCATGTAACCCTGGGATAACCATCCCAGGACCAGACTGTCTGACATCACACCTCGCCAAGCCTCGACGAAACGCATGAGCCTTCCACCCACCATAGACGCCTCGACGTCTAACGGGGTTGTCCGGCTCGCAGTCCGCCCCCCCCCCCACCCCCTTTCTTAACGAGAGAGAGTGAGAACCATTTCTTTCTAGGCACGACGGGTATAACTGGCACCGCTGTTCCGTCGCACAGGTGCGGTCCAGGCGGATATGAAGGGAGCTTGCGTACCCTCAGGTACGCTTCGGCCCCTTCTGTCCGCCCTTTGAGGCCTTACCCTTACCCTTCCCACCTCTAGGGCGGTCAGGAGCAACATTGGGGAGGGTAGGCGCCTCTACAACCTTCCTGGGCTTCTTCGCCGGCGGCGGCTCCGAGAACCCAGCCGAAACAGAAGTCGCAACAGGCCTGGCTTTCGCCTTGCTCTTATGCTTCTTCTGTTTCTTTGAAGGCTGTCCCGTTAGCGGTTTGCCCACAGCCCCTAGTGCGTGCGCTTGCCGCACTAGCTCTAGCTGTAGATTTACCGCTAACCGATTCTGCGCAATACTGGCGGTGTCCTCTAAGATGGCCCGCGCTTGGCCACCAAAGATGCTAGGCCCTGTCAGGGGCGTCCCAAGAAGACGTTCCCTGACTGCCGTAGCCGGACGCATATGGTCAATGACCATTTGCCTCCTGGACTTCGTCACTCGCGCTTGCACCCTTGCCAATGCGTCCATTGACAGCACCAAGCCGTCATTAACACACGATAGCGCCACAGGTGGCACAGGGTGGCCTGCCCCCGCTTCAGCCCACACCGACTGAAGTAGACGATAAGAGTGATTGACAGCGCTCATCGCTGCCCTCACACCCTCATCGCATAGGGCCAGGACTTCTTCCTGGTGTACCTGTGACTTATCCACTAATGCCGGACCGGGACCACCCGACCCGGCACTCTGGACGCCCAGTACCCATCGGTCATCCTCCGTGACCGACGGGACTACACCATACCTGTCGTATTCACCCCGCGGAATACGACATCTTGCCCGCACCTCCCTGGAGGCCGCAGGGAGCTGACCCTTGGTCATTAGTTGTTTGCTATAAATAGCATCCAACAAATCAATGAACCGTGGATCCAGTCCCACTGACTGGATCCGGGCCGCGGGCAAAATCCCCGTCCTAATCGACGCAACCGACGGACGGGGCGCATCTTCATCGGCCGTGGCCGAAACCACAGACGGGTCCACTCTGGCTAGCCACGCCAGAGCATCAGACCAATCTACCTCCGAAGAAGATACCCCCGCAAACACGTCACCCGTTGACGTGCTCACGGGTCTGCCAGCCACAGCCTCCCGGCAAGGAGCCACGGCTGACACGCCAGGCACTCCGCTACCACACGGTTCCGCCGCCACCCCATGAAACACTCCGGTCCATGGGGTAGGTCCGCACGGAAAACCGTACGGACCCGTAACAGTCGCGGAACCATAGCCGGACACGGGCGCCAACGGCACCCCACGTCCGGCTGCCGGACCAGGCGAGATAGGTGAGTACCACGCCTGGCCCGGCACACCCGTTCCCCTGACGGCTGGTGACAAACCAAGCCGCGCGGAACCAGTGCAAGGTAACGGATTGGCCTCAGCCGCAGGTGGAGCTGCTGACCTGGCTTGCGCCAAACCAGACAAATGGAGGCCGGTTCCGTCCAGGACGGAATCAACCTCCATATTCTCCACCTGCGGCTTCACGGGCCGCAGCAACCTCTCCTCCTCGGCCTCCTCGTCTTCAGACTCCGAAGAGCCGTCACTAGACGAGTCAACCGTGGAGCCGTCCTGGCAGACGGCTCCCACACCGGACGGCCCCCTCGGTAACCAGTCCAGAATCCTGTCCGAGGACAGGATCCGTACCAGGCATGGGGAGAAACTGCCCCCCCAACCTTTGGTAGCAGGGACGACACCAGCGTGGGCAGAACGCTATGCAGAAAACCCTGCATAGCCGGACCAAACCACGCCGGCAGTGCCATCTCCGCCACCTCCAGCTGGGGACGTGGAGCACCCCCACCGGCCGAACCGGGCGCTCCACGATTTCCTCTCGGACCGCCTGACCCCGTGTCAGACCCAGCCAAGTCCTTCTGGGCAAGGAACTTAACCATCGTTTCGACGGACCACATTGCACAAACATTACACCTATGATCCATATTACACAGGGCACACCTAAAACAGACATGGTCCTTGAACATTACACGGACAAACTTATGGCAGTCATCACATGATGGCGGGGCTGGCTTGGCCTATAAAATAAGCACAAACCTACAATAAACAAGCGGAACGAGACCCGGATGGAAGGCAGACAATTAATTTTCAAATATTTTGACTCATAAATTAACCGTAACCTCCCCGCACCCCACCCCGCCACGTTACAACAACGATCGCATTGATTATGACGACAAGTACGCGGCGGGCACAACACACCCATAATAGATCCTCCAGGATGTGTAACGGCTCCAGGAATCATATCGCATAGCATTCAGGGTATATTTACTAATCAATATAAATTATACTCCTAACGAAAGCAGCACGATATGTGAAGAAAACAACAAAATGTATAACAAACTGCTGTCTCACATGGTAAAACCGCAGACCACACATCTACTCAAGAATTTTGAAACCACCGATCATTGCAAACCGATCGTGATCACACGTAAACTTGATCATTCTAAAGTTTCCGGTACCATTTTTAGTACGCAGCACCCAGAATAAGATGCGCGAATTAATGAAAAAATTTTTCTTCACATAAACATCCGAGCGACCGGGTGTGACGTCACCCGCTCGGATTCTACGGAGAACGACGTCAGCCGATATTCGTGTTAGAAATACCGTAGCAAACACCTATTTTCATATCTGCCGATCGCCTGTTGGGGCTTAAAGAAGGCGATCGTCTGGCATATATCGTTGTTAGCACACGTCCCAGATTCTATGGGGTCAGAAATTGGAACATGCGACACAACGAAATTTAGAGACCTAAGTCTTTTAACTATGGATAATAAAGAACAATACAACCTGGTTGTCTTGGGCGGTATTATCCATAGTCCTTAGTTAATCCTTTCAGAACACACAAACTATCACTGATTAAAGACTTAGATTATTTTAAAACACTAAAATCCTTAATGCAAAAAGCATGTATTGCTCTTGTTGCTATGCAAACAAGAATGAGCTCTATGGTAAACGGGTACTCGGCAGTTGGGAGCCGAGTACCCGGTTCCCAGGAGTCGGTAAAGCTTTCTAAGTCTATAATCCTAGAGCCGCTGTCAGGGCCAGCTGTATATCAGAAGTACCAGAATGGTGAGTATTGATCGAAGGAGAACACACCAGTCCGCGGAGTAGGCCCACACAGAAAACCATGCGGACCCGTAGCGGTTGAGGAACCGTGGCCAAACACGGGCGCCAACAGCACCCCATGTCTGACCGCCGGACCAGAAATTGTGTTCTAATTTCGTGCTATTTTTGTATTATTTATTTCAACTTTTTCCCCCAGTTTTCGTGACTTGTTTATACTTTTGGGAATGTGGACCTACGATTTAATCGAAAATCGCAATTTTTTATATAAAATCGATCGCGATGTTTCAAAGCAAAAATCCCGCAAGCCTAGTTTGGACTCCGAAAACAAAGACCAAGGAAGTCCCGGACTTCCTCTTTTTTTGGCCATGACACCACTAAAAAAATGATTTTAAGCAAATTTAATGTATGGGAACCATTTTAGACTTCTTGCTTAGACTCCCAAAACTACTACACAGGAAGTCCAGAACATCCTGTGTTTAGAAATTAGTGGAAGCCCTGCCAGAAACCACGCTCTCTCCTTCGATCAATACTTACCATTGCATCACTTATTGATAACATCCACCATGGGGGATGTGCCCTAAGAGTCTCTTTAGCCGTGAACAGCTCTTTCCTGTTCCTGAAACGGGTACTCGGTTCCCAACAACCGGGTACCCGTAACCGTGCACATGCAACTCTTGTTTACATAGCTAAGCAGGAGTGATCACCATTTTCTCTCAAAAATTCAAAGTTTTACTGTGATATTTTTGTGATAGCTTAGTGCCTTAGATTGTTCTTTCGCTTATAATTGGATTACAGTGGATAACGACCCTGCTACTCAGGTTGTATATCTCCATAAAGTATTCTAGCTATAAGGAGACTAGGTCTCCAATTTCTGTTTGCATCATATGCTCCATTTATCATAACTGGGGTGTATGAGAACGTGGAAAATGTCTTACATATGATCGTCTCCTTTAAGACCCAATGGTCAGTCAGCTGTATATCAATCTGTTAGAAATGATGGTAGTGGAACTGGCACTGGAGAGATTTCTTCCAGAAGTCAGGGGCAAGGTGATATTGATACGGACAGACAATTCGATAGCAGTATCATACATAATTTGCCAAGGCGGGACCAGGTCTCACACACTGTGTATGAAAGTGTGGAACTTGAGTCAATGATGCAGGAATTACTCAGTTGTTTTGAAAGCAGCTCACATTCCTTGGTGATGAACATTTTGGCGGATTCTCTGTCTCGCAGACAGAGGATTCTGCCAACAGAAAGTCTCTCAACCCTCCGGTTCGACAAAGGATCTTTGAGTATTATTTTAAAGAGAAAGCTTTTGATTATTTATTCGTATTCTTGTTCTTATTCTAATTTTATTTTTGAATGAGTTTATGTTATTTCCGATCAGAGCTTTTCTATTCAACCTCCAGCTGTCCGGCAGCGCAATACGGGATCCATGTTTTAGCGAGGACTCGCTCGTCACGTGAGTCGTCAACCGAAGCGAGAAGAGTCGAAAAACAAAATGTACGCCAGACAAATGTGCTTGTTGTTTACTTTGAAGTAAATGAAGACTGAATGGTTTAAAGAGAATAATTCACTAAACTATTTACGCCAATCTGATGTTGCCGATATATTTTTATTGATTGCATAGTTTGGTTCGCACATATATGCAGTTTCCGTATAAAAATGGGCGTGTTAAATATGGACCGTTTCGGCGGAAAATCCAGACAGGAATCGATAGGCAGATGTTAGAGACACAGTAGTAGACTGCGGCTCTTCATAGAGACTAGATGGGAATAAGCAAAGATATTAATTTTTGTAGCTTTTTCCGTTAAACGGAAAAAGCTCCAAAGCAAAATAAAGCAAATAAACTTAAGTTAACAGTTTTCATAGGGAGATAGAAAGACGATATTGCCTAGGAAACTAATCCCCTAAAGAATGTATGCGCATAAGCACTCTGCAGATATCTAACTCTATGGGTTAAATTTAAAAAATACCCCAACAGACCTCACCTTTAGTGGGTTGGTCTGTAGTTTTATTAACCACTATAAAAACATACTTCCCGTTCAATCACTACTTGCTAAATCAATAATCTGCATTTAGCTACCAGAATAAGATTTTTATGCTCACTTACATACCCCCCTATGCCTATTCCATCATCATGCATACCCTTAACCAGGCTACTGGTAGGGATCACCCCCAGCATAAGCCCTGATAGAGACTGGCACCAGTCTGTACTCACTCCTAGGTGACGCCTGTCACTAAGCATGCCCGCACATGCGCAATAGATCCCAACTAGGAAACAGATTCACTTTTCTAAATTTAAGTGCTGTATATCCTGAATATATTCTCAAATCATTCCCCTGTGGGGTGGCTGAGACCGGGTCGTAGTGATTGAATGGTAAGTATGTTTTTATAGTGGTTAATAAAACTACAGACCAACCCACTAAAGGGGGTCTGTTGGGGGTTGTTATTACACCACAAAACCATCTTGACCGTTCAATCACTACCTGTTAAACCTGTAGATTTGGTCAGTGCCCCACTGTAAACACATGGTGGGAGGAGATTTGAGAATCCATAAGCAAGGATAAAAATCAAACAAAACATAACCAAATATTAATAACATAACATAATGGTGCATCTTAATCAATCACACAATGATTATCAGACAAGTAGAATTGTCAACTCAATGAAATAAACAAAACAAGAGAATATTCTCACCATATCTGACAGATATACAGACTAACGAAATTGGTGAGATGTGCTTGGTAAATTGTCCTTGTCTTGTTTTGTTAAAGACGTTATATTTCTGAAAAAGGAGGCCACTGGCCTTTGATCCTTTAAATAGAAACAGAAAAAAGTCGATTCAGATTTCCAACCTGCAAGTCCAATGATGAGCCGGCAAAAAGAGCGAAGGAGGAAGCCATATCACAAAGGTCGAGAGCCTTGACATGGGTTAAATTAATCTCACTAGGGGAGGCAATCTCATAGCATAATTTTATGGTCTCACAAAACCATCTGACAACTGTGGCTTTAGAAACTGGTCTAGCCACCTCCTTCGTGTACTGAACCCATAAGAGTGAAGAATTAGATCTTATTAAAATTGGTACGACATTTATAGACTTTTAAGGCCCTGACAGGACACCAGAATCAACCCGACAGCAAAAAAGATAATACAAATTTAAGAATAATAGGTTTGGCTGAGAAACTGTTAGACTGGGTCTTCGATAAAAAATCCCTTCTGGGATATAAAATTAGACCGTCCCAGGCCATGAAATTTGGAAAATCTGCGTAACCTATTAATAGGTTACGGGTATTTCCTTCACATAAACAATAGCACAGATGTGAGCCATTCATATTGCATAAACTCATAGATTGGCCCCTTAATATTTGCTTTCAGAGGCTAATATATCCAGCAAAAAGATTTTCCAGGTTATTAAATGCCTTGTTAGTCTATGATACAAACTGAACATGCGTTTGACTATTTCTCCACTTGAAATAAATCAAGAGCTCATATTTACGTAACCTAATTTTCGGTGTGCACTTAACAATATTGCGCAACCAACATGGGAACTATTGGTTTGGTTACGCCAAATATTGAGGTCTGCATTCCCAGAATCGATAAATATGTCCCTTTCTGTGAAAAAAGAATGAATTTCAGATCTTCTCCTAGCTGAATAGACAGCAACAAGGAAAACAGCCTTACGAGTCAATTGTTTGAGACTGATAGATCCAATTGGCTCAAAATGGTGACCAGCCGAAACTTTAAAAATCAATTCCAGGAAGGCAAAGGCTTACAAATATAAACGAAATCATGCAAGAAACTGTGCTTTAAAAAAACAAAAAAGCCATACTCCAAAGATTTAATAGTCGACCGTTGTACAAATTCGACAGGTCGACTCCCTCCTGGAAGAAAAAATGATATCCTATGATCTTGAAGAAAAAATGACCTCACAGAGACCGGACACTCGAAAATTCTCCAAACAAACAAGATGAAGAATTATTGATTGGATGAAGATGAAAGCCCCTTACTTGAGCGAGATCTGATGATACTGGGAGAAGGCTAGCAAAATCTTACCAGAAGATCGAGAAAGGCTACCATTCAGATCTTCTTTGACCAAAAGAGAGTAGTTAGAAGAAATTCTACAAAATGGTCCATGACCATCTTCAGAACCATCACTATCAGGAATATTGGAAGGAACATGAAATCAAACAATCCTGTCCAGAACTGAGACAGTGCGATCATCGCCCAAACCTGACAGTCCGATAATGGAGACATGAAACATAAAATCTGGGCAATCAGACATGTCGCAAAAAGATTTGGATCTCGTGACATCCAAAAAAAACCTGGTTCTCCTAAAAATGAAAGAAAACCCCATGGCAATGACTGAACGAATCGAGATTTAGATGCCTATCAGACAATCCGACCAATGAACAGAAGCCTGGATCTACTTTCCAAAGAGCCTCTTCTATAGATTCCTTGACAATCATAGAAAACAACAACCCCTCTAAAGCTAATAGCTTCTGATTAGAAGGAATAGAAGTCCATTTGGGAGAAGAGACTGCAGGGAAGAGTTCTAGATCCATTTGGATCTAAATGATAAGGGCCGCCCTTAAAGATGTGGCAAACTTACTATATGCTAAAGAGGACTGCTCATAGAAACCACATAGATTACATATGCCATGATGCTCCAACCAAAAATCCTGGGCTATATCCTTATGCTTAGCCCTCACGAAAGAGGTATCTCACGCTTATTATGGATATTTTAATAATACTGCTTACTTTGAATGGAGAAAAAAGTCTCATATCAGTATAGCCTAACTTATTAAAATGCTAAAGACTCTTCAAAAAGTATAGATAATTTTATTTATTGAAATTTAACCAGATATCGTGGCAAACCAAAAACCCATAGTAAGCCCATGGGAGTACTCAGAATCAAGATATAGCCAAATCCTGTGCCTGAGAATCTGCAATAATCCTGTCTGGAATTCGAAAACCTCAAATCGTGACAGAATTTAGCAAGATAGAATGAAGAAAAGAAATTACGGTTTCCCAAACAACCACTCGAAATGATGAACTAAGCGAAACGTACTTGTGATGACATCATCACAATTCTACGAATAGAATGCATGACAAGGGCCTGTTAAGAGAACTATGGCAAACCTTTGACTATCTAATTTAAAAACACAAAACACTGATACTTGATTAACTGTCTGGCTACTGAATTTTGCAGACGACATATTACAACTGTAATATCTCTGGACCTGCAACATATTTTGAAAACAATTTGAGCGAAAATTGTTGGTGGCTGCTTAAATCCAAAGATCCTCGGCCGTTCTTCCCCCCTCAAACGCAACCACCCACCCCACTTCAACCGGCCCACTGGCAGACCCCAGACAACAACTTCAACGAGCAAAAACCCAAGACCGCCGAACAGTCCGGGAACAATCCGACTGAAAGTTGTCGGTGGCTTCACCAACAACCCTCAGTCAAACTGTCTCCAAACACCCAGCAAATCCTGAGTCCCCGACCACCGAAACCACCGTCCGGAGGCCCACAGCAACCCAGTCAAAAGAGCAAAAAATTACGCTAGAATGAAGGAAATGTCAATTTCCCTTTCTCCGAGATCTAACAATACTCACCATTCTGTTACTTCTGATATACAGCTGGCCTTGACAGCGGCTCTAGGATTATAGACTTAGAAAGCTTTACCGACTCCTGTGAACCGGGTACTCGGCTCCCAACTGCCGAGTACCCGTTTACCATAGAGCTCATATTGTTTGCATAGCCACCAAACAAGAGAAAACTATGGCTTGCCTCCGTGGGGCTGGGAGGCTGGGTCCGTAACAGAATGGTGAGTATTGTTAGATCTCGGAGAAAGGGAAATTGACATTTCCTTCATTCTCCTTCGATCAATACTCACCATTCTGTTACTTCTGATATACACCAGATTTGATCAGTAACCTGGTGGGAAGGGGCAAGCCATAAATGCTAATTTTGCCCCTTGGAGAAAGATTTTAGACTTCAAACTTGACTAACGGAGACCTAAAAGGACCGTCAAGTTCACGGAACCGAATCACATTCGCGTCACGCCCCCCCCCCCCCCTTTTTCCTCCTAAGAAAAGGGAGAGAACTCACGAACATGTATCTCGCCTGAAAACACCAATATGCCAAGAGGGTTAACTACTCCCTGCATATTCCATGTATTAGCCTGGGAATGAGCATGAATATATAAGATGAATGAACATGATACATATACATAATACAAAAAACTCTCACTATTGAATTACCTTATGATAATTGGACTTCAGACGTACCGCCTCCAACCATTCACCGGTTCGACCATCAGTGACACAATCTGGTTGACATCCTCTCGCCTGACCATGCCTGCTTTAGGTTCTTTTCTTACCAAAGTGAAAAAAGGGTGAAGAGCAGTGTGGTCACTAACTATCGTTTCAAAACAGCTAAAGCGAGTGGATTGGCTGAGTCTGACACATCCCTCATATAGTAATCCGTGAATGAGGACTCACAGTGCCATTGTGCAACGGCCATGATGTCCTCTAACGGAACACCATTGTAAAGGGCGGTCGAGGCGGCTATTCCTCTGACATCGTGTGCCCTTACGCCTTGCACCTGGTGCCCAGTCGCCATCTCGTGAGTAGTCTGAATGCATTCGACCACCCAACGAGAGATAGTATCCATGGATGCGGCGCCATAAGGCTTTTTATGGCAGATCCACAGATGTCTATCGTTCGACCGTAACGAGTCAGTCCATTTCTTGTACTTAGTCAAAGCACAGACCGGGCACCAGACACTGGCATCACGATCAAACCTAGTTAACTTCGGTATAATGATCGGTTTGCCGGGATATCTCAAAGATTGGTTCTTTGACATAAACTCTGCTCTTGGCAGAAGACGCAGACCTTCTCCAGAAACAATAAATCGGTTCCTCTCTGCCGAAAGTGCATGGATCTCACTGCGCCTTCTAGCTGAGGAAGCTGCCAATAGAAAGACCGCCTTTAGAGTCAAATGCTTTAGACTAGCCGAACGCAACGGTTCGAAAGGGTGCTTGGCCAGTACATTAAGCACTAAAGATAGACTCCAGGCTGGAATGACTACCGGTTGTCTCGGGCGGAGATTGCTCATTCCCTTCAACATCACATTTAACTGGGCCACCTCTGGACTATCCCTGTTGGCTAGACAAGGGATAACTGATGCCAAAGCTGACTTGTATCCAGCAACTGTGACGGGAGCTAGTCCTGAAAAGAACAGCTCACAGAGAAAGTCTGCTATTTGCTGAATAGCGGATTGAAAGGTATCAATACCCTTTTCTTCACACCAGTCTGCAAATCTGTTAACCTTGTTGTTATATGACTTGAAGGTTGACCTCCTTCTCGCAGCCGCGATGAAATCAGCAGCCTGTCGAGAAAAGCCTTCCGACGTGGAACGTTGTTTGATAACATCCACGCAGTCAATTTGAACATTTCGGGACGCTCGTGTAGGAAGCGTCCCTTGGCCTGGGAGATTATGTTCGGAATCTCGGGCAACTGCACAGGATTTTCCACCAGCAGATCTAGAAGATCCGTGAACCACGCCCTGCTCGGCCAATACGGCGCTATTAGCAGGACCAGACACGGTTCCTCCCTGACCTTCACCAATACCTTCGGTAGAAGAATGGTGGGTGGGTACGCGTAAGCGTGCATCCCTCTCCAGCTTATCGCCAGAGCGTCTGTATCGACGGCATTTGGATCTGGAATCGGCGAGACATATGTCATGATTTGAGCATTTTCCTTTGTGGCGAACAAGTCCACGTTGGGTTTGCCCCAATGCTCGAAGATCCGTCGCAGAACCGGAGGGTTGAGGGACCATTCTGTTGGCAGAATTCTCTGTCTGCGAGACAAAGCATCCGCCAGAATGTTCAATCGGCCAGGAATATGAGCTGCTTTCAAAACAACCGAGTAATTCCTGCACCATTGAATCAAGTGCCACACCCTGATACACAGAGTGGGCGACCTGGTCCCGTCTTGGCGATTTATATATGACTGTCGAATTGTCCGACCGTATCAATATCACCTTGCCCCTGATCATCGGAAGGAACTCTTCCAACGCCAGTTCCACTGCCATCATTTCCAACAGATTGATATGCAGCTGACTCTCCGGGAGAGTCCATGTGCCCGAGACCTGGTGTTCTCCCAGGCAGGCACCCCACCCTTCCAGCGATGCATCCGTGTAGACGGACAGCTGGGGGTGGGGTAGGTGCAGCGAAACCCCTAATAGGAGATTCTGACGCTGTTTCCACCATAGAAGATGCGATATTATCGGCTCCAAAACTGGCACCAGTTTTGACAGGGGTTCTGTTCTCTGTTTCCACAGAGACATCAGATACAACTGGATAGGCCTTCGCATTAGAGCAGTGTACGGGATAACCTGCTCCATGGAGACCATCATGCCCAGCATCTGAAGGAACCGCCTCGCCTGAATGTGGTTTCCCACTCGAAAACTCTTGAGGATGGCTAACAGAGACACCACTCTGGGCTCTGACGGGTAAACCCTGCCCTCCTCGAGGTCGAATCGCATCCCCAAATAAACGAAATGTTGAGTGGGCGTCAACTCGGATTTCTCCTCGTTGACTATCAAGCCTAGATCTGAAAGTAACTTCAGAGTCAGAGCAGTATCCACGTTCAACCTGGCTGCCGAGTCTGCCTTGAGCAGCCAGTCGTCTATGTAGGTGTGTAGCGCCACGTTCTCTTTTCTGAGAAACGCTGTCACCGCAAGGACCACTCTTGTGAAAACCCTCGGAGCTGTCGACAGGCCGAACGGGAGAACTGTAAACTCCCATACTTGATTCTGAAACGCAAATCTCAGAAACCTGTGCCAACTCCGATTCATAGGAATGTGGAAATATGCATCTTTCAGATCGATCGATACACACCACATTCCTTTCCTCAATCCCGCCATTACCGACTTCGGCGTTTCCATCTGGAACCGAGGCGTATGGATAAACCAATTTAATGGCCTGAGATTGAGTATGGGTCTCCATCCCCCTGTGCTCTTGGGGACAAGGAACATGTTTGAATAGAAGCCTGGAGTGTTTCGGTTTGCTGGTTTTATTGCTCCCTTCAGAAGCAAACCCGACACTTCCTTTTGAACGGCTTCTAACTTGTCTGGCTCCCTTGGTACGGGTGTCCAGACAGGTGCCAAAGACAGATTTTGTGGTGGAAAGTCCCACCACTCCGGCATGTAACCCTGGGATAACAATCCCAGGACCAGACTGTCTGACGTCACACCTCGCCAGGCCTCGACGAAACGCATGAGCCTTCAACCCACCATAGACGCCTCGACCCGCGTCTAACGGGGTTGTCCGGCTCGCAGTCCGCTCCCCCCCCCCCCCTCTTTCTTAACGAGAGAGAGAGAGAACCATTTCGTTCTAGGCACGACGGGTATAACTGGCACCGCTGTTCCTGTCGCACAGGCGCGGTCCAGGCGGATATGAAGGGAGCTTTCGTACCCTCAGGTACGCTTCGGCCCCTTCTGTCCGCCCTTTGAGGCCTTACCCTTACCCTTCCCGCCTCTAGGGCGGTCAGGAGCAACATTGGGGAGGGTAGGCGCCTCTACAACCTTCCTGGGCTTCTTCGCCGGCGGCGGCTCCGAAAGCCCAGCTGAAGCAGAAGTCGCAACAGGCCTAGCTTTCGCCTTGCCCTTATGCTTCTTCTGCTTCTTTGAAGGTTGTCCCGTTAGCGGTTTTCCCACAGCCCCTAGTGCGTGCGCTTGCCGCACTAGCTCTAGCTGTAGGTTTACCGCTAACCGATTCTGCGCGATACTGGCGGTATCCTCTAAGATGGCCCGCGCTTGGCCACCGAAGATGCTAGGCCCTGTCAGGGGCGTCCCAAGAAGACGCTCCCTGACTGCCGTAGCCGGACGCATATGGTCAATGACCATTTGCCTCCTGGATTTCGTCACTCGCGCTTGCACCCTTGCCAATGCGTCCATAGACAGCACCAGGCCGTCATTGACACATGAAAGCGCCACAGGTGGCACAGGGTGGCCTGCCCCCGCTTCAGCCCACACCGACTGAAGGAGACGATACGAGTGGTTGACAGCGCTCATCGCTGCCCTCACACCCTCATCGCATAGGGACAGGACTTCTTCCTGGTGTACCTGAGACTTGTCCACAAGTGCCGGACCGGGGCCACCCGCCACGGCACTCTGGACGCCCAGTACCCATCGGTCATCCTCAGTGACCGACGGGACTACACCATATCTGTCGTATTCCCCCTGCGGAATACGACATCTTGCCCGCACCTCCCTGGAGGCCGCAGGGAGCTGACCCTTGGTCATCAGTTGTTTGCTATAAATAGCGTCCAACAAATCTATGAACCGTGGATCCAGTCCCGCTGACTGGATCCGGGCCGCGGGCAAAATCCCTGTCCTGATCGACGCAACCGACGGACGGGGCGCATCTTCATCGGCCGTGGCCGAAACCACAGACGGGTCAACCCTGGCTAGCCACGCCAGAGCATCTGACCAATCTACCTCCGATGAAGACACCCCCGCAAACACGTCACCCGTTGACGTGCTCACGGGCCTGCCAGCCACGGCCTCCCGGCAAGGAGCCATGGCTGACACACGGTTCCGCCGCCACCCCATGAAACACTCCGGTCCATGGGGTAGGTCCGCACGGAAAACCGTACGGACCCGTAGCAGTCGCGGAACCATAGCCGGACACGGGCGCCAACGGCACCCCACGTCCGACTGCCGGACCAGGCGAGATAGGTGAGTACCACGCCCGGCCCGGCACACCCGTTCCCGTGACGGCTGGTGCCAAACCAAGCCGCACGGAACCGGTGTACGGTACCGGATTGGCCTCAGCCACAGGCGGAGCCGCTGACCTGGCTTGCACCAAACCAGACAAATGGAGGCCGGTTCCGTCCAGGACAGAATCAACCTCCATATTCTCCACCTGCGGCTTCACGGGCCGCAGCAACCTCTCCTCCTCGTCTTCAGACTCCGAAGAGTCGTCACTAGACGAGTCAACCGTGGAACCGTCCTGGCGGACGGCTCCCACACCTGACGGACCGGCCACCGCTACTGGACCACCCGGAGGTGGCCGCAGAGAAACAGAACCCGTCTGGCCGAAGCCAGACGGGACTGCCAGGGGGCCGTACGAGATGGCCCCCCTCGGTAACCAGTCCAGAATCCTGTCCGAGGACAGGATCCGTACCAGGCATGGGGAGAAACTGCCCCCCAACCTTTGGTAGCAGGGACGACACCAGCGTGGGCAGAACGCTATGCAGAAAACCCTGCATAGCCGGACCAAACCACGCCGGCGGTGCCATCTCCGCCACCTCCAGCTGGGGACGTGGAGCACCCCCACCGGCCGAACCGGGCGCTCCACGATTTACTCTCGGACCGCCTGACCCCGCGCCAGACCCAGCCAAGTCCTTCTGGGCAAGGAACTTAACCATCATCTCAACGGACCACACTGCACAAACATTACACCTATGATCAATATTACACAGGGAACACCTAAAACAGACATGGTCCTTGAACACGACACGGACAAACTTATGGCATTCGTCACATGATGGCGGGGCTGGCTTGGCCTATAACATAAGCACAAACCTACAATAAACAAGCGGAACGAGACCCGGATGGAAGGCAGACAATTAATTTTCAAATAATTTGACTCATAAATTAACTGTAATCCTCCCGCACCCCACCCCGCCACGTTACAACAACGATCGCATTGATTATGACGACAAGAACGAGGCGGGCATTAAACACACCCATAATAGATCCTCCAGGATGTGTAACGGCTCCAGGAATCATATCGCATAGCATTCGGGGTATATTTACTAATCAATATAAATTATACTCCTAACGAAAGCAGCACGATATGTGAAGAAAACAACAAAATGTATAACAAACTGCTGTATCACACGGTAAAACCGCAGACCACGCATCTACTCAAGAATTTTGAAACCACCGATCATTGCAAACCGATCGTGATCGCACGTAAACTTGATCATTCTAAAGTTTCCGGTACCATTTTTAGTACGCAGCACCCAGAACAAGATGCGCGAATTAAGGAAAAAATTTTCTTCACATAAACATCCGAGCGACCGGGTGTGACGTCACCCGCTCGGATCCTACGGAGAACGACGTCAGCCGATATTCGTGTTAGAAATACCGTAGCATAACACCTATTTTCATATCTGCCGATCGCCTGTTGGGGTTAAAGAAGGCGATCGTCTGGCATATATCGTTGTTAGCACACGTCCCAGATTCTATGGGGTCAGAAATTGGAACATGCGACACAGCGAAATTTAGAGACCTAAGTCTTTTAACTATGGATAATAAAGAATGATACAACCTGGTTATCTTCGGCGGTATTCTCCATAGTATCCTTTAGTTAATCCTTTCACGAACACACAAACTATCACTACAGATTAAAGACTTAGATTTTCTTTCACAAAAAAACACTAAAATCCTCAATGCAGAAAGCATGTATTGCTCTTGTTGCTATGCAAACAAGAATGAGCTCTATGGTAAACGGGTACTCGGCAGTTGGGAGCCGAGTACCCGGTTCCCAGGAGTCGGTAAAGCTTTCTAAGTCTATAATCCTAGAGCCGCTGTCAAGGCCAGCTGTATATCAGAAGTAACCGAATGGTGAGTATTGATCGAAGGAGAAAAGGGAAAACAACCAAAAATCCGGAAATAATGAAAGCAAAGCGAAAAAACTCACAGAAACTATGACAACGCAGAAGAAGAATTCGGCTTATATTCCTTTTTCCTGCCCCCTTTTTCGCTTGATTATCTTTTCTTAGCGACTATTGTTCTTGTAGACATTAATCTTGTAGCCATTTCCGCGACTGACAAGATTAGACTACGATTTACGCTAGAATCAAGGTTTTTCATCCACAATCAACTCCCTTTGGTTAAAATAAATATGTCAACATGCCGACATAAGAGGAAAAAGGAGCGCGAAAAAAGGCTGAACGGCCCGAAGACAACTGGCCATCTAAAGTTGGATGAAAGTAAAAATTACGTATCTCGAGATAATGCGTAGAATACAGACTGACTTATTGGCTGATGATATGCGCATATAAAATAAGCTGCATACGGCAACCAGTCAGAAGTCTTTAATTATGTTGAAAATTGTCACTGATAAAAGAATAAATGTCTGAATAGACTACAATTCCAAGAGCGACTACAAGACTGGAAATGACTCGGTATGAATATTTTCAGCCATTAAACATTCCCAATATTAAACAAATACGGAAATAAGACTAATTCTTAGGCAAGAAAATGACTAGATTCTAGGAAAGCGAACATGTAAACCAGATCCGAAGAACAAAACTGGAACCCCAGGAAGTTCTCTATCACCGGAAATCCAAAACAGGAAGACAGACCCGGAAGATAATCCTAGAACACCAGAAAGATCCATGAAAACCGGAAATGACCCTATCCCCGGCTGTACGAAATCCGGATGTGGAAAAATAGGAAACGGAAATGCTTAAACCGGAAGTAGACAACCGGAAACTGAACAAGATCCTAAAACCCGGATGTACAGTATTGCCAGATCTCGAGACCCCGGATGTACGGCCAAACCAGAAGTCATCACAGATATTACTACTGGAAACGGAAGCAGAAAAACTGGAACCGGAAATGGCAGACCGATGCTTGGCCGGAACTAGCAGACCCAGAAAAGCACCTCTTAAACCGGAAATGGATGAGCCGTTACCGGAAATGGAAGACAAAAAAGCCAGATGATCATGAAACCCCGGATGTCCAAGACTTAGACTGCGATGAACGCAATTCCTGCCTAGTCGAGAGGGACGATGAATTTCCCCCATTTGTGAGTACACCCGCAAGACTTATGACTGTCGTCTGATTCAGACGAATCTTCTTTAAAGTAAATTTATAAGCACATAGCAAATGACTCGAACCGAGCAAAGAATGCCATAACGACACCCACATTTTTTGCATGTTGACGATCGCACTAGGAGGAAGTACACTTCACTCTCTCACACAATAATACTGACTCCTAAAATTAAAATAAATATGAGAATGAAGCAACAGATCCAAGAAAACTAACAAGATTTCTCTAGATAGGGGATCAGCTAAAGAATACAAAGCCTCTATACAAAAGGCGGGAAAAAACAGATTTGAAAACTCACTGAAAGAGCAAAAGATTTCACAAAGTTTTGTTTGAATATTTATATAGGCATTAAACTAGAATTAAATAAGTGAGAAATAAGGGTTTTAAAGCATGTTTTGATGATGATAGTACGATAGGCATAGGTTTATAGAATACCTCGAAAACAGGGGTACTGACACGAAAACCAGTAACTCATAAACCAGTGTTAAAAACCTCAAAAACACCACTAAGTATACATTAAATATAACTTAGGGAGAATAGATTTCATTGAAGGCATGGTTCCTGTATCAGTAACTCTTAAATATGTAGCTGAACTTCAGCGCAAAGCTATAAAAACTTAAGCTGGATAGCAGGCCAACTGTTCTGCCTGCAGAATATTTGAAAAGTGAATCTGTTTCCTAGTTGGGATCTATTGCGCATGCATGGGCATGCTTAGTGACAGGTGTCACCTAGGAGTGAGTACAGACTGGTGGCAGTCTCTATCAGGGCTTATGCTGGGGGGGGGGGGGGTGTGTGATCCCTACAAGTAGTCTAGTTACGGGTATGCATGATGATGGAATAGGCATAAGGGGTATGTAAGCGAGCATAAAAATCTTTTTCTGGTAGCTAAATGCAGATTATCGATTTAGCAAGTAGTGATTGAACGGTCAAGATGTTTTCGTGGTGTAATAACAACCAGAGTTACCAGTTTTCGTGAGTCGTAAGATTAAGGATATAGTAATAGACAACTGCTAAATTCATATTAATGCCACCAAAAGACAGATGCGTGATCACCATGAATATGTAAAACACTTGGTCATCGAAGACAGGTGACAGGCGGATCACAATCATCACGTTTTCTGTTGCTAAGACGGTATCCAAGGAAATTAGATAACCATGCGCAATTCAATGACATCAATTTTAGCAAACTATTAGATTCATCACAATAACATTAATAAATGTATCAATTAAATTATGATTTATTTAGCTCGATCTATAATATTAGATTACTTACTTACAGGCGAAATCATAGAGACGTTTGTTTGGAAATTTCTTATTCTTCTTGTTCTGCATATTCCTCCTCTGAATGAGGGCCGTGGACAATAACATAACATAATATAACATGTATACAGCTTACCAGGACTTTTTCGTCATATTATCAGCTGGTGCATAAACTATAATTATTAATTTTTAATGTATGGTGATTTTCTGGTGATTTGGCTTATCTAATGCTCTATAGTTGTAGTACACTGGGTGCGTTACATAGATTTTGTCTAGTCTAGCTTTGAATGTGTTTATGGTAGGTGCGTCAACGACTGTTTCCGGTAATTCAAGATTCAAGATTCAAGATTCAGGATTATTTATTCATTATTCCAAGGTAAACGAATTCACAAATCATACCAGGTTGTCCGCCCAAGGCAGTGCCTATTGTTATGGCGGACACCTTACACACATATATACAGGTATATATAAATTAGACAAGACAGTACTTACACAAACAATTATAAGTTGAGACATTACATTTACTACTTCCTTATTAACCCTTTGGCCCTTGATCCACATAAACAGTTTAAATTTCAAAGAGCAAAATATGTCAATTCGCGGGTCAAGAGGAGACCACCCCTTCCCACACCCCCAGCACCCTCCCAACCCCCCCCCCCCCAGAGTTCACCACCGGTTCAATTATCTTGTCAGCCATTACAGTGGAAAGAAAAACTCCTGGAGTGGGCCTCTCAGTCCGCGAACCAACATATAATACTGTAACATGGTGTGTGTAAGAGTTAGTCACTTGGATTATTATTAATATTATTATTATTATTATTATTATTATTATTATTATTTAGCGATACATATGAGTAGTAAATAAGGACAAGACAGTTACGTAACAGACAAGCACAGAACATAGTAAAGTTCAATAATATACATGGATGTCTATGATTATAGATACAACAATAAAAATTTATATATTTTTGGGGGAGGGTACTTTTACTTATAATGATGATATACTGTTTACAGGATGCTGGCTAATGGGGAGCACCCTTAGACAAGGGAATGGGGATGGAGGGGATGGGTGCTCATTCTCCTGCTCGTCCTGTAGTTTGTTACTATGGTAATTGAAATTATTTTTGGATATAATAGCAAGTGGAGTCATCTAGTCATAATTCTAGTAGTAGTAGTAGTAGTAGTAGTAGTAGTAGTAGTAGTAGTAGTAGTAGTAGTAGTAGTAGTAGTAGTAGTAGTAGTAGTAGTAGTAGTAGTAGTAGTAGTAGTAGTATTCTTTACCTTGTTTTGTAGACGAGTCGGGCCATTTTTTAGCTGTACTGCATGAGTTCGATAATACTAGTATGTGTTAATCAAGTAGGTTTTTTTTATTGTTTTCTTGCAGAATTTTGTTGATAGAATTTTCTCACGTGTTTCCTGTTTTATGTTGTTCCATAGTTTAGTGACTGCAAATGATATTCGGTGTTTTCCTATGTCTGTCCGTGTGTATTACTCATGTAGTTTATGTCTGCTTCTAGTGTTATGTTGGTGGATGTTAATATTGTTTATAAAGAAGGGGGCTATAGATTTGGGTAAAGTGTCGTGGTGGAAGTTTTTGACAATAGTTAGCATTTGAGATTTTCCTATGTCGGTGAGCTTAAGCAATTTTTCTGCTTTGAACATGTTTTGGCCCTCTGCTGGCCTAGAAAATAGTTTGATGCTTTTTTTTTGGAGACTTTGAATTTTGGATATTCTGTTTTTGTAGGTGCTAGTCCAAACAGCGTTGCAGTAAGTGAGGTGCGGGAGGATCAAATGGTAATGCATTCCACCAGTCTATGATTCTGTTGGAGAAAAAATTCAGTCTATTGTTAGTATTCGCTCTAGTTTTTCTAAGTTTGACTTTGTGGCCACGTGTTCTGTCATCTGGATTTAATGTGAATGGTTTAATGGGATTTACTGAGTAGATATTATTAAGATACTTAAAAACATTTATGAGATCTCCTCGTATTCTTCTATACATTAAGGTTGGTAAATTGAGATTTCGAAGACGATTTTCATAGGACATGTTCTGCAAAGCTGGTACCATTTTAGTGGCTCGTTTCTGGACTTTTTCTAATTGTTTGGCAAATTTCCATGTGTGTGGGGACCAAACGGGACCAGCATACTCCAGATGAGGGCGTATTAAACTTTGGTACAGCATCTTAAATATGTCTGTAGTAATGTAATGAAACGTTCTCCATATAAGCCCTGTCATTCTGTTGGCTTTTGATGTGATGTTATTTATATTGGTTTCAAATGTTAAGTTTGAATCGATTATTATACCCAGATCATTGAGCTCACTCTCCTCCTTTAGGGCTACTGTTATATCATTATCAAGGAGTTTGTACTTACAATTACTGGCACTTGGCTCGTGGCCAATGTGCATAACTGAGCTTTTGTTTGTGTTGAACATTAATTGCCAATTTTGGGCCCAGTTTTGAATGGCCTCTAGATCATTTTGCATGATTTCACAATCACTCACATCAGTTATTGAGTTGAACAGTTTAGTATCGTCTGCGAAAAGATAGAGTCTGGATTTTATGTTTCTTGGCATGTCATTTACGTATATTACAAACAGTAGTGGGCCAAGTACACTGCCCTGTGGGACACCGCTTATGACCCTGGCCCAATCTGAGGCTGCCCCATTAACCACGACTCTCTGCTTTCTTCCTATTAGAAATGACTTAATCCATTCTAGGAGTTTCCCCGAAATACCATATGCGTTTAACTTGATAAACAATCGCTCGTGTGGTACAGAGTCAAAAGCCTTCTTAAAATCAAGATAAATTACATCAATCGATTTCTTATTATCCAAAGCATTTGTCCATTCATCTATTACTTCTAGCATTTGAGTTACCGTTGATCTCCCCCGTAGGAACCCATGTTGGTATTCGGTAATTATTTTACTTTTCTTCATATACTCTATCAGCTTGTCCCTTACTATGGTTTCAAGTATTTTGGATGGAACTGAGGTTAGACTGATGGGTCTGTAATTGTTCAGATCCCTCTTTGCTCCTTTTTTATGCACAGGTATAACATTAACACATTTCCAGTCACAAGGTATAGTCCCTTCTGATAATGACTTGTTATAAATTATGCTAAGTGGTTCAGATAATACATCTTTTAGTTCATGTAAAATTCTTGGATGCAGGTCATCAGGACCAACTGATTTATTTGTTTTTAAATCTGCAAGTTTTTTTCTGACATCTTCAACAGAGACAGTAATATTGTTTATTGTTGTTGTAGTCTCTGTTGTAAATGTTGGGATACTATCTAGGTTCTCATTGGTGAAGGTACTAGAGAAAAAGTGATCTAGTTCTTGACTTTTTCTTTCGTTTGTGGTTATTAAATTGCCATCAAGATCTTCTAAGTCTCCCGCATTCTGGTAAATTCAGTCTACGATATTCACAAGAATGTGTCTGCCCATTGTCAGTGATATCCGGCAGTATGGTTGCATCTTCTACTGGGGCCTACACCATTAAAATAGTTGCACAAGTCCAATAACGTTATAAAATTTGTACCAATGTATCGCGGTGCTCCTTGCTATTTGGGGAAAAATACAAACAAGTTCATAGTAACTATGACATCATAATGAAATATCATCCGCTAGATTTTTTAGATCGCGTTTATCCCGACATAAGCTACAAAAAACGGGAATTAATGCATGTCTGTCCATAAATACATGAATGTACATTCCATCTGGGTGCAAATGGCGTGGTATCGTGCCTTAAATTTCCTGCTATCAGTGCTAAATACATACAGCATTGATAGCAACGACTTTCCACGGCCATGGGTGCTAAAAATAATACGAGACAGTCGACCAAACTTCATATTGCATTTACAGACGCATAAATAGGAATGTAAATAAAGCTTGTAACTGGTCTGCGTCAGACTATTTAATCGCTTTACATTCTGGAGTAAATGTACGCGATTTCATGATAACGATATCACACAAACTTTGGACATTGAAAATGCACAGTAGGTTGCCCTAAAACAACTAGGGGAACATACGCATAATGAATAACCATATCCCATAATGCAATGGGGGCCCACGAAGAAACCACAAAAGCTATATCATAAGCCAAAACTGGAACTAACAAAAAGCTTGCGACCGGAAACGAAGCTTTCTCAGTCGCATGGTATATGTATTTTAGCCTGGTTTCCTGTCTCATTTTCTGTTGATTTTTATGCACATCTTAACTATATACGCTAACTGCGTTCGCTATAAAATTTGTACCGACGTATTGCGGTGCTCCTCGCTATTTGGGGACATACAGTCACTATAGAACAAAGCTTCTGGATTATCAGGAGAACGAGCACTGCATCCATCCCCTTCTCCCTCCCCATCCTTGATCAAGGATGCCCCCACTAGCCAGCATCCTGTAAACATTTGATCAATTACACAATTGCAGCACAGCTCGGGGATGCCTTGACATATTTCAGACAAAAACAGTAACTTGTTGTTAGAATAATTTTAAACTCGATGTGAGTGATGTTCTCTTGTGTGATTTGAATGTGGGTGGATTGCAAGACATTGCCAGCAGTGGCTTCCAGTTGAATTATGATCAACACATTCAACAAAACATTTTAATTTGTTACTGTCGAGATGTGTGAGTTATTTCTGAGATTTAAATCGCTACAACTACTACTACTACTACTACTACTACTACTACTACTACTACTACTACTACTACTACTACTGCTGCTGCTACTACTACTACTACTACTACTACTACTACTACTACTACTACTACTACTACTACTACTACTACTACTACTACTACTGCTGCTGCTGCTGCTGCTGCTGCTGCTGTTACTGCCACTACCACCACCACCACCACCACCACCACCACCACCACCACCACCACCACCACCACCACCATCACACTATCACCATCACCACCACCACCACCACTACCACCACCACTACTACTACTACTACTACTACTACTACTACTACTACTACTACTACTACTACTACTACTACTACTACTACTACTACTACTACTACTACTACTACTACTACTTAGACATGTATTTTTTTTTTAATTTAACTTATCTACTTCTTGTAATTGTATGTTACTTAACTGTCTGGTTCGTCTATAGTTAAAATATAAAATATGTAATTGGAATTAATTAAGATAATGAAACATGTGGTTAACTTAGAACATGTAAATGCAATGTCTGAACTGTTATGTAACTATCCTGTTTAATTTATCTTAGATATATGTATATATGTATAAGGTATCCACCAATACAATAGGCATTGCCTTTGGCGGAAAACCTAGTTGAATTGATGACTTATATATATTTTGCTATTGAATAAATAATCTTGAATCATGAATCTTCAAAAAGAGTAAAGAGTTCCAATTCATGGAGACAATGCGAAAAGTATCTGTATCAACACGCCACAGAGCCGACAAGAGGCAGAGGGTCAGATGAACCACATCTGTTAGACTTAATAATGACAAACGAGGAGGGGATGGTAAAAGATGTCACACATCACTCACCATTATAAAACAGTGATCACTGTATTCTGGTCTGCACCTTCCTCTGTTACAGAAAGGGGTACACAAGATCTTTCACGAAACCTTCTACAACGTACATGGGGAATTATGAAGATATGAGGAAGGAGTTAGATATAAACTGGGAGCAGAAGTTGGCTATATGCAATAATGATGTTGAGCAGCAGTGGAGGATATTTCTGAAGACTTTACAAAAGGCAAAGATAAAGTTTATACCAAGGAGGATAAACATTGACAGAAGATCTCACGTTCCACCATTTTATGAAATGCATGCCACCACAGCACCACCTAGCGAATATAATTTTTTAACGCTTCAAGCCAGCATCAGCTATGTATGATTACTGTATTCTGCGGCTGTAGTAGTGAAAACATCCTAAGTTGCAATCTGCCCTTCTTCGCTTTTGCCCACCATGTTTTGTCCTCAGTCAAAATCCTTAGCTTCCTCAGGTCCATTCCTGACTTAAGTGTATCGAGTCCTGCTTTCTTGAGGTCACCTCATACCATGCTTAGCAGATTTTTGCATTGACATCCTCTCCTGGCTTTGTATTTACTGGCTCCGAGTAGGGCACATTCCAAGGCTTTCTGTGCTGGTGTCTCTTCTGGCATCCTTAGCACATGGCCAAACATGGGCCATCTTTGCTTGGTGACTTTTACAGACAGCGGCGACGTATTACACATCTTGTATAATGGCATCATTGGAAATTATGTTGTCTGGTCATCGGTGTCCAGTGATGGTGCCTAGGTGTTTGCGGTGGCAGGCATCGAGTTTATCTAGAGCTGCCTTTGGAGCTGCCCAGTTATTACAGTTATGCAGCATCAAGGACACACAGGTTGCATTGTATAAACGTAGCCTCTTTTATCAAGGGCATTTTTATCTACGAATCCATAGCTTCCAGAGGGACTAGAAAGCTATGTTCCCCATGATGCATCGTGCAGCAATGTCAGCAGTACTGCAAAGCAGTGAGCCCAGGATTTTACGCGTCCTCCATGGTTCGCCGCCACGAAGTGGATGATCATTTTCTTTAGTGGCATGCTTTGTAGATAGGTGTATGTGGGTGAACTCTGTTTTGGATTCATTCATAAAGAGATTCTCAACTTTTCCTCGTCTATCTATCATCATCATCGGCATGTACCATATCTAGCGGTATACTCAGTATTGACACTGGCGGTTTGGTCTTGTGGCACTTTCCCACACAGATTTCAATGCAGCAGCCGGGCAACATGTGAAAAGCACCGGAGATAGACCATCTCCCCGTGGGGGTGGGGGGGGGGCGATTGATGTCTCAAACTCTACAGACTTCACTGACTTGATTCATACTCTCAGCTTGGTGTCTGCATGCAGTAGTCTCACTAGTCACAGCTCATTTTCATTGCAACTAGCCTGGTGTCGTACATCTAGGATCTTTGAGCGTTTAATTGTATCGAAGGCTCATGACATGTCAATGCCCATTTTGTGGAAATCCCAGTGTTTGGACATGACTACTGACACAAGCATGCATTGAGCCTATACAATATCTGCGCAGCTGCGTCCATGTTTGAAGCCACTTTGACATGATCCGGTGAAGTCATCGATCTTGTCTCAGATGCAGCATAGAGTTATATTGGTTAAAATTTTCCATATGCTGTTGAGGAACACAATGGGCTGCAGATTGGCCGAGGGCCAGGTAGCTTCCTGAGGTTAGGTAGTGCGATAAGAGTGCCTTGGCCTACAGCATCGATTGATTGGGTGCATGATCGGTTTTGAGGTAATGTCACTTGCATATTTGTACCAAGCATCAGCTATTGTACCAGATAATATCCATTAAGCCTGTGAATCGGTGCATTGTATACAGGATATCGCTTAGCCTGACACGATTATTATCATTATTGATTCCATTTGAATGAAGGTACAGTTAAATGATTCCCTTATCATATAAAATAAATCAAATTACACATGCAGGCATGCATTCCATATCCTGTATCAATTATTGCAAGCTGCTCTTGTGGGCATCTAACTGGATGGTGTCAATAGAACTCCTAGACACCAAGTACAATATAACTTGTCAACATCGACCACCTGCTATTTCGATGATGTTACTGTGGCTCTTTACAATTAAGTATATAATCAAAATAAATGTAATCCTATATTCATAATGACACATGTCTTGCGCATGCCATCCCTCCATTTCCCAAACTTCGCGCCATTCAACATAGTCAACTGCCCAAATATCTCAGGCCCGTTAAAAAAAAATTAAATGTCGTGAGCATGCTGCAGTGATGTTACCTATTTCATGTTGTTAGACAGTGGTGATAGAATAGCTTAGGCCTCAGACTGGATTTAATCTACTCGGCGGCACTCTTTCATGACCAGTAGTTTATACTGGTATCATAGCTTTACTGCTATGAAACACTCAGCCTATCTTCACCACTCTGTCTCTATGTCTGTCTGATCTTTCTGCCATCGGTTGATATATGGTCACCGACCATCATGTCTGAGCATCCGTGGTCTATCTAAGTTCTGGACATTCTTCAAGTCATCACCACTATGGTTTCCGAACATTTCAACCATGATCAATGGGTTGTCATTCCGAATCATCGATCTATCATTCAATTACGTGACCGTGTTTCTAAACGAACACTTTATCCAGCTATCTTGTCACGTGACCTCCATCGTTCCTTCTTGCCCTGACATTCTATCCTAGTCAGTTGTCATCATGCACGTAGCCATCAGTTAAATCAGTTTATGTCTAACATCACCGTTGATAACTGATTTATCCAGTTCCAGACTGTATTGATTTCACCTGCTCTCTACCTATGAGAGTGATTGCAGTTCTCTTCATCGTTGCTGCTGATCCTGTCTCTGATGTTGGCGACTTTATGACGTCATCAGTCATCACTGTCTTGATGACCTCGTGTGAATATTTGGTTTGCCCATGAATCTTATAAAGTGACCGCGTCAAACTTATAACCTAAGCCTCGGTGCTATCCTCATTTTCTCTCCAAAACATTTATATTCCCTGACACATATATCATTGATATGCAACTGCCATGTGATCTGCGGATACTCCTGGTGAATCCTTGTGTCGGATATATATCATCCCTCCATAATATTATTTAATACTTAGTTTATAACACCGCATACACTAGGTTGATCATGATCTACATTCTAGGTGAAAGGAACATCAATGCTGATTTCAATTCGTGATTCAAATTCTGTGAGATCGTCACCGCGTATATAACATGTCAAAAAGGGTATTTACTTGACATTTTCCATCTACGTTATTCATTTGTTATTAATGGGTAATATAGGGGGTTAATTTCAACTATAACCTTTTTCTTCTGTTATACTCGATGAATCTAGATTATAAAGACTTGAGAGTTAATCCAGATAGTTTAATCTGTACCAAATCAGCTCTGATGTGCCTAGGTTAGTATTTAGTTGTTCGACCAGGGGGTTAACATTATTGTCACACCAACTGTGTAGTCTATTTAACAATAGCATTCTTTAGTATTTTAGTTCGAAATATTTGTATTAATTATTTAAGTAGATTATTTATTTTACAGAATTTTATCATTGCTATTTATTTCTATTTATGTCGACATGCATGTAAAAATATTTATTATGATTAAAATGACTTTTGTTCTCTTTTATAATAGGTGGATCTTAAACCACGACCATGACCAAATATCTTGCCATCTTCCATCAGAAGTAGATTCGATTTACCTCATCAATCATTTGATTAGTCAGCTTTTCATGATCATCTTATACATGTCACACAAGTATGTGACATCATAATTAATTACATCATAATCACGTCTTATGATGTCACAATCAAACTTATTAGTATTAGTGTCGGTAGTAAAATGATACCACCTCCCTCAACTGGCAGCCGTTCGGCGATCCGTGGCCCCCACCGCCCTCTCAATCCCTGGGCATAGGGGTGCATGTGGTTGGTGTATGCCTCTAGATGGAGGCCCCCAGGGATTGAGAGGGCGGTGGGGGCCGCGGATCGCCGAACGGCTGCCAGTTGAGGGACGTTGTATCATTTTACTACCGACACTACTACTAGGCAAAATGATACCACCGCCCTCTCAATCCCTGGGGCATAGGTTGCGGGGGCCACCACGGATCGCTGAATGGCTGCCAGGGAGGTAGTATCACTAGTACTACCAGGGTCTGAACGCCCATTTAGAGACAAGCCTCCACAGTGCTATACACCACTGATCGCCATCAACCACAGGGCCGCTCTCTCTCTCTATTCTGTGTAGGCTCAGACATACACGTAGTCTCTGCCAGAGTCACATCGGCATGATGGGACCACCCATAGGGGCTTCCATCTACCTTGACAACGCTCACCTGGGAGGAGGCTAAAGTGACTAGCATGTGAACCACGGCAGACTCTGGCATGTTCACATGTTACGCAGAGAATCTGGTGCTGAGCAGGGGTCTCCAGCAGACAACCATGGCCTACCCTCTCCACCCCATAGAAGTGGCAAACAGACTCGATCTCTTTACATGGGTGAAAGCGGTCGTAAATGTTTCTCCACAAGGTGTCGACCCACGGATTGTACTGGAGATCATCCCAGAAGTGGGCCCACTTGGCATCCAATATCATGGCAGTCTCAGTGCCCTGTGCCACTGCTGTAGACGCCAGCACGAGCAATATGATGAGAATCAGAGTTAAACTGAACAGAGTGAACCCCTCGAGAAATATCTGTGCCAGATCGAGCCCTGTTCCATCCGGATCGATAGTGATCTTCATCCCCTCAGGGGCAGGGCTAGCTGCTTCACTCTGCCGCCGGCTAAGAAACATAGCTCTAGGACTATATGAGTCTTTTGCGGGCTAATGAGTCTGGCTCGCTGAAGCAGTTTAATAGCACCCTTGACTTTGGAGACATGTGACACACCATCTACCCGTAGGGTGCCCTCCTGGAGGTTAACAGCGTTTTCTGGTCCATCGAATGGATGACGCAGCAGGAGCTTTCCACCTGTAACCCAGATACGGTGACCCACCCTCGTCAGGGGGACACCTTCACCTATGTAGGTGAGGAAGGATGATCCCCGATTGTAGAGCTTTTGAACTGTCCCATCCTTTTTCACAACAGTGGAGAGGGGAGTAACCTCTATGTCAATGACTGCAGGAGGTCTATATAGGGGCAGCCATGTTTGCCAGTCACTCCCAAGTCCAGCAGGGTACAACACTTCATTCTTCTCAAATATGAACTGCAGGTTTTTTGCCAGGGTCAATAGCAGGCCATCATGGGCCATCGGTGGGGCACCGCTTGAATAGGGTGTCCCCAGATGAAAGCTGCGGTCGTTA
Organism: Chaetoderma sp. LZ-2023a; assembly: GCA_034401795.1. NCBI lineage: Eukaryota > Metazoa > Mollusca > Caudofoveata > Chaetodermatida > Chaetodermatidae > Chaetoderma > Chaetoderma sp. LZ-2023a. The sequence continues at coordinate 62,096,218 of CM067369.1, read as the reverse complement.
TTTAGGGTGTTGATGTCTGCCACCTCTGCATCTGAGAGCTCTATCAACGGCTCAAGGATGTACTTCCTCTTCGGGAAATCGTACCGAAACACGATCTTGTGGTCATCTATGTTGCAACCCAGGTGCTCCTTCGTCACATCAATGAGGTCTGTGAGCAGCTCCACCCATCATCACCAATGGGGTGGAGGGGGAATGGGTTTGAGCTTGCTTCGTACTATAGGGCGAATGACTTGCCATCACTCTCTTCTACCTTGGCAGCATCAACTGCATACACATCTGCCAGGTCAGCAAGACCAGTCGAGTGAGCAAATATGGGTTCCATAGCATGCTATAGAAGGGGTTTAAACAGGAGATATAACCATGCCAATTGTCCGACTGCTGCTCTCTGGTGGTGAGAACGTAATCTCACCCTCTCTAGAAGGGAGATTGGTGGTACAGTACCATCTAGAATGGGTCCTCTTTGAGGTTCCCCAGCGGGGCACAACATACATACATGCTGATGTTCTACATCAACATCTGGGAAGTGCACACAGCAGCTCACTAGTAGAAGTCAGCCGGGACGTGATAGAATATCGCCCAGGTGCCAACAGCAATCTATGGAAAGCTTTCAGTCCTAGCCTGTTCACACCTGTAAATCACCTGTTTGACAGCCCCTCCATTAACATATATGCCGGCACGGATGGGAGATCGGACACCCATTTAGAGTTTACTCTCATATTACTCATTGACCTGATGACACCATGATATCATACCAGCATTATCTGACCTTGACCGAGATGATGAAGAAAGAGGTTCGCCCCTTCATGACCCCTGCACAGATAAAGGCCTTAAATGAACAGAGACTCACACTGCAACAAGAAGGAGAGCGACTACAGCGGGAGAACTGGTATCAACAGAACGTGAGCCTTGCAAGGAGGCGATGGAACAGTGAAAATTTCTGATACTGGCAGGCCCTACTTGAGGAGAGTAAGTGGGACGCAGGAGTCTTGACAGACGACAATGTGCCAGATGTCTTCACAGACGAGGATGAGCCAGGTGTCTTCTCAGACGAGGATGAGCCAGATGCCATACAGTGGAAACAGGAGATGGTGCAGAAGTGTAAGACCAAGAAAGCCATCCAGCGGTGGACCTGCTATCTTCGTGATATGGTGAAGTTCCAGATGCCACATCTCAGAAAGCTACTGGCACCCGACATAGTGTTGGATGACCTCTGTCAAAGATACGTCTGTCTCGACACCAGCAAGCTGGCATGGTTTGCCAGGCTCTCTAAAATGTACCCTTCTAGGACTCATGAGCAGATTCTGCAGGTGATGTAGGTTTAATCTCAGGTATACTACGGCAAAATCAGAGAATCTCGCCCATGAGGCAGAAAAGTACAGCAGAATGCTCAGGTGATATAAGACAGCCTACAACGTCCTCGCGCATACAACCACTGCTGCGGGTGTGATTGGAGCCAGTGCTGGGGTGGCAGCTGTGGCCACTCTCGCTACAGGGCTGGGTGCCATCGTCGCCATCCCGCTGGGTGGCGTGACACTAGCCGCCACTGTCTTGGCCACAGACTTGGGGTGGGGCTGCAGCAGATCGCAAAGATGCTGGAGAAGCATGCCAAGTACGTGGCACTGGCACAGAGTATGCTACGGACTATCGACGAGTCTGTCAGCAAAGCTCTCGAGGATGGCCAGGTCACCGATGAAGAGTACCACCATATTTGAAGGACCAAGCCCTGTACCGCACGGAGAAACCTAAAGTGCGACAGCAATACCTCAAAGGCTCCACCGGGCGGGTTGATATGGAGGGGTTAAAAAATGAGATATTACGACAAGGTGTGCTGCCTGTATGGTAACTTTAAGAACACCAGTATAGATGGCCTTCCCACTGAACCTACGACAGTCATCCAGAGCCAACCGCCCCTCCTGGTTACACCCGTGACTGGCCTGAGAGGTCTACTGGATGATATACCAGAGCTAACACTGTTCTCCATCAGAGTGGATGGACGGTCCCAAACCAGCTTCTCCGTCAACCCACGACCGCTGACCAACCGCCCCATCACCATCAAGGATGCGAAGCAAGCTCATACTTGGATGGCTGCTCCAAGCCTCTCATACTGGAATCAGCAGCTGAAGTTTGCCGTGTAGTGTGCCACGGCAGGGTGTGGAGTAAGTTCCTCCCTGCTTCACTCCTATTCTGGTACTCCTGAAGCTGTGCTCATCACCAGTTGTCTCAGATTCCACGTGTACTTCACGGTGCGATGAATCCTCCATGAGCTGGGTGCAAGCCTCCCTGATACAAATGCCTTCGACCCACAGCTCAACAGTTATAGCGTCTCAGCGGCCAGCAGACTACAGGGAGAGTTCAGTGCTCACCCAGATTATCGGTGGCATGGTGGTGACAACAGCGGTCTAGGGGTTGTGTACGGTGACCCGAGATGTGACTACTCAGGATTCCCCTATCGAACCCTATCGAGTAGGCCATCGGAAGATGGCGACATTCTCGTGCGATCCAGACTCTGACCCTGGAGCGCTGGTGCAAAATATGTACATCACTGGCTTGCAGCAGGACCATCCAGATGTGTGGAAGTACTTTGTCCCACACACCACATCAGGCCTCATACCAGCAGGGATCGTTTGGATCAACCAGTCCCTGGAAGCACTGTGCTACTTCCTCCTTATGGCACAGACCCAGCTGCGGCATTCCATAGATGGTGTCAGCGGAGCAGAGGTCCAGGCCATGTTCATCAGTCTCGTTGAGGATATGATCATCGTGGCAGACCCCAGTAGTCTTATTGCTAAGTTCTAGCATGGGTTGCAGAAGGCCCGTCGCAAACTTGACTTTGCTATTTCGCCACACCTATGGTTGATTCCGAGCAACATGATCATGAACATCGAGGACCTCCAAGTCAGGGGCTATAACAACATGATAGTCAAAGGGAGTTCCCCCGGTGTCCACTTCGGCATCAACACTGCCATCAACTCACCTACGCATAGTACGAGCCATACAGTCATTCAGACCCTGACACTGCAGCCAGTCGACACGGCAGCTCCAAGCAACCCAACACTGCAGCTAGTCGACACGACACTGCTTCCCGTGGTAACTCTACGTGTGGTGTCAGGCCTAGCTATCGTGGCGCTCGGGATCAGCCTACTCCACCGCTAGCAAATCAGCTATAAGACTATCCTGCCTCTCTACAGTAGCAGTTAGGACCACGGTGAGACACTAAACCAGCTTGGCATGCCCTACAGCCCCTATACCCGCTGCCAACATGCACATTCAAGGGCTGGAGGGTTCGGCAGCGCATTATTTCTCCAGCTTGTAGTATCGCAATGCCTTCTTCAGCTCTGAGGCCGGTGAGGCCATGGCGGTCTGCAACTGCTGGAACACATGTGACAGATACTCCCGATCCTTGTAGAAACCTTTAGCTCGCAGGAGCTGCATGACGATACTCCCACCCATGATAAGTTATTCAAGGAAGCAGATCTGTCCCTTGCCAAATCCTAGATAGAGCCTCACAGCTGTCAGCTCCTCTGTCAGCTCAGCACCGGAGAGCTGAGCGAGCTCATCTGGTGTCTTCTTCTTGTAGTCCTTCAACTCCCTCCGGAAGACATCATAGTACTTCTTGCATAGCGTGAGCCCGGACATGTTTAAGATGTCTCAATAGAGAGATGAATATTCCTGAGTACCAACCCGGCCACCTGGCAGACGCAGACAGGGAAGATCTCTCTCGACAGGGGACACAGACATTTAACCACATTATATACTCAGTGCTTAAATAATGACGTCAACGGTACAGATCGTGAAGCAACTGCCTGAGAGCCAGGTGAGTCTTTAGAAGGTGGAGAACCTGCTGCAAACCGAGACACAGAAGTTACTGACCAAAGCAAAACCTCTGGCAGTCCATGTCGCCAGTAACGTGGCAGTGAATGTGGCCATGGTGAAGATGACAGGGGGAAATGAGGTTCTTCCTGCCGCCACTGCGGCTGTCCTCGCTACAGTGGTGAGTGGGGTAGCCGAGCACTGTCTCGGACTAACTCACCCCATCCCAAGATGGCCCTCATTGGTGCCTCCTACACTGTTGCCGCCAAGATCATGAGTGAACGTGTTACACTAATGGAGGCCGCGGTTCTAGGGCTAGCAATGAGTCCAATGGCTGAGATCATCGTCGCCTACGTTTAACCCCTCTGAATAGTGAGAGATGGATCATGAGACCCCTGCAGCATATGAGGCATGGCGTGCCGGAGGGCGGTGTGTAGCCCATAGTCGAGCACGCGGACTGAGGATCACCAATGCCCGGGAATGGTGGACCGCCCACAAGGCATGCCCCTGCAGAGAGTGCCAGTACCCTGAGCACTGCTACCTTTTCATTTGTCCGACTGTGTGGTCCTCCTATGCCCAACTATTTCACTGATTGTATGATTATTAGGTTTAAGCCGTCACTCACAGACCTAGAAAGCAAAGAGCTAGGCGATCTTGCTCACTTGGGCGAGGCACGCCTCGGTTCAGAGGACACTGTTGCCCATATCTCCTTCCTAGACTTCGATGAGAAGGGAGACCCATGGGAGATCCGAGGTACCATGCCAGCCCGAGATCTCATCGGGAACACTGATACGGTAGGACAATCTGCCATTAACAAGGCCAAGACTGTATACAAGGGGATGGGCATCAAGGAGATGGCGATGATTCGAGGTATGCTCGGAGTCGATGAGGCTGGAGCCATCAAGGTTATGGCTGAGTCCTATGCACAGGACCTGGCTAAGGATCGCCTGAAACCATGGAGATCATTCCGACAGGATGGAGAGAGTCTAAAGATAGGCACCCTCGGCCTGAGCCATATCACTGTCGACGGCCAAACAGATGCAGGTGCTACCGCCAGACTCCGGCTACCAGAGGTGAAGAAGTCAGGGTTCTTTGGCTTGCCGTTTAAGACCACAGGATAGTCATGGCTTCCTGTGCATGTATCATACAGATACTAGATGTATTAGACACTGTGGGTGCTGACACAGGCCCTCTGTGCTATCTTCTCAGCTGTTGCTGGGATTTCATGCTTGACGCCTGCATCGCATCCTTCGTATTCACCGGAGGTGCAGGATTCCCCGCTCTGCAGGCAAAAGAGCTGGTACAGGAAGTACTGCCGCTTAGTCTCCCAGGAATAGATGAGGCTACCGCCGACCAAGTGCTAACCATCCTCCGCACGCATGGCTGTACCATTCGGCCAGGTGGTGCTGATCATTGTCCCATCATGACACGGGAAAAACATCTTGCTGCAGGCTCTCCTGGCCGAACATCTACACTCTCAAAACATCCTTCTGGTGTCTGACTCCGCCGCTGAGGCGGCTGACAGTAATGATCAATGGTACAATTGCCCAATCACCAAGACACAGAACCTGCAAGCACCGATGGAGAAGCTGCTGGCAGCCCGACTGACAGAACCACTTGTTCTAGTTATCGATGACCCTGCAATGGACAAGAAGACAGTCACCTACCTCAGCAACATCACCAGGCGCATCTGGCACACAAAGATAACTATCTTCATCCTCTTTCAGAAGTACACCCGCGAGATCTCACCAGACATCTGCCACAATGCCCGTTGCTATACTTCAGCTCCAAGTGTGGACATGCTCTGCTCGAGACCATATACGACAGCCTAACCCTCAAGGATACCAAAGGGGACTTTATCGCAGGTGTACAGAGGGCAGCTGAGCTGTACCGCTTCATCTTCAGCAACAAGGGGACAGGTGAGCTGTCACACTTCAAGCCATCTCTGGAAAAGGGGCAGACCATCACCTACAAGCTGAATCCAGCCAGGAAACTAGCCTGCTCTACGCGTCATCACTGACAGACTGTCGCAGCTCCCACAACCTTTTTTCATTCATCAGAAGGCTGTGCAGTCTCCACTACTTCGTCCTCAGTCTCCGCTACTTCGTCAGAGTCTTGAGGACATTCGTCAGAAGCTACTTCATCAGAAGCTATTTCGTCAGGTCTGTACTTAAACTCTATACACGGAGGGTCATCTTTTGGGATTCTCTTCATCTGGTTCTTCTTACAGTAGACCCACTTTAGCCATCTAGACTTAGCATCTGACTTGTGAGAGGATTTGATGAGGTAGTCCTGGTAGTTATCTGGGAATTTTGTAAATGCTGACAGATCACTGGCCAATCTACTGTGCCATTTTTCGTTGAAGATGTGCTCAACAGCCTCCTTGCGACCAACAGTGACCCCCTCCTGAGTACCTTCTGCATGACCGGTGTCATGGCTCTCCATTACAGCGGCACTGACCTCCTCCCTGAAGTAGTTATTTGCTCCAGACTGGAGTCTATCCAGCATCTCTCGCTCTTCCTGGCTGTGGAGGCTAAATACAGCAGCCCACTTCCTGACCATTAGTAGAGCTGTGTGTTCGACCCTCACCCTTTGGAGAGCTAGAATAACAGGGCTGTTGGTTGGGGCGACAGTTAGGTTGGGTAGTACCTTGCCCTGGGTGCTGTCAAACTTCTGGTAGAGTATCCGAGTCAGGATTTATTTTGTACTACGAGCTGGCGCTCCTTCCTCTATGGCGGCCAGTATTTCCGTGTCAGATGGAGGTGTGACCTTGGCTCGCTCATGGATAATGTTGATGTCACAAAGCAGTCCTCAGACCCTGTCACAGTGGGACAGTGCACACCGTGGCTGTCATGCTGACTGTCATGCCGACTTGTCCTGCTGCCTATAGACAATCTGCTGGAGAACTTTACCAAACATGGCAGCCGTTAAACCCCCTCTATATACACAGACCTTAAACATGCTGCAGTATGTGCAACATCCAGATGGGGCCATTGAACCCACGACATCGCACCGCACTGATCCTCGGAAGGACTGCCTGATGGTCATTCAACCCAGTATATACGATGAGAACCCATTGTCCTCTGCTGGGAAGTACATTGACTTTGCAATCTCAGCACAGATCCACGAGATCAAGAGCATGCCACTCGAGTTCAAGCTTCAGAGCACAATAGAACAGACGGTGGAGCGATGAGTACCGAGTCCTAGGTCCGCTGGCTCATGGCCCAACCTTCTATGCGAAGGGAAAGGGGTACTACGCTGTGGGGTGCAATGAGGGGTTCACGGAATTCGAACTATGAGCAGGTGTCGAGAAGCCTGTGGCAGTTCCACTCTTAATCCTCCTCGAGAACACACACATGAATCCAGCTGCCATGCAGGATAGGCTGTTCCTCCGGGTGTACACTGAGCAGCTCGCAGATGCGACGATGAATGCTCCAAAACTTCATGTCTGGCATGACAAGAATGACCAGGAGCTGAAGCAAACGGGTTCCAGACAGTGGATTGTGCATGTGGAGCGAGAACACCAGCAGGTTCAAGCCACAGCTAACCAATCGGTAGAGCTGACATTGCATCATGGTGCATCGGACTGTGTTGCTGTTGCAGTCCTGGTTCAGAAGGGAGGAGCCGTCCAGCAGGTGGATATGCTAGACGACTTCAAGCTTGTGGTTGCTGGGACCAATGTTCTTGGTGAGGTATGCGAGCTGGTTGATTGCCAACTCTACAGACAGAAAACTAAGACATATGCAGGTATGCGCCTAACCAGTGGAAGCGACAACCTCAAGTCGGCACTCGAGAGCCATCACCACCTCGGGGGCAGGGACATCCCACCTAATCAGGGCAACCAGCTCAGCTTCAACATCAGAACCCTCATAGCTGGGACTCACTCATTAGGTCTGACGGTACTTTACTTTGGCTATGCTAAGGTATGCGTGTCAAACACATCAGGTATTCAGCTTGAGCGTGCGTAGAGCATGACTCCTGTCGTCACTGCTGCAGCTGCCACCACTACTATAAGCTCTGCTGTCTTCTGACGTGTCGATGCTTCATAGTCGAGCATTGGCTGATATATCTTTACAGCCTCGTAGTACTCATCGAGACTCTCATCTGGAGCTCGGGGTTGTGGTCGGCGTGCCTCCCTCTGGCGCATATGCTCGAGTGCTTCGCTGTACTCAAACTTCTCCTTAGACAGCTTCTCCATCACCTGGTTATGACGCTCATGCTCAACCTCTGCTGCCTTCTTGTTGGCGAAGCTGAGTCCCCAGTTTGCTAAAGCAAACACGCCCGCATTCAAGATTGCGGAGGCCATGCTATAGACTACAGTTTAAAGCTACTATATAACTGCCCCAGCGACGGATCCCCAGAACAATGTATGAACCAGAGGCTGATCCAGTCAAGGATATGGATGACGAGGACTATGAGGACGACTATGATGAGGAGGATGATTATGATGCAGACGACTATGATGTAGCGGAGACCACGAGTGAGTATGATGATGTAGCGGAGACCACGCCTGAATCCCGCAAGCTAGTACACAGAGCGGAAGGAATCTATCACACTTACATAAAAGGTTCTATCGATCCGCTGGCAGCAGCTGGGGCTCTGATCGCTCTGTTCACAATGAAGGCTGGCGAGATGGTCCGCAAGATCGCCAACAATGCTTTCCATGGGATGGAGAAGATTTCTGAAGCCATACCAGCCATCGCCTCAGGAGTAGGTACATTCTTCAGAGTCACAGGCCCTTGGCTACCATATGTTGCCATAGCACTCGTGGCCATCTGGGACGCCAAACATTTAAGCCGTACTATATAAGGATGGCGTCTCTGTACGACCTGGTCAAGTCCCTTAACTTCTGAGGGTTGGTCGATAAACTACTGTTCAGTGAGGATCCAGCAGAGATTAGACGCCAGTGTACAGAGGTGTTTGAGGAGGTCTTCAGTGATGGTCGAATGAATGATGGCCGTCTGTTCGTCTGTTTAGAGTTCACCCAGGCCGTGTGTGACAGGACGGGAGTGGACGTCAGTGCTGAAATCCGGGAGTTTATCAACCGTCTTCCTTGAGGAACTCTACTATCAGCCTGTTGGATATTAAGCCGAGCCCCTCAACTACTCGAGGCTGCACGTCGTAAGGGCCACAACTTCACATTGGAGACAGTTAGCCAGTGGCTCAGCCACCAGGCGATGTGGCAGAGATACAAACCTCGTCCACGGCACATCAGGCATGCCCATTTCAAGGAAACTGTCCTGAACAGAGTTCACCAGGCAGATGTTCTATTCCTTCCACACGACTCGGTTGGTTGTAAGACCTACAAGTATTCCCTCACTATCGTCGATGTCACCAGCAGGTGCAAGGCAGCAGTACCGCTCATAGACAAGTCAGCTGGCCAGGTGGCCCAGGCATTCCAGGGTGTCTACGAGGCTTTGGAAAATCCCTTCCAGTGGCCAAAATTGTTGCAGGTGGATGAGGGTAACGAGTTCAGAGGGGAGACTGGAACCCTCATGCGGAAACACGGTGTGGCAGTTAGGCCAGGCGAGGTAGGGTATCACCATGCCCAGGCTATCATTGGGTAGTGGAATCGGACACTGGCAGAGAGACTGTTCCCACACCAATACGCCCAGGAAATGGCCATGCCGAGTGAACATTCTAGAGTATGGGTGAGAGGGCTGCCTGCTGTGGTGGAGAGTTCCAATGCCAAGGTTACTAGGCTAATCTGGAAGAAGCCGGTAGAGGCTATCAGACACTCTGCTGGTCACAGCTCTAGAGGAGCGAACAAGGGAGAGGAGTGTCTACCACCTGATGCTCTGATTTGGTACCTGTATGAGCCTGGTGAGCTGGAAGGTGGTCGATGGCATGCAACAGATCCTAACTGGTCGATAGATGTTCACGGGTGTGACAGGTATGTGGAGGCGGAGGGGCGGCCTACACTGTACTACATGGCACACCAGCACGGAGTGCCTAGGCGACCATTTGTCATAGAAGAGCTTCAGCTATTCCCTGAAGACACACAACTACCACCCCATAGGTTGTTAACATGATACTCGATGGGCTCGGTATGGACCCCATCTGGCAGCACATGGTGCTGATCATAGTAAGCGGAGAGTTCAACTTTTTCCTGCGCATACGTCACCATACCCTGGTTGCGCATGTGTAGGCCTCGGTTTTTAGCTCTGTCCACCCCGCCATGTAGGGTGCTGTAGAACCTCTGTCAAGAGACCTCATTCTGCTGCTTTGACATTCCCTTAGCCGAGCACTTAATTGCAGCTGCACTCTCCACGTAGTAGCATTTGGACTAGAGAGCAATGCCACGAGAGCCTTCGAATTCGAGCTTGAACAGTTCAGGAGTCCGTCCAGACCCTGGTACTCTGCTCGCATCTCAGGGCAAATGACGTCGTTTAGGTTGGAGCCTGCTATAGCGATATATGCAGAGTCAGTGTCAATCTGCAGGTACTCAAAGCTGTCACGAGCTATGTAGTAATCGGGGAAGTCGTAGTAGAACTCCAGCATTCACAGCTTCGCAAGTTCATAAATGGCTATCCCCACCTGAAAGGGCCTTCGAATTGTGATTCTCGGCTTGCAACTCTGGAGCTCGTATGACTCACCAATCTCCTCGAGATCTTCGAACCATGCACTATGCAGGGCCTTGTCTACCACACATTCATCCTTCCTGAAGCTGGTGTTGCTATGACGTTCTAGGGCCTCGATGAGCTTTCTGTAGACACTGTTGCCGAGGAGTTTGAAGAGATCTGCCAAGAGCGCTTTGCTCTTATCTACATCTCCCGAGCGGTGGGCCTCCGTAACATTCTCCACAAACCACTCGAATGGGCACTTGGCCTCATAGTCTATGGTGCGGTATACAGCAGTGATCTCCAGGCCATGGGTTATATACCACTTGGGGGTTGGGGCGTACAGCAGCCGCTTCTTGCCAGAGAGGGCAGCGACCAGCTTCTGGGTGGTGGGCTGCTTCCTCCCTGTTCGCCCTAGATATGCCAGCATCTCAGATGAGATTGCCTCTACCGGGATCTCGCGGTTATAGAAGAGAGGAGGCATTTCCTTGAACTTTGCCCACAGAGCCTTAAGGACCTCTATATCCACCTCAGCAAACCCAAACCAGCTGTCTGCTAGGAGAGACTCCTTAAAGCTAGCTACCCACTGGCCCCGGACCAATGGCACACTTTCTCTTAACTACATGGCATCTCTTTGGCCATCGTTGACAGGTACAGAGCATGTGCATCATAGCTGAGCAGACGTTGGCAGACACGCTCACTCTGGTGGATTCGAGTTACACCGGCCACATGGTATCTGGTGAACATGATGCTGGGACCGCCAACAACAGCACCCTTCAGCATCTTGTAGCTTCCTTGTCTGGTGAATAGAGGCTAACATCTGGCATGTGCTGAGTGGTTCCATGTGGGAGGTACTGCAGTGACACACCTCGGAGATACACTGCGTCTTTGAGGATGTCTATTTCTCATTCTGTGTAGAACTCCCGCATCCGCTCTAGGGCTTCGATGAATGGATTGATGTCCACGTTGTTGTATTATCGCAGCCAGTCGGCGAATATCTGCATTCCATGCTCACTGAATGCCTGGTTACAGTGTTCCCACTCTGTTCGCGTCAAGAGGTAGCCACCCTTGAGCTTAGATGTCCATGCTGAGTAGTCAGGAAGCGCTGAATAGTTGAGCTTCTCATGTGTGTCAAACCATTCATATGGGAGCCAGCTCGTCTGCTGTGTACACCCATAAGCTTTGACCCATACCTCGTACGAGACTCCTGGGCCGAGGTAGTTCAGCACATCGAGAAACCATAGCTCAGGTGTTATGAGGAACATGGTCTGACTGGCCTTCTTGGTGACTTTCACTGTACCTGTACTGTCAGTCAGCTTATCAACAAAGTACTTCTTGATGAGGTTCAGGTCATACCGCCCAGAGTTGAACCCCAGTACAGGCACTTGGTCACACCACTCATTGATCAGTCGCTGCTGTCGCTTTGGGAGCTTGTCCAGCAGGTCTGTCGGTATGTACTGTGCCCTAACCCTTGTCCGCATTGGAGATGCTCACTGTTGGGTCTCCAGCATGAACTCTCTGATCATTTCTTTGGGGTCAGCATTGCAGAGGTGAGTGGGCTCACTCATGGCGCCCTGTAAGCAGCAGCCAACTGACACAGAGATAGGTATGTGAGTACTGTTGATCGTGAGAGTCTCCGTAGGATGAGTCTTGATACCTATGACGTGTGGGTATGGGACAGTCCAAACTCGTTTAGGGATGCTTGGGCAGTGTTTTATACAGCACTCCCACTCTGTACCACATTCGTGCATCCAGAGGCTCTCAGCTTCTCCTCTCTCAGGACTGTCTTCTGGTATTTTTGTTTGGCATCCTCACCTCGCTGGTGTTGTGGATACTCATGCCAGTGACAGCCATGGAACTGGTAAACAGTGTTGGTGGTCGGATCATAACCATCTACGGGAGTGCCCTTGATCCAACGCTTGCCACCGTGCCTACACTCTACATGGTGTATGTGTATGTGTTTCTCGACTCATACTCGATCCAACGAGTAGCCGCTGAACTGGATGGTTGGGGTGGATAGAATGCTTTCTCATACAGACTGTGGGGCCTCAACCTTCCCGCCAGGTCACACAATTTTTGTTTTGCCGCCTGTACAGTAATCAGCGTGGTGTTGAAAACTGCATGCCGGTGTAAACTTCTGCTGACAGTGACTGCAGACTAGTGTATGTGGCAGCTTGGAGATGTTCTTGATGTAGAAGGCGTGGTGGTCCTACACTCTTATGGTTATGGTGTCACGGTAGTGAGCCGCTTGCCTGATCATGTGCCAGGTGCCCTCTTCGGTTGGTTCATACACGCGAATCCCGATCTTGGCGATGAACTCTACCTTGTCCAGCTGATCCCCCGAGGTCTTGCGGACATTAGGTACTGTCTTGCCGTAGAACTGTGTGGCAAGCTCTCATGCAGGAGCTGTACTTCTATCAGCTCTCGCTCCTTAGTGGACTGCTAGACATCCCCAGAGACACATGTTGTCCCTGTAGGTGTCGAGGGCAGTCATACTCTTCTTCTGTCGTAGCCAGTCTGGGTGGGGGCTTGTCCCAAGCAGAGGTTGGTGGTCGATTACAGCCCTGACATCAACGTTGATTGATCGATTGAAAACCCACTTGGTGTTGGGTCAATCGATATTGTCTGTGTCAAGGCGGGCTTGCTCTCTTGCTGCCTCCCAGTCCTGAGCTGCTCCTATCGTGTTCAGCCACGAGCTCCCTGGAGAATTATTATGGAAGAGCATCACCCTACCGTCTTCGATTTGACGGATGCGATAGGTATGGGTGTAGTGGAGGTAGAAGGCATTCTGGACAGTCTGCTGGATCTTTTGCATGATCTGGCCTGTGAGTTCTCCTTCTAGACCTCTGAGGAATGTCCAGCGTACTGACGGCGTCCTCTGTCCTCTGTCTCCCTTTCGCCGAGACGCTGGTCGAGAATGTGTTCACCTTCTCGCCTTATGCTCCAGGCTAAAGGTTCAGACCTCGGCATCAATCGCTTAGCGATCCTGCATAGGGGAGGTAAGCACTCCAGTGGATGGTCTGCCATCCGCCTCGCTACAGTCTTGGCTCGCAATCTAACAGTCACCTCCTCATCCAACTGATGAAGCTCACGGATCCGCTGCACTTTCTTGTGGGGATTCCAAGAATCATCTTTGGTAAGCCCTGGAAACCTTCCCATCTGCATTGCTCGGGAACGTTGCTTCTGCCACTACTTGGCATGGACATGTCCGATCATCTGGAGCAGGTCGTCTTTCTTTGCCTTAGAGTAGCCTCTAAGGCTCAATTGCTTTGCAATAGCGCAAAGCTGTGCAACAGTACTCATGGTGTATATCCCTGTGGATGGTCGCTTCTGCCTCTCCTTGGCACGGACCTGTCCGATCATCTGGAGCAGGTCGGCTTTCTTGGCCTTAGAGTAGCCTCTAAGGCCGAATTGCTTTGCAATAGCGTGAAGCTGTGCAACAGTACTCATGGTGTATATCCCTGTGGATGCCTGTCTCTAAATGGGCGTTCAACTCTATTATGTGTGGCGATCAGTACCTGTTGGTGGTGTATATCCCTGTGGATGCCTGTCCGGGCGTTCAAACCTTATTATGTGTGGTGCTGGCGATCAGTACCTGTGGGTGGTGTATATCCCTGTTAATGCCTGTCTGGGCGTTCAGACCCTATTATGTGTGGCGATCAGTACCTGTGGGTGGTGTATATCTCTGTGGATGCCTGTCTCTAAATGGGTGTTCAGACCCTATTATGTGTGGCGATCAGTACCGGTGGGTGGTGTATATCCCTGTGGATGCCTGTCTCTAAATGGGCGTTCAGACCCTATTATGTGTGGCGATCAGTACCTGTGGGTGGTGTATATCCCTGTGGATGCCTGTCTCTAAATGGGTGTTCAGACCCTATTATGTGTGGCGATCAGTACCGGTGGGTGGTGTATATCCCTGTGGATGCCTGTCTCGGCGTTCAGACCCTATTATGTGTGGTACTGGCGATCAGTACCTGTAGGTGGTGTATATTCCTGTGGATGCCTGTCTCTAAATGGGCGTTCAGACCCTATTATGTGTGGTGCTGGCAATCAGTACCTGTGGGGGTATATATCCCTGTGGGTGCCTGTCTGGGCGTTCAGACCCTATTATGTGTGGTGCTGGTGATCAGTACCTGCGGGGGTCTGTCATGTGGATGTGATAGTGGATGCTTGTTTCCAAATGGGTGTTCAGATGAGTGTGGGGTTGATCACAAGGCAGTGCCCGATACGACTCTGGCAGAGACTACGTGTTTGTCTGAGCCTACACAGAATAGAGAGAGAGAGGGGCCCTTCTGGTGTGGTTGACCAGCGATCAGTGGTGCATAGCACTGTGTAGGCTTGTCTCTAAATGGGCGTTCAGACCCTGGTAGTAGTAGTGATACTACCTCCCTGGCAGCCGTTCGACGATCCGTGGTGGCCTCCGCAACCTATGCCCCAGTGATTGAGTGAGGTGGTATCATTTTGCCTAGTAGTAGTGTTGGTAGCAAAATGATACAACCTCCCTCAACTGGCAGCCATTCAGCGATCCGTGGCCCCCACCGCCCTTTCAATCCATGGGGGCCTCCATCTAGAGGCATACACCAACCACCTGCATCCCTGGGGGCCTCCATCTAGAGGCATACACCAACCACATGCACCCCTAGGCCCAGGGATTGAGAGGGCGGTGGGGCCACGGATCGCTGAATGGCTGCCAGTTGAGGGAGGTGGTATCATTTTACCACCGACACTACTACTTTATTCTAAATTCCTAAATATTAGATAAGGCCCCTGCTCGTATAGCAGAATAATCTGTCATTCACAAACAATTAGTTTGGTTGTAAATGAGCGATATCTCTCTTCTACTCGAATTGAGACCACATCGACCATAGTCTGCCCAAATTCGTGAGACTTCAAGATTCAAAATTCAAAATTCCATATTATTTATTTGCTTCTTGGATACCAATTTACATATTTTCAATACAGGTTGTCCGCCGAAGGCATTGCCTATAGTGGTGGCGGACACCTAACATTAAACTTACATATACAATTACACACACAGCTTAGCATAGGATGTGAGACATACTTGTGAATGTACATATACTGTACTGAGCTAAGTAGACATAGAATACAATACATCTATGTTTTTCCTTTTAGTTATTGAGATTAGAGATTTATATTGGGGGGGGGGGGAAAGGGGGATAGGGGATGGGGGATGGGGGATGGGGGTCATGCATGCTAATTACCCCCAGCTCAACCCATAGGTTGCTATTTAGTAGTAGCACTTGTTGAGGTGTAGTAGTAGTAGTAGTAGTAGTAGTAGTAGTAGTAGTAGTAGTAGTAGTAGTAGTAGTAGTAGTAGTAGTAAGTAGTAGTAGTAGTAGTAGTAGTAGTAGTAGTAGTAGTAGTAGTAGTAGTAGTAGTAGTAGTAGTAGTAGTAGTAGTAGTAGTCAGTGGTTGTTATGATAGTAGCTATGGCAATGTTACAGGAAATGTGTGTTCTTAGTTATCTTGGCATTGTGTTTTCTAGATCTAGTATGTACTGAGTATGCTAGTTTTAATTATGTCTTTGTATTATTCCACGCTTTGACGACACCAACTGAAATTCTACGTTTCCCATGTCTGTTCGTGTGTATCTAATGTGGAGATCATGTTTGTTCCTAGTGTTATATGTGTATGGATTTCGATGTTGTTTGCAAAGCTGTGGGTTATAGAGTTAGGTAGGATTTTGTGATGAAAGGCTCTGGAAATGTTGATCATCTGTGACTTGCCTATGTCTGTGAGTTTAAGATTTTTTTTTGTGTTTTGAAGATGTTTTGACCCCTTGCTGTTTTTGAGAACATTTTAATGCATTTTTTCTGCATGCTTTGCAATCTTGTTAATTTGGTGTTTTTTTTGTGTTAGTCCAGATGGCATTGCAGTATGTGAGGTGTGGAAGGATCAGTGTGGAATACAGGGTTTTAATGGTAGCTTGTGTTAGGTATGGCTTTAGTCTTTGAATGTCCCCCATGCCTCTTGCTACTTTAGCTGTGACTACCTCAATTCTTTTGCCCCAGGTCAGGTTCTTGTCTAAATAAACTCCTAAGAATTTAGCAAAAGGAGCTTCTTCAATTTCTTTTTTATTAATATAGATTTGTGGAATACTATTATTTCTTGATTGTCTAGACTGAAAATAGCATGTAATTTGTTTTATCAACATTTTCACATGCTGGTGAATGCCGAGTCTGTTGTTATTGCTGGAAGTCAGGTTTGTGGGAGGCATTAAAGCTCCCGCATCTGTGTGGATGCAATGTTGCGGGAAATTAGGTCTCTAACTTTTTTTAATTAAAAAAATGCTAGGTGCTGCTATACACTGTTGTTGTCAATGTTGTATGTCCTTGTTTATCCTTCGCGCAACTGAGGATGTATGTGATGTTCGTGCAATGATGAATTGATGTATCCAGCCTTGCTGGCAGGTGTGCTCTGTATGCGACTGGCATTCTGTCTGTAGTGTGATGTTCTGACTGCTCACAGGGAAGGGGGGAGTTGGGGGGGGGGGAGAATGGGTGACCTGTTTGGAGGGGTGTGGTAGGCCTTGGTTGTGAGAGGGTGGTCATCTCCCATTACATGACAGCTGGTATCTTGTCATAATTTTTAGACACCGGGAAAATTCGAGCCGAGAGTCTGCTGAACAGGCTGCTTCCCTGCCCACTGTGGGAGGTATGGTTGGTCTGTGCAGTGCGGGATGCCACCTCCTCTGTAGCAGCAGTCTCTCCCCATATATAGATTAGGGAAGCGAGTTGGATTTGGGGCGTTGGTGTGACTACGGGAGATGGTGTCTCTTGGCTGGTGTGTGATCTCGCGATTTCGGGGCATGGTCGGGTACACCAAGTTGTATGGTTCTGCTGTTCTAGACACGCCAAGGCCCCATCTGGCCTCTTCACTTCCATGCTATTCATTACATGTTCCACTCCACAGGAAGCATGGTTTGGGTCAGCCTCAGCTTCCGCGTGTGGTAACTCTATAATGGGGCTAAAGTGTGTGGGAGTAGGGAGAGGTTGGAGGAACAATTTTTCCATCCATCCCCTTAGACAAAACAAATGAGAAAGTCTTCAGATATGACTTCCCAGTTCATGTCCTGTAGGTGGGGCTTAGAATACACCTTCCGTATCCTCTGCGTGTCGTAAGAGACGACTAAAGGAGGTAAGGGTGAGGTAACCCTGACAGAAACCTCGAATGCTGAAGACAGAGGTTCCAGGCCGCACGGCGCACTCAAACCATGGATCCATGCACTTAACGCTTATGATCATGTCGATAGTCACTTACAGGACTGGCAGTATGATCAGCGAACGACGAAGAAGAAGAAGACTTCCCAGTTCGAGTGGACCCATGCTGAGGAGGGAGAGGGCGAGTACGTATCTCGTCACCGTCCCCAGCATCAGCCGCTTGTTCACTGGACTTCTGGCTTGGTAGAAGAAGGGCCGAACTGGCACCGCAGTGCTCTGCACTGATCTTGGGAATACTAGTTTCCGTAGATAGTTCTGTCTGGGTACCAGTGTCACAGGGAATGCCCAGCCTGAGCTCTGGTGCAGGGTCGTCGCTGACACACAGTTTAAGTCGATCGAAGTGGATGACTGAGGTCAGGCCATCCGAAGCACGGATATGGTAGGTCACATCCGACATCTTACCTACTACCACTGGTAACTTGGTTTACTTGCCACGTTTGCAGATCATCACGAATTGTGTACCCATACCATCCTTCTTGCTTCCATCCTTCTTTCTTCATATGGGTCTCCATGCACTCTCTGGTCATGCCACATCTTCTGACGCCAGTGTGCAGTGGATAGTGTTGCTCTCACTAACTCATGGGTCTGTTCTATCCGCTGCCGCATGAGTTCGGCATAGAGAGAATTTTTCTCTCCTGGTATCTGGGGCATGGCCAGATCCAGGAGTAAGGCTAATTCACAGCCTAACTTTAACCGAGCCAGGGTATAACCCGTGCTGGAATGTACTGAACTACGGTAAGCCATGAGCACATATTGGAGTCATAAATTCCAATCTCTACAATCAAGGCATGTTTCTTTAGTGAGCATCTCCGTGAGAGTTCGATTGAATCTCTCCACCATTCCGTCTCCTCGGGTGATACAGAGTCGTCCTTGTTTTGACGATGTGAAACAATTTGCAGAGCTCTGAGATCAGCCGGCTCTCAAAATTACTTCCTTGATCGGAGTGTTGCTCATAGGGTATACTGAAATTGCTTACCAAGACCTCCGCTACAATGGATGCCTCTTGGTCTGGTTAAGCAAATGCTTCTACCCACTTCGTAAAGTAATCTTGTAATATGAGGATGTACTTATTTCCTTCATCCATCGTATTCAAGCGTCTGAGCACGTCCATAGCCACTCGCTCCGACAGTGCTCCAATGACCTTAATTTGAAGTGGAGCTATATGGTGGTGGCCAACAGCGCGTCTTTGGCATGGGGTACATTTGGCAATCCATGCCTTCACACTATTGTGAATCCCGCCGATCCAGTGGAATCTCTGTTTTATCCGCATAACTGTTCTTTCAACAGCTAGATGTCCTGCATTATCGTGTAGTTGGGATAGGATTGTGTCACGATAACATTCTGGAATCAGCAGATGGTTGTTGATATAGAGAACATTGTTATTTATATGACATTCTGCGAACCGCTGGTAGTAGTACTTGGCCATTGCGGATAGTGATGTAACAGATTCCCGGATATGACGTACCCCCTCATGGATCCACGCGTATATGTGTTGTGTTTGCGCATCTGTTGCTTGTTCATGAGCGACTTTCTCCGGGTTCCACTCTGCATACTGCACTTCAGGGAACTCGGGAGATGGCTGTGTAGACTGTGTCACGGTTGCGGCCTCTTGTTGTTCTCCCTCAAGCCCAATTCTGCTCAAGGCATCAGCATTTCCATGTAGCTTGCCGGGACGGTGAACAACTTTAAAGTTAAAGGCCTGCAGGGATTCCTGCCATCTCGCTACCTGGCCCTCCAGATTCTTGAGGTTCCTGAGCCAGCATAGTGAGGCATGGTCTGTTCGGAGTGTAAAGGAGTGACCGTACAGAAAGTGTTTGTAATACTTGACAAAATATACTGCCGCAAGTAGTTCTCGCTTGGTGGTTGCGTACCTCCTTTCTGTTTTGTTGAGCGTACGTGAACCATAACCCGGTACCTGCTCCATTCCATCCTCCATGACCTGAGATAGAACCACACCAATAGCATAAGCTGACACGTCGGTGTCCAAGATGAAATCGAGGTTATGGTTAGGATGAGCAAGAATCGGGGCAGTTGTCATGAGTTCCTTCAACACCCTGAAGGAACCTTCACATTCCCTCGTCCACTTGAATGATCAAACTTTTTCAATCTCACTGAAATGACTGATGTATCTGCGATAGTACTGGCAGAGTCCAAGAAAACTCTGAGTTTCAGTGACAGAAGAGGACGTTTGCCACTCTGCTACTGCCTTAGTTTTTGACGGCTGAGTAGGCACTCCATCACTGGATACGACGTGTCCCAGGAACTCGATGCTCTGTCTGAAGAGGTGACATTTCTTGGATTTGATCTTCAAATTGGCCATGCGGAATCTTGATAACACGGTGTCCACATTGTTATGGGTCTGCTCAAATGAAGAACCAAAGATGATTACGTCGTCGATGTAACACAGACAGATTTCCCATTGCAGGGTGGTTAATATCTGCTCAATGAAGCATTCAAAAGTTCCGGGAGCATTACACAAGCCATAGGGCATTTTGCGGAGTTGGAACAGACCATCCCTACATACGAATGTGGTCTTTTCCATGTCAGCTTCATCCATGGCCACTTGCCAGTAACCACTAGCCAAATCAAGGGTACAAAACCACGTGGCTCCAGACAAGGAATCCAAGGCCTGATCTATCCAAGGTAGCGGGTAGGCATCTTTGACTCTAAGATCATTAAGGTGGCGGTAGTCTATACAAAAACGCAAGGATCTGTCCTTTTTGCCTGCTAGTACTATGGGGCTGGCCCATGGGGATGCTGATGGTTCGATTATTCCGGTCTGCAACGTGTCGCTCACTTGCTGGTGTGCTTCCGCTTCCTTGTGAATGGGAAGACGTCATACCGGTTGTCATACTGGGCGATTGTTTCCTGTGTCAAGGAGTGTCGCACTAGGTGAGATCCATGTCTCTGGCTGAGAAACTATCGCGATACTTATAAAGTAATGTCCGTATATGTCGTTTATGTGATTGCATCAATCCTACTGTGGCACGTAGATACAAATCATGTAGATGCTCTGGTAGGTCATCGGTAGTCATTGTAGGTGTTGTTGTGGATGCGGGTGTTTCCAGTGAAATCACGTCCACCAAGTGGCCACAACAGACTCCTGGTGCCATTGAACACACAAAATGGTATGTGTTCTTTGTTGGTGGTGTCAACGATCATACGGGGACTTGCACATTGTAAGGCTATCATGTAATCAGGGTCGAGTTCAAGCATGGTGGTGTGAGTGTTGGTTCCTAACTGTGGTGCGGTGGCCCATAAGATGTGTTCTATGCCGGCTCAACTGTGGCACTACTTGACAATATGAGTGCACATGTATCATATAATGACGATTCCGGTCCATGGGGTATTCGTCGGCTGTGTATATCGAGCTACTGTTGTCGGCAGTGTATAATGGCTTCACTGACACTGAGAAAATCAGAGCCAAGCAGAGCCTTGTTTTGGATAGAGGCGATGACAACTCGCTGAATGAACTGCATCTCCTCTATCTGCATCACGAGATTAACTACACCAGCCAAGGGCACATCGGCTCCCGTAGCTGTTTGCAAAAAGATGTTTGTAGACCTAAGGGGTGGCTTCTTATGAGGTGGGATGCTCTCATATAAGCGCTTGTTGAAAACGGTGATGGAAGCTCCAGTGTCAATGGTGGCACTGGTGAAAACACCGCTAAACAGACAGGCACATTTGTAAATACACTTGTACCCTTTGGCCTTCCCGGTGTGATTCACCATCCCCGCCATGCCGGACAGATGCACTGTTCCCCACACAGGATGCAGCCTAGCCTAGGTACCTCTCCGTATATGCCTGAGATAAAGACCTGTCCAAGTTATGGGGCCATAACCCGGAACAGAGTCAAGGCGCACACTGATGACTCCCGAGCCAAGCGGATGTGGTACTGGATGGCAGTTAAGGTCGTCTTAGCGAGGGCCACAGCCTAGCTGGACCGTACCACTTGCGGCCTAAACCTTGAATGTTTGGAACTAATAACAAACTGTTAGTTTAAATCCATTAAGAACGCCCGCAGAAATAAGGCGACAACTACTAAATCAGTATCTTTATCTCACATAAGGTGACGGTGTTGAATTCTTCGGAAATCATCTACCCCATCTTTACGTAAAATCAGTGTGCATCCCAATAACCTATAATTACACTAGGTTGGTTCATTTTTTCACTCTTAGAATTGTTTGAATAGGAGAGTAGTCCTCCGCTTCGGCATTGTAGGCATTTTCCTGTGATGGAGGCCCGCGTGAGGCACTTTCCTCTCGCAGCCAAAAATTATTTGGCCGGCCTGGGGGTAACTATAGTTTATATGAAACCTGCTAAAGTAGCCATGCTATGACCCTCCTTTATGGGGATACCTCACAGAATTGACAGATCAGAGATTTGGTGAGGTCCCATGGCAAAAAACCCCACCAAATAACACCATTCCGTTTTTACATACTTATTTAAATTAGCAACAAACGAGTACGATTGTTTGTATGCTATAGTATATTTTTTATCATGTCTCAATTCTAAATTAGTAACAATGAACAGACACACTGGTGACACCAACAGCTGGGACGAAATGGTGCAGTTCAATTTCTGGGGCAATGGTCGCACAGCTCCACTGAAACGTGCTCAATCCACTGACTCTAGAAGTTGGTCTTTGTGGAGTCCAGAGAGACGTGGTTATTCTTCAATATCCTTGAGGCCAGGTAACCAGCATCATTGGGCTGACATACCATACACCTGCTGTACCAATGAACAAGATGATTACATGGAGAAGTACGTACCCCTGGAGGTTACAATACCTTCTGTATACATAAGGATAGGTTATGTATCTTTGGCGAGATACAACACAGACGCCCCAATATGTCACTTCATTATATTGCGGATAATGATTTTTCATTGTTAGCTCAGCAGTACCTTTTAACTAGAAGCTAGCTTTTGACTCACTGTGCCATAATATATTCTTAGATTAAGTAACCAAACATGCAGAGACGCACCGGCTACACCAATAGTCGGGATGATACAGTGGTGTTCACCACAGGTGGCAATGGTTGCCTGGCCCCACTGGAACGTGAACATTCCACCGAATTTCGAAGTTGGTTTTTGTTGTCACCGGTCGCATGCATGCTCCCCTCTCCATCCCCGATGCTAGCTAACCAGCAGCATCGGGCCGGCGAGTACCTTGAGTACTCTTTGGAATCCGAGGAGGAACTATGGGAGCAGCGCGATGCCAGAGCTACAGTTTATCACATTGGGACATCTACTTCAACGTAGTGTGAGTCCACACCATCAGCCATGCCGCTCATCTGTAGCCACCATCAGGTAGTATCCATCATCTGCAAAATTTAGACCTTTGCCTACATGTTCAGTTCAGTTCAGTTGACGCTATTCCTGCCTTTAGGAGTAAGTTCACCCAGGTTGTCCTGGTATTCGTTGAGTTTCTTCAGTTTTCCATTTTTCCTGTGTTGTATACATAAGAGGTTATTTGGTAGTCATCAGAATCGACATTCGCACCATGGGAAATGACAGCCTTATTGATAATAATATGGGACAGCTACCATTCCTGTATGTGCTGGAAATAACTAGGAGGCCGATTGATCTTATAGTCACACATCCATCAGCCGGCAACATTTGTTGTGTATTTTGTACATATAGTCATGGCTGCAGCTCTCGACCCCTTGTATCATGTCAGACAGTGTGTTGGCTTTGCACCTCTCAGCTAGGACTCCTGAGCTGTCAATCGTTAGCTGTGTCACCATCGCTGGTTCATCTATCCATTTCTGTGTCGCATCAGATTCAATCACAGCAGTCCAGATCTTCACGAGTTTCAGTACATACATCTGACAACATTGGTCGGCATAGGCAGAGCACTTTGTTATTAGATGGCAGCGGTCTTCAAGTTCATCTTGATACATCGGGCATGTAGGATCCACCTTGTATTTATTAAACCTTGTCTGATTGCTCTGTAGGATATATGTCCTTATTAGCAGCTTGATCTTCACTGCTGCTTTCTCAACCTCCCTGATGTTAAAGTGCGCTGTTGTCCGCACAAGGTGTGCCTGCCCCATTTGTACCACTTTTGGGTTTAGGTACTTCAATGCTGTTTTTTCACTGACTTATGTACACCATCTTACTGCCCAGTAGCTTTCCATAGCCTTCCTCACCATTGACATCCACTTTTGCTTTTTTGGGGGTATCAAGCAATTCCCATGCTGATGACAAGTTGTATTTGCAAAGAACCCTTTTTATGAGTGAAAACCAGTTAATAGCTCCAAGTCCCTTGACTGCTACATGTTGTTTTACCAGCTGATGCTCTTTAGTGTCTGGACTCCACCATATATTTTTGTAGAGTGAAAGAGCTTTCTTATCGATGGTCTCCTCGACTGGTTCACCACCCCACAGTGCATATACTGCAATGTATGGACATCTCTTTGGGAGGGATTGGATGTGCTTTAGCTTCAATTTCTGGAGCTTTTCCAGTTGTTGGATGTTATTTGGTCTTGGACAGCATACTTCTAGGCCATATGTGAATCTCGGGCTTATATAAAGCGTCCATATCTTATAGGTTAGTATTGGGTTAAGCTCACACTTGCCATGAAAGTCGGCCCGCATAAGGGCATACATGGTGCAGTTTGCACTATTTAGTAGCGGTGCAATATTGATCTTGCCATTTGTAAGCTGAGTAGTTCCTAGGTGCAGCAGTTTCTCCTGTGTTTTAACGTCCTCTCCACCTAGTTTAAATATTGGCATGGTCCCACTCTTCTTGCTGCATGTATGTACAAGCCTTATGTACTTGTTTGTGTTACGCTGGAATCTCTCATTGGTTGTGTAGCTTTTTGCTATGTTCAGCAGAATCTGCATCTGTAGAGGATTGTTTGTTATGCATAACATGCCATCTGCACAGGTCGGTGCTGCCACATCGATACAGACAATCTTAGCTCCATATCCTGTCTCTTCAATCTCCAACAGCTATGGGCTGATGGACTGCAGGTAGCAGTGCATTGAAATAATGCCACCTTGTCTAATGTCTTGGCTAAGTTCAATTGGGTTTGATATGTGCCCTTCCCATTTCACACATGACTTGGGTTTCTCATATAGTCCTGTTAGGAGATTCCAGAGTGCACCGTCTAGGCCTATCTGATGCATTTTGTGTGGTAGTCTGCATGTCCACACAACATCGAATGCCTTTTCTGCATTGAGTGAAACAATGTAGATTGGTTTCTGATCTTCAATGGCCTCCTTTATTGCTTCTGTAACAAGGAGTGATGCATTTATGCATGCGCTTCCTTTTCTAACACCTCTTTGCATCCCACCCTGATGAGCATCTAATGTTGGTTGTACCCTAGCCAGCCAGATCTTCTCAATAATCTTCTCTATGACCATCAAAATTGTGATACTTCTATAACTGCCTGGAAGGACAGGAGATTTTCCCTTCTTCAATACCAGTGTTATTCTTTCTTCCTTGATAATATCTGGGATGCTGTTTGTTTGGAAGATGTAATTTATAAGCTCTGTGACAAATCAGGTAACCGTCTCAGCCACTATTTGGAGATGTTCAGCCATAAGCCCCATAACATCCATAGTCTTCCCTTTGTTGAGGGTCCTGATGACATCTCCGACCTCTTTCTCTGAGACTGTTTGGGCTATACACCCCTCTAACTTCTGTGTAGTGATACTATTATCATACTCTATCATTTTCTTATGGTCGGCGTCAAACTCTGTACTGTCTTTGGTATATATAAATTAGACAAGACAGTACTTACACAAACAATTATAAATTCAGACATTACATTAGTAAACTAGTAGTGTCTGGATACGTTTTTTGTTTTCGACGACATTGTAGTGTAGGCCAGTTAAGTGTCGTGAGCATGACTGTAACACTGCTGTTTCAGTGGTAATCATTACAGACAAATCGTGCTGCACGTCGTTTGATCATCTCAATTTGGTCAATGTTTTTCTTCAGGAGCCTATAGGGATCCCAGATCGTATCTTATTTTATTTTTGGATTTTTCCATCTAATAAACTTGTATATATCATTTTGTAAGCAGGATCGGATTCATAATACAATTTTAATGGGTGGTCTTTCCATATTTTGTCTAATCTAGTTTCAAAAGTATGGTCTGTAACAGTTTATCCTCGCTCTACAATATTTTGACTAACGAATGCCACGAATACAAAATGTCTGCAAAGGAAAGGGGACGTATTTTCGCGAGGGCTGAATATCCATTATATACAGTCGCTGCTTTAGATATACAACACTTTCTAGTTGCTGGTGGTGGTGGCCAGGCCAAAACCGGCGTTGCCAATGCAATTGTAATAGTTTATCTATGGTTATTTTTTAAATATACACGATATTTATATTTTCGTTGTATCCCAATAACTCATCATCATCATCATCATCATCGGATTGTGTGGCTCAACGGTCTAGAGCATTCACCTCTGACACGAGAATCGACTCCAAAAATGTTACAGGTTCAATCCAGAACTCAGGCATGTGGATAGGTGTAAAAACCTGCACAGTACTCTGTCCTTTGGAGGGAACGTACTGTAAAGCTGTCAGTCCCATCTCGTATGGTGTCTGTGCCATGGGGGAATGTAAAAGAACTCACGCTGAGAGTCAGGCCCTGTATCTGGGAGCTCAGTTGTGAATGAGCTCTAATAGGAAAAGGTCAGTTGTCAGACATAGATTGTAGGCTTGACAGGTCTAAAGCACATAAATGGTGGCTACTACCTGATGGTGGCATGGCTGGTTGCGTGGACTAAATAAAGTTAAAATACTGTACTGTATCTACGTCTCTGTCACCATCTCAAGCAGCCAGTGGCTCCATATCGGAACCTGTACAATAGCACACTGAGCGGCTGGCATGTCAGCCTAGATGGTGCTCATATGAAGAGGAGGATTATCTGAACACGACAAAAACATCATTATGTAAGCTCTCAAGCATTTTGACATCCTTGACCAGGCGTAGTGACCATGCTACATTTGAATATTCTGGATAAATAAGCTTATCAGAGAATCAGCATCTAAGTAGTCGTATGAACACCTTATCAATCCAAGTATTCTTTTACTGTTAGCCTTGTTCACTTGCATCTCCGCATGCACAGAGAACTTTATTTCATCGTTGACATTCAATCCCAGGTCTTTCTCCAATGAGACTGCATCCAATTTGGTTCTATCAGCTTTGTTCGCCATATCGTAGCTATATCCAGTTTTGTTGTGTCACTCCAAGATGTATAACTTGCACTTGGTGGCATTAAACTTGTGGAAGATACTCCATAATGTATGTATGATTACTGTATTCTGCGGCTGTAGTAGTAGAAACATCCTACAGCTGCAATCAGTCCTTCGCTTTGCCCACTGTGTCTTGTCCTCAGCCAAAATCCTTAGCTTCCTCAGGTCCATTCTTGAGTGTACATAATCCTGCTTTCTTGAGGTCACCTCGTAGCATGCTTAGCAAATTTATGCAATGACGTCCTCTCCTGTCTCTGTATTTGCTGGCTCCAAGTAGGGCGAATTCCAAGGCTGTCTGTGCTGGTGTGTCTTCTGGCATCCTTAGCACATGGCCAAACTAGGGTTGCACGATTATTCACTTTTCATAATCGCGATCATTTAGAAAAAATAATTGCGATCATGTGATTAATCATGAACTATGTCAATGCTGCTTAGAGGACATTATTATGCTACTGCAGATTGTAAGATTATGGGTTAGGCACATGAATACAAAGGAATGTATCAAGATTTTTCTAGAAGGAAAACGGAAGGTACCATATTTCGCGTAATTATAGCCTATGCTCTAATAGAAGCCCACCCCTAACTTTGACATATGAGCTCCAATGATTTCTTAGAAGTTTCAAAACAGCAAAACTCTGTATTAGAAGCCCACCCCCTAACTCAGCAGATTTCATAGGAAAATTTGTAAGAATAGCGTGTATAATAATAACAAGAGTGTTACAGGGTGTGTCTACTTCAGACCGATCTCTGCCCTGATACATTTCCGGCCCCTCTAGAAGTCAATACAGGCCTCGGATTTGTAAATCTCGACCACCTATTAGATTAATACTAATAGTAGGCCACGTATGTTCAAGATATAATAAAGTTTATTCCACACTTTTGTAGTCAGAATGCGCTTAAAACAGTCTTGGCGTGATTAAATAGCTTCCTTATAAATATATATTAAGACCAAATTTATGTACCAAACAAGTACGGGAGAAAATGTGCATCAATTTTGTAACGCCGATCAACATTAAATGATCCAAATTGAATTATTACGAACGACAATAGAGCCGGCTTCTTAAGTTGGCGAGCCAGCGTCTCTTTTGCGATTGGAGGCGGCGTGTTCTCGCGAGATATTATACGCTAACGGGGGTTTATCAAACGGTTACCCGTTATTCAGATCAGTATAATACTCAGTTCCTATCGCGCAATGATAATATATAGAAATTCCCGAGTTCAGAGTCCCCGATTCAAGAATATTTATATCCGAGTATTCGCCTCTAAAATAAACTCTTCAATTGATCACGTGATTTGTATTTTTTTCGCGACACCATTTTATATCAAATTGTGGATTAATTTTGATGTAATAAATGACCTTTATTAAAGGATACGCAATATTTAGGCGCTCAAATCAAATAGTTTCACTTCCCCGGTGATGTTTTGAGGTATACGTTAAACATAGGCGTAGGTGGTGAGAACTTTTACGGGAGAAAATTCCGTGGTATCAGTTTTAGAACTTATTTTTGGAAAACCATTAGCGCATAGCTATTCAGAGAATGGGGAACACGGGATAAGTGTGTGTGATTACAACAACAATGTCAAATAGCGACCAAGTGAACAATCTTTATTCATCTAAAACTAATCATGAGTCAATACAAACAAATCAGTTATTTATTTAGTTTATTTAATCATTCACACATTCGGCTGATAGCCAGAGGTTTGTTTCCATGATTGGTAACGTGAGCAGTCTCACAAGCGGAAAAGTGTCTTGACAAAAATTTCTAGTCCTAACTAGGTCCTAACTAGTCAAAAAAAGAAACTTTCGCCCCAAATATTGGGATGTTCAATAGTTACTCTAATCATTGCTACTATAAACTTAGGCCTACTATGTTTGTTTTGGACGCCGACGTAATGCGTATGGTTGTGTTTTAACGCGCTCAATGATGCATGTCCATGTGCGTGCACTGTTTGTTTTATTTACACATGCATGTCCCACTGGGGTATAACCATGTGCTAGTGTCAGTGACCTTCTGCTGTGGTTTCATGTGTATCCAACTTGAAAGCAACTTAATTTTGTTGTGACTAAGAATTCCACCAAGCTGGGATGCCGAGAATTCCTGCAAATCTGCGAGAACGAGCTGTTGGTTTTCTCCAGGCTGGTACAGTGACTGCAGAAGTCGCTCGTTTTGTTGGTGCCTCTGCCAGGGCTGTGAGAAATCTGAAGAACTGTTTCGAATACACTGGAACTGTTGCTGACCGTCCACGTAGTGGACGCCCACGTGCCCAGGACAGACACATTACCCTGACACACTTACGATACCGCTTTCAAACTGCCACCAGGACTGCAGACAACATTGGCATTAGTGATCAGACAGTCCATAATCGTTTGCGTAGTGAAGACATCAGGTCACGTCGCCCTTACGTAGGATGTGTTTTATGACAGATCGTCATCGCCGAAATCGTTTGGATTGGGCTCGTGAACATCAACCCTGGACCAGACGGCAATGGAACACTGGCCTTTTCTCAGACCAATCTCGTTTTTCCCTGTGTGGAAGTGATGGGAGGGTACGAGTTTATCGCAGACGCAATGAGCATTACGCCAACTGCTGTGTCCTGGAGCGGGATTGTTTCGGTGGAGGGCCATCAGTTATGGTGTGGGCAGGTATAGCACATGATTACAGGACTCCGGTGGTCATCATTCCTGGCAATCTGAATGCTCGTCGTTACAGAGAAGAAATCCTTGCAGCATTCGCCGTTCCTCTTTTCCGTAATAATGGGCGTATTCAAATTTTGCAGCAAGACAATGCCACTAGTCACACAGCTCGAGACACTGTGCGGTACATGCAAACAGAGAACATCAACTTCAATGACGGGCCTTCAAAAAGTCCTGATCTTAACCCTTCTATTGAACATTTGTGGGATTAGATTGACCAGAGGATTCGACAGCACCTAAACCCGCCAGAAAATGTAAATGAACTTCAACAGGCACTGTTACACAACATTCCACTTGAAGCAGAAATCAACAGTCTTGAAGATGTATTTCTGTTGTCGGTGCGCAAGGTGGTCACACACGATATTGAGATGTGAATTTGGAAAATAACCCCTTGCCTGTATTGTGCCCTGCAGAAGTTGATAGCTGATTGATAATTCCCATACCACATTAAATTATTTATTGTCATTAATGAAAAAATTTCACCCACAGCGAATAAATTTTAATGAGTTGAATTGGTGCGGAAGTCTTTTTGACTAGTGTATTAGAGGTGTATTCTTATAGGAGCCATGCCTCTATTTTATTTATTGGTCAGTGATCGTGTTGCATTCATCGACCTGGCTATACGTACGCGAAAATATACCACCACTAAGTGTCGCATTGTCAACACATATGGCCCAACTATCAAAAAGGCCAAAGAGAATCCAGCATTATTAGATTCCTATGCAGAACTCGGCTCCGCCATTACAATCCCAGCTAGATGGCAACTGTTCATGTGTGGATAAGCTGGGTAAACTCGGAATTGCTGACAAAAGTTCATGGCCTAGCTTATTCATGGGATCGTATGGAGAGGGAACATGCAACAGCAATGAAGATGCTCTGGTGGCATTCCTTAGTTCCAATGGCCTGTTTGCCACAAATACATCTTTTACACACCCATGCCGTCACCGGACACATTGCTGATCGCAAAGCCGCAAAAGGTTCTAAGGCTACAACAGCTGTCTTCAAGCAAATAGACTTCATACTATGCAAGACAGAAGCAAAAACCCCACTTCGGAATGTTCGTATGTATAAATGGCATACCAGGCAAGAGGGTAGGTAGAGTTACCTACAACCTACCCAAGCTCATCAGCGACACTGACACTCAAATGTCATACAAAAAGGCCCTCAGGGAGCAAATAGCTAACATGGACATCAGCTTCGATCCAAACGAAGGCCTAACCAAAATACTGAAATCTATGGAATCATCAGCCACCAGCACCATAGATGTTCTTGAAAAACAACCGACCTAGGTATATTAACGACCCTCTAGTAGTAAACCTCAGCAGAGCAGAAAGCATTACGTCTGTGCATCTATCAAAGTGGCCAAAGTGAAGACCGCACCAAACTACGCTGGGAGCGCAATAACATTCAGTGCCACTTAATTGAACGCTTAAAAGATCTTGCTATTCAACAAGCAGACTCCCTAGCAGATGAAATCACTGCCACGGATGACTGTCACGAAATGTTCCGGGCAGCCCGAGCCCTGAGAGTTACTGACTACACACCACCACTCACTATACACAACTCTGAAGGACACTTTATCGGGACTGACCAGGGTAAAGCAGAGGCGATCAGAGAATGGTTCAAGGAACAGTTCACTGACAACGATGATGAGCCCTTGCACCCGTTCTCAGGCGACTCCAGGCTATTACTAACACCAATTAAAACAGCAGAAGTTGAGAAGGCACTTAAAGCCTTGAAAAATGGACGTGCATCTGAACCTGATGGGATGAGCAATGAATTATTCAAATATGCAAGTGACATTATCTCAAAACCGATCACGTACCTAATCAATTCAGTTTTTATGCACCACTTTCCGATCGACGCTGTAGGCCAAGGCACCCTTATCACACTACCCAAGCCCATGAAGCCACCTGGGCCCCCAGCCAATCTGTGGCCCATTGTGGTCAACAGCATACGGAAAATCCTATCCAATGTTACTCTATGGCGCATCCGAGACAAGATCGATTACTTCACCGGATCATGTATAAGTGGCTTCAAACGTGGACGCAGCTGTGCAGACATTGTATGGGCTCAACGCATGCTCGTGTCGGTAGTCATGTCCAAACAGTGAGACTTCCACAAAATGGGCATTGACATGTCATGAGCTTTCGATAGAATTAAACGCTCAAAGATCCTAGATGTACTACGCCAGGCCAGTTGCAACGAAGATGACCTACGACTAGTGAGACTACTGCTTGCAGACACCATGCTGAGAGTACGCGTCACGTCAGCGAAGTCTGTAGAGTTTGAGACATCAATCATCTCCCCACAGGGAGATGGTCTATCTCCGGTGCGTTTCACCTGTTACCTTGCTGCTGCATTGAAATCCATGCAGGAAAGCTCCACAAGACCAAACCCCACATTGTCAATACTGGGTATGCCGCTAGAGATGGAATATACCGATGATGTGGACTTCATAGATGAGGAAAAGAAATCCTGTGACTAACTTCTCCCAATAGCTGCAAGCAAACTAAAAGTTGAGAATCTCTATGAATGAATCCAAAACAGAGTTCACCCACATATACCTATCTACTTAGCATGAAACTAAAGGAAATGACGATCTCATTTGGGGGAGGCGAACCATGGAGGAAAAGTAAAATCCTGGGCTCATTGCTTTGCAGTACTGCTGACATTGTTGCACACTGCATCATGGGGAACATAGCTTTCCATTCCTTCTGGAAGCTATGGATCTGTAGATCAAAGATGCCCTTGATTAAAAGGCTACATTTATACAATGCAACCTGCGTATCCTTGATGCTGTATAACTTGAACAGCTGGGAAGCTCTAGACAAACTCGATGCCTGCCACCGCAAACACCTATGCACCATCACTGGACGCCGATGACCAGACAGTATAATTTCCAATGATGCACTGTGCAAGATGTGTAATACGTTGCCGTCTGTAAAAGTTGACCAGCAAAGATGGTCCATGTTTGGCCATGTGCGAAGGATGCCAGAAGAGATACCGTCACAGAAAGCCTTGAAATCTGCCCTACTCGGAGACAGCAAATACAAAGCCAGTAGAGTTTCTAGGAATCTTGGGACTCTGTGATTTAGGTCGGCATTCGAAGTACCATAATTTTGTGTCTATATTGTGCACTAATAGATAGCATGCAGGGCAAAATATGAGCCAAAAAAGCCTTATACATGTATATTTACACACAGTCCTAGATCAGAAAGGTTACAAAACATTTTTCAGACGAATGAAAATTGGTACCGTAAAACGCTCATTAATAACCACAGCTTCTAATAGGAAAAGGGCTGTAAATTGTTTAAATCCAAGCCTCTGAGAAAGGGTGGCGACTTCTGTTAGGTATATTTCAAGAAAAAAATTTGAAAAAAATGATGCAAAAAATAACACAAAATTAGAACAACTTTTACATTTTTCACGCTAGAAATTCTTACCATCTTACGCCTATGCTTACTGTATACCTTATATCCATCATCACGGGAGTGTTATTATTGATTGGGACCGCCTAAATATTGCGTATATTTGAATAAACATTGTTTATTTCATCAAAAATTACTCAAAAGTTACTCCAAAGTTTGACATAAAATGACATCGAGAAAAAATAGAAATCACATGATATATTACCTTCTGCTATAGGACGAGTTTAGGTTGTTACCCGAATAGCGCGAAGCCGCTAATAGAATATTAGTACCCGGTTAGAGACTTGCGCACTCCACATAAATGGGAGGGAAGCTTCGAGTAGCTACAAGAGTGACAGCATAAACTCATCCTATAGCTGAGTAATACTCAGTAGAATGTAATGTAATCAAGTCGGCCAGTGAACAAAAATCTCGTCAGCAAATATACTTCTAAATACATTTACTGATTAGGTAATAGTGAATTTATTTTATTTGAGGTCTCCTTCCAGTCCAGATAATGTTCAGTGGAATGCCTCCAATCACAAGAGCTTTAATTTGATGACATGTCAGTTTGAGTTTTATTTCATCATTTAAGAATTAAACACCTAAGATTTACAAATATTACATGGAATTACGGTACCTGTTGTCCAGATCAACTCTGGTTACCGTAATTGATGTCTCCACTGATTAAAATATGCGCAATATAAAATTGTTGCTGTTTGCCAAGTCACAAACTGCGTTGTTCATCTTTCGGTTGTTTTCCAGTGTGCTCTGTAAATACACCACAGGCGTGGGTGGGAGTGGGGAGGGGGGTGGTCTAAAGGTAAAAAAATTGATTATAATGCAATTCTTCCGAAACCATAGGATGGAATTCAACCAAATTTGGAATGTGAGACCCATCTGGAGTGGGTGACCACATTTATATTTGGCTCCGGCCACTTTGGGGTGGGGTCAAAAGGTCATGAAATTAATTATAATGCAACTCCTCTGACACTGTTTGGTGAAATTCAACCAAATTGGGTATGTGAGTTACTAATATGATTGCGGAGTGTAAAAGGACATTTACATTTGGCCACGCCCCCAGAGGGCGGGGCAGGGGTCAAAAGGTAAGATCACTTGGAACGCAACTCCAAAAAAAACGTTAGACAGAATTATAATGCAACTCCTCTGACACTGTTTGTTGAAATTCAACCATATTTGATATGTGAGTTACCCATATGATTGCGGAGTGCAAGAGGTAAGCTAGATTTGACTCCGCCCCCAGAGGGCGGGAGAGAGGTCAAAAGGCCAAATTTTAACATTCGGAAATTGATTGTAATGCAAGTTTGAGTTTCAGACATTTTTGTAAATTTTTGATGGAGTTATTTATGCCCCCTTTCGACCTATGAAATACAAAAAAATATTAGCTTTCCGCACTTTTTTCGCAGTCTTTCAAGATATTCAACTGAGAATTGGTACATTGCTTTGTTATGAGAAGTTACAGCAAGTTCGAGTTTCAGGCATTTGCGTCAATTTTTGATGGAATTATGTCCCCTTTCAACTTATGAAATACAAACGTGTCAGCTTTCAAAACATTTTCGTTCTCCTTCACCATATATAGCTGAAACTTGGTATATATCTCTTTGTTATGAGAAGTTACAGATCAAGTTCGAGTTTCAGCGTCTTTTGTCAATTTTTAATGGAGTTTTTAACCGCCAATCTCTAAAGATTTATGTCACCAGGTAGGGGACATGTATTCCAAAGCTGTACTTACAGAACGCTTGTTATTATTATTACTTTTGTTTTTTGTTGTTTTTTTGGTCAGGAAATCTATGAGCTGCGAAATAGGGATGGAAGCTGTACTTGCAGCTCTGTTCATCGTGAGGACACCGGGACTGCTGCTGTTATGAATACAGCATCTTTCTCAGATGGACGTAACCATGTGTTAGCAGCCGGCTTGGATGACATTTGCCAGCTGTATGCATTAAAGTACCGCGTCACAACCCCCAAAAAAGCCACAGAAGGTAATTATCCCCATGTTTTTCAAAGAAAAGTGGGGATTACGCCGACCACTCCTGTGTGCATGTGCGGCACATAAATTGATTGTAACACAACTCAGAAGCCGTTGGACGGAATTCAACCAAATTTGTATGTGAATTACCTGTATGACATTTGTGTTTGGCTCCAGGGTGGGGGTCAAAGCAGTGAATGTGTTGATTTGCGCTGACGTGTCATCGACTGCAAATCTAGTTTGATTTGTCTCTATGATTACAAACATAAGAGTGAGCTAATGACCCTAGTAGAGTAGCTACTCGAGTTACTAGAGTAACGCCTAAAGGGCTGCCGTATATGCTCTAGTCCCAACTCGAGGCTATGTAAATATGAAGCATGGTAAGTCGAGTAGATCACGTGTGTGTGTTGAAATAAATGTAAATTAAACATGTGATCATCTACCCGAGGATAACTGATCATATTCTTATCTCCACTAGAGTAGCTATGAGAGTTTTCACCTAAATTCACCGACAAGTAGATTTATATGGTTTTTAGTTCGACTTTAAGTAGTAAAATGAGCTATTGCAATACCTTGCACGTCGTCCGGCGATGGTGGCGTCGTCGTCGTCATCCATTTCATTTGGCTCTACTTTTCTATTTATATCTCAGGTTTGATTAATCATATGGATGCAAACTTGGGCACATGCTTCCTTATAATGACACAGCATCACCCAATTACCTTGGGGTCAAAAGGTCAAGGTCACTATGACCTTGGTAAAAAACCTAGCTTTTTCAACATTAACATTTTCCGTTTAGCTCAACCTTTCTGTTTATATCTCAGGTTTGGTTAATCATGCTGGCTCCAACCATGGACACATGCCCCCTTATAAGGCCCTGCCACCCCACTAGGACACATGCTTCATTATAATAACACAGCATGACACAATAACCTTGGGGTCAAAAAGTCAATGGTCATGGTCACTGAATATTTAGAAATTAATTTGACTGGAAGCCATTGCTGCTTGAGACAGCAACGGATTCCATTCAAATTAATTTCAAAATTTTCAAGTTTTCCTGTATGGTCGCCTTGGAAGTAAGATATTGGGACTTCATCGGTGAAAGGGTTAATGTACGACTCATTTATTTTGCAAAATAAAATAGCAGTTAACTCTTAAATAGGTAATAACATAATCTTCTAATGACATACACGATGAGATTGTTTATCCTTTTCAAAATCAAAGACAGAATATAATACATGTTTATTGAGCTGCAATCTGTCTGTTGGTCTAATTTTTTACATTTCTGACAAAGCTACCTAAGTCGCAAAGTTCTATAGTGTGTCACACTTGTTTTAAGATGGTTTAAATACCATGACAAGTATTTTGAGATGGAATTGAGTGCATGGAAATCGCTGTTGCCTGAGATTATATCAACTGCTGTTGTTTAAATAGATTTCAAAATATTAAACATATTTCTTGTTGGCTTCTGCTTGATGTTAAATTAAAGGGATTTCATTGGTGAAAAGTTTAGAGTTAACAATCTTATGACATAAATTGGCATACTAGCTCATGGACTTCTAAGACGTTTATTTACCATATATACAATATTTAAAGCATCCAATGCGAAATGCATCACATAATTTCATGGATTTCCATGGATATTTTGCCTAGAAAGCCTGGGGATGTTCATGGATTTCTGAAGATGTAAATTGAAACATATTATTTTTGACAAGCTCAAGACTTTTGTCCGAGAAGCTAATGTCTATGATTGTCTGTGTGTGGTTTGAGCTCGGCCATAATCAGAACGCACTCACAGGGCTTTAGATTTGCCTCATTTGGGCACACCACCTATCTGGTCTGGGATCCATCAATGCTCCTAGAAACTAGACAATTTTGAAATCTGAGAGATTGATTTTGAGCCATTTTAGTTTTAATAGCACAATAAGACCTCTGAATAGCCATAAAATACCACAGCATCCATCTCTGAGTATTTAATTGACTGTAAATCAGTTGATTAGTGTTCATAGCAGCCAGTAGGATTTTAATTAAGGGTCACTAATATGTGCAGATTTCAAAGTCATATCTAAGAGGTAATCTAAAGCCCTGACTCAAGAACTATAGACCTGTATCCTATCTGCCTTTCGTTTCCAATGTGCTTGAGAAGGTTATTGATAAACATTAAGAGGGTCACCTACAAGCAAACATTCTCCATGAACAATCACAGTCTGCTTATACTATGAGCAGTTCCATTCTACAGAAAGTGGACCCTTAATAGAGTGCAGAACGACACAAGTCCGTAGATAACAGTACGGCAGCTATATTAGTTTTGTTTGACCTCTGCAGCATTCGATACAATCGGCCATCAAGTACTGTTAAAATGGCATGAGCCGTTGAGTGTTTCCATATATGGGATACGGCATTGGCGTGGATAAACTTCTACCTCAGTGATCGGTTTCAATCCACTGTAATAAATGATGAGCTGTCAAACCCAGTTGCGCTAGAATATGGCGTTCCACAGGGATCAGTGCTGGGTCTGAAGAAATACACTATGTACACAAAACCATTAGGTGACATCATACGACATCATGGACTCTGATACCATTTTTAGGCCGATGATACACAATTGTACCTAGCTTTCAAAGTGAACGATAATTTAGAACATCAGAATACCATAAGTCATATAGAACTGCATCAAAGACATCCACAGCTGGATGACAAAGAACATGCTGAAATTAAATTGTGACAAGACCGAGGTAATTG
The DNA here is from genome assembly GCA_034401795.1 of Chaetoderma sp. LZ-2023a. Taxonomy (NCBI): domain Eukaryota; kingdom Metazoa; phylum Mollusca; class Caudofoveata; order Chaetodermatida; family Chaetodermatidae; genus Chaetoderma; species Chaetoderma sp. LZ-2023a. Next base: position 62,058,552 of record CM067369.1, on the reverse strand, counting down.
TTCTCATATATCTACTTATACAACTAAACGTGTTGAAAGTTTAGCAGTCACTGTAGAAAATGCGGACATCACACCAACATCAAGCATACAAAATTTAGGCATGCTCTTTGATTCTAATGTCAATGAAAAAAACAGGTAAACTGTATATAGGTCAGCCTATGCATAGTTAACGAATGATGCTACAAAAATGCTTGTAAATGGTCTTGTTACGTCGCGCCTTGACTACTGCAACGGATTACTCTACGGCATTCTCAAAACTTTGACGCACAAACTTCAACGAGTCCAGAATATAGCAGCGCGCATCATCACACGAACATCTCGGTACAGCCATATTATGTCAATACTTAAGGAGCTGCGCTAGCGGACCATAGACGCACATCTGAAGTAGAAATTGCTAATTCAAACTTCAAGCACTGCATGATCAGGCACCATCCTAAATCACCGACATGCTGCAGGTTTAGAGACCAAATATGAGCTTTAAGATCGGAAATTTGCTTGACACTAACTGTACCTCGTTCACATATGACAACATACGGTGACAGATGCTTTTCCAAAGCTGCATCAAGACTGGAATGTTAACCAAATTATCTGTGAAATATCAACAAACTGATGACTTAACCATTTACTGTCTAAATTTGGTCAAGAAAATCAAGATTTTCATTATTGAATGTTTATTTGCTGGCCAAGAAAATATTGTGGAAAATTTACCATGGGAATGACTGGTTCGGTTACCGAGCCAAGCATTTCAGTGGTAAAATTTCAAAAATGTTCTCTTGGCTTGCAAATGGACATTCCTCGAGACCACTGCAGAAGCTGGGTTGGGTTTTGGTTTCATCATGAAAGGGTTAAAAACTAAAGACATCTTTTTATAAAGCACTTTGAAATTTGACATCATTATTAATTGTACACTTTTATTCATTTTAATTCTAATTTACTTTGTCTGGTGCTACTAAATATATTTATATCACTAATTTTTATACGCCCGCGCGCAAAACGGGGTCATATTATGTGATGCCGTTCGCCGTACGTGCATCCGTCTGTCCATCTGATTTCTTGTCCAGAGCAGATCTTGAAGAGTTTTGAAGCTACACTGACAATTTTTTTTCAGCAGATGTGTTAGGGATAGACAAAGTGTTATGATTTCATTTGGGCAAAATTCGCCCATATTTTCCAGAGTTATCTCCCTTGAAAATCTAAAATTGGTCAAAGTTTTCTTGTCCGGCCCAGATCTCGAAGAGATTCCCAATTTTTTCCCAGCAGATCTTTTAGGGATAGGTGAAGTGTCATAATTTAGTTTCGGCAAAATCTGCCCATATTCGCCAGAATTATTTCCCATGAAAGATTAAAATTCATTAAAATTGTCTTGTAACTGTAATGAGCAATGCAGCTGTGAAGACTTTCAAGATTTTTAGTGATGTCTTTGCCGTGAATTCCAAATGTGTCCCCCCCCCCCCCTTTCTCAGAGAATTATTAAAGACTAACTGTTCACATTTAGCATTTCTCAAACAAGTATGCCTGCGGGCGGATGTTGAGTTTCACTAAAACTTGTAATATATTGTTTTAAGGAATTAAACCTTAATTTTATCCTTTTGGTGACTATTGATAATTTTTTTAACTTCTGCTTACATGTGGTTGTCTTTTAATTTAATGCGTTTTAGAACCTGCTTAATGTAAGAATAGAACGCTATATAAATCTGGATAATTAATAATAATAATGTTCAGACAAACACAGACTATGGATAATGTAATTCTGTAGCACAGACAAGCTTGGATGTTTGACTGGGAATGTCCGTGATTGTTTGTGCATGGTTTCAGCTCGGACAGGCTCGGACAAACCTGAACTTTCTTTGTGCTATTCTCATTAATGACATATTTATTCTGGAAACATTTGGTTTTCATTTATAGTTTAATTCCCCTGCCAATTAATTCTGGACGCAACACATTTGGTATACAGTATATGTAGTATAATTAAAATATCTAACAAAATACTTCTTCTGTATGAAGATTGTAAACTTACTGTGATATGCACTGAAATAATAAGTACTGTAGTCATATGTTCTATAATGGCCTCCTACTTTCAGGCCTAAAATTAGAGATAGTAATCTTTTGACAGGAACCAGGTGAGCTAATAATGGATATCAAAATATATAATTTCAGCAATGCATTAATGCTGTATGATACCCTGTTTGATATGTTTGCTATTAACCAGAGATTGTTAACATATTACATGTGTGTATGTTTTAATAGACGGCATGGTCACTGCATTACTATAGAGTATATAGCTTAATAAGTTGTACCAAGAATGGTATCTGTCAAATGTCAATAAATTGCAGCAAATCAATAAAATACATACATCCTAATACAGCTTTCCATTTTAACGTTACTAGTGCTAAGCATTCTATTTAACTGTTATGTCAGCCTTTTCAAAATAGTAAATTCTGTATCCATGACTCATAACACATTATATACCAATAATCAATGCACTGGATTTCTTCAGACAGACAAATTTCTCGCCAAGTTTAGCAGGTCTTGAGGTCAACTCGACTCAAGAGTTATATTACCTAGAACTTGTTATTGCCTTGCTTTATATATGCATGCACAGACCAAACAAGAAAATGATGTTAGTTTGCGTGAGGTTGCACAAGCTTGCATGAGTTTGTGCAATCTAACATGAAAATGATGTTTGATTGGACGAGCTCGCACAAAAATAATGGTTAGCTCCCGCAAGGTTGTGCCAGCTTGCGTTTAGCTTGCACAACGTAGCAGCGAGGTTGCGCAAGGTAGCGGTGAGCTTACGCAACCATGCGCAAGCTCACGCAATCTAAAATTCCTGCACACTTAAAGTTCTGTAAGGGCTCAGCCTCTCTTTAGTCAGCCCCAATATGATTGTTTGTTCCAAATTTGATTATTCTCCTTTGCTGTGTTCTGGAGATATTCTGCTGACAAAGAGATACACTGTGAGTAAGTAGCTGTTCATCAGAATTATTCAGTTTAGATTATTATTATCATCCTCCTAAGCCTCCTTAGCATGAGCAGAATATGGCAATTCAAGATTAGAACTACTCTTGTGATTTACACAACAAATAACTTTCGGAAGATCATCTTGTTAACTTCAGCAAATCTATTTAGATTGTAGTCGATTGAGGGATTTAGACCAGGCCTCCCCCATCCCCCCCCCTTGTACCGTGACCAAGCATGTGTATTTGAATCGGGTGCCTGTTCCCACGCGACACTTTTGAATATCAGGAAGCTAACCTTTGGTGCACACTCCATATTTTGACCTACTTTAGACAAACACATTTTGTCTGGCCTGCATACGTAGCAGAAAGCCAGGTATACATGTGGATAGCTATTTTCGATGTAGGCGTCCACATTAGTAGTTTTGGTTAAGGTTTTTAAAATCTTTATTTCTCAACAATAGCCCATTGGATCTCGATGAAGCTTTACAGATGTGTTATATGTCATTAGGAATGCAATTTGCATCATTCTGTCATTGCTAGTCGGAATCCTTGGAATTTTGCCCGTTTTTAACGGTTTTGATGTTTTTTGTAAAGGCTTTTAACTTACCTTATTATTCAACAATGGTGCATTGGACTTCACTGAAACTTTACTAAAATCATCTATGCCATGCAGGGATACCATCTGCAGACTACATGATCAATAGTTTGGATTTCAAGACCTATTTCCTATTTTTTTGTGGTCTTGGACTTAGAATGTATTTCGTCTAAGTGCATACTCCATAATGTACTTATCGCTGTTGAATTATTGTCAACTAATGCACAACTGTTAGTTGAGGAAACCATCAGGACACAACCAGAAAAATCAAAATAGCAAATACATGTACCGGTATGTCTATCATCTGCTACTGCAAGTGAAGAATGAGCCTCCACATGTGTCACTTGCTGCAGGATGAGAGTAGCTCCTTCGAGAATCGAAGCCATATACCATCACCTAGTCACCTTATTAATACACCACCCTTTATCAACATTATCAGTGTGTCATTGCTAGCGACAACAGGTGTATGCTACATTAAGGGATCCCTGTGTGTCGAAATATCTTGACAAACGAGGTTGATGAGTTGTGCTTTCTTGCTGATGAGAGTGAGACTAATATTTTGTGAATGAACAAGGTAGCATAGTGTAGAGTGTGACTGCTTGCTCCATTCTTCCCGCCATGGCAAGCAGACGCTTTGATAGGTAGAAGTCATGGAAAATATTAGTGGAATCCAATCTATCAGTCAAGTATATGATGCCATAATCAAATACCTCACAGGTCGGCTGGCGTCGCAATTAAAATACTTGATGAATGGTGTATCTAAGTCTATTAGGAACTCTTAATAGTCTCATGTGTACGAGTTGTATGTCTTTACTAGTTAATAATAATTCTGTTGAATATTTTGAAACTAATTTGACTGGGCAGTCGCTGCTACTGATATAGGCAGCAACAGCACCCAGTCAAATTAGTTTTAAAACATTCAACAGCTTACCTGTATAGTTTTCTGGAAATGGAGATTCAGGGAGTTCAGGGTTCAATCGATCCCAACACGGGCAAGGTAAGCTAGAAGTTTAGTAGCTAAAAGTGGATTCATCCATTGGAAAGATAGCCATGAAACCAGTTCAGATCATCTTGCACAGTACTACCAGTTAGTGGCCATGACAACCATCCAGAAATGGTACAAGATTATTTTCTTCTTGATGATTGTACTTTAATGATATTTAATGGTTGGTCGTGTTTTGGCCCTGTATTGCCCACTTACTCCGAACATTGATGTATGGTAAGGTGCTCACTCATGAGCCAAGAGTTTGTTTGTGTCAATGCAAGGAAAATGGGACTGTAGGTCATGAACTGGACTGTAGGCCATAACTTTAGTGTAAATGACCTGAGTCAAATATTTTTACATCCTCACGTTTTAAATGTGCGTGTGCCCGTTCTTTGATCTGGCAGTGATTGCGATCGTGCATGCCAACACAAGCTTTTGTTTTTTCACCCCTCTTCAAACCTGTCTCCAGAAACCAGGCTAGAGATATGGACCAGAAGAAGTCATCGTTATGGAATGGTAAAATTTGGTCATGAAAATTCAAATATTTGTTTATTGAATGTCTATAATTTGCAAATGAAGAGAAAACTATGTTTGAAAATTTACCACCAGAATGATTGGCTGTGGTTATCGAGGCAGGCATTCCAGTGGTAAAAGTTTACAAATATTCTCATGGTCTGCAAATGGACATTCCTCGAGGCCATGTCAAAAGCTGTTTGCGCTGGCTTGACGATTGAAGGATTAAAATAACCTTTGTGTTTTGACCTTTTGGAAGCAATAATAGGTTTATGTTTATCTAGAGTTGCTGTTGTGTGAGTATATATCCAATTACACGATGTTGGTATCTTTTTCTTACAGAACACAATAAAACAAAGCTTCGAAATGCTGATAGTAGTAAAACAGAGTCTGGAAACAGTGGAGATGAAAATACAATAGATTCAACCAAAACTTATACATCAACCTCAGAGACAGTAAAAGTTGTTAGTTTTGAATGTGAAATGTTAGAAAAAGTTCAAACAGATTTTGCTTCTGAAGGTGGCTTTCAAAAGGTTGTGCGATTTAGTTTAGACCACTCATTTTTCGCTACCGGTGGAGTGGATGGAGTTCTTAGGGTATGGCAGGTATGTGTTTAGTGCCTAAAATGTAATGCAGTATGGACGTCTTACTTAACTGTTCATACTTAAAGCTGATCTGTCATGTTAAACGAAAGCGTATTTAGCGCCTACCAGTAACATACTAAACATAGTGCTATCAATAAATTTCTGTTTTCCATAACTTTATTATGTGTATTGTTACTTTAAGCCTTTTATGGTCAGGCGGGCCAAAACCAAACTCTGCATTTGTCTTGAGGAATGTCCATTTGCAGCTCAAGGTAATCGACCCAGTCATTATAGTGGCAAATTTTCAAAAATGTGCTTGTCTTGGCATGCAAAGGGACATTTAAACAACACAAATTTCTATTTTCTTGAAAAATCTTGACCATTAAATGGTTAAACAAGACCCGATTCATTCAGTAGATGGAGCTGGCAGTTATCCGGTAGTCATGTCATGGTGTGAGCATTTGGCAACTATTAAAGTAACATGCAGCTGTGCATATCGCTCTGCTGTGTAGTGCTTACCTATCAAATACACACATAATTCACCTGCTGGCCAACTGATAACTTGATGTAGTGAATGAATCATTTTCTAGCCACTGAGAAGCGTTGGACGGCTCTTGTTTAAAACTATTCATAGCACTATGTTTCTGGTACGCGTTAACAGTTTCTTTTAGGATGATAGATCAGCTTTAACCTTTTAATGGTCAAGCCGGCTAAAAACGGCCATTGGACTGGTATTGACAAATGTTCAAATGTCCATTTGCAGGCCAGGAGAAGACTGACTATCTTTGTGAAATCTTAACACTTAACACTAGAATGACAGGCTTGGTAACCAAGCGAATTATTCCAGTGGTATATTTTCTAAAATACTCTTCTGTTCCGCAAAATAAGGCGCAAATGCAAATCAACTACCGGTAAGCAAAACTTGCTTTTCTTGACCAATCCTGACAATGGAGGAAATCCAGTTTTAGCTATTCCCTGCCCATCTCCACCAACACTTTGCCCATGTTGGAATAGATCGATCCATGAACTCCCTGACTCAATTTCCAAAAAAAATATGCTGGTAAGCTGTTGAATATTTTAGAACTAATTTGACTGGGCGCTGTTGTGCCAAGTCAAGTTAGTTTCAAAATTTTTAACAGCATATCTATTACATAGAAAAGACCTACAATTTGTACAACAGCGCTTAGTCTGTTATCAATTAAGCAATCGTGACATACCTAACTGTGTTATTTATGACGTAATTGATTATGTCATCTTACACGTCACATAGTTGATTATGACGTCATATGATTGACTGAGAAACTGGATTCATGAATTAAAGGACTACTTAGGAGAAAAAGGAAGTGTATAGATTTCGGGATGACCATGGTAATTTTCTCCTGCCCTCACTCAATTTGTTTCGGCATAAAAATATTTTGAATCGGGATCCATTTCTAGCTATGCCACTCACATTTCTAGCTATGTCATCTCCATTTCTAGCTATGTCATTCACATTTCTAGCTCAGTTCCACTCACCTTTTGTGTGTTTGCATCAATTTGAAGCTTTGTAACCTGAATTCCCAGAATCTAAATTTCAAGGTAACTGCAAACTGTACGTTGTTGAATGTTTTGACACTAATTAATGGGGGTGGGGGGTGGGGAAGGATCTGGTGTTGTAGCTGCTTGTTTATTAAATTATGAATTTATCAGACATACAATTTGTACACTAGTGAATTTTCAATTTCAATTCAATTTTCAATGTCATGATTGTGATGTGAGCTAACTAGTGATGTAATTAATTATGACGTCAGATACTTGAGAGACAGATCGAATCCCTCTATTGACAAGCTGAATGATTTGAAATGAATTTATCATAAATTTGTTGGGGCCTTAGTATGCTGCTGCATTGTAGAATCTGTGATTATCTTAAATTTTACATTTTCTTTTTTATTCACATTGACTAATTTTCTTGGACACATTCTGTTTACAGTATCCTGATGTAAAGAAATTACATGAAATCGAGTCACATAGTTCACATATAGATGATTTGGATATAAGCCCTGATGGAAAACATGTATGTATCCTGCATCACACCTACTCTCGTTATAACTGACAAGATTTTATCAACCATTTAATGTGTACAGCTTGTGTACTTGAGTTAAAGCGTTTTTTAAAGTGATCACTCTGTCTGTCCATCCATCCCTCCTTCTTGTCATCTGTTCAACCGTATGTCTGTGTGTGTTCAACAATGTTGGTACGTTTTGTTATTTCTGAACAGATTGGATAAAATTTCACCAAAAATTCCTATATTCATCTAATTTATCCATAATCCAAATGAGGCTGATTCGATGAAAAACAGCGGCGTGTTTCCACAATGGGAACAGATATTACTTTGAAAGGCACATGCCGTTTCATAATTTTTAGAGCTATTGTCTTCTAACTTGGTGCGTGGGTACCTATAGGCATACGCTAACACCCATCTAAGAACTAGGTCAGTCTGATTTAGTTTCTTGAAAATTTTCCCATTGGTTTGTGTCCGAAAGCCCTATAGGAAATGAATGGGAAAAAAATTTAAAAGACTTATGCCCGAGAAACACTTGGTCAATTTCACTTATGTTTAGTAAGGTGCATCCTTCATGTCCTTAGCGCATCGAAGTCCAAGTTTGTTCAAATGAACTGATTGGTTAATTTGGGCAGTAGCCATGTTGGATTTTACGTAATTTTTTTAAACGTTTAACAATCTCTCTGAAACTGCTTATCCGATTAATTTGAAACTAAAGAAGCTTCATCAATTGAAAGGGCTGAAGTGAGTTTGTTCAAGATAACATGGTGGGTCAATTTGTCTAGTGGCCATCTTGTATGACCTAGTTTTCACTAAAGTGACTTCTCTGTACCCACGGAAGGGATTGGATGAAATTTTGTAGATATGATTAGGGACTAAGTGGCGTTCAAGTGTGTTTAAGGGAATTTGGTATGTTTAAAAACATGGCCACCACAGACCAATCAAATGATGTTGTTTAGCAGCCATATTGGATTTTTATGGATTTCATTTCCGGATGATAACTCGAGTTCTATTGAAGGGATCGTTACACATCTGGCGTGGGAGCTTATCCTTGGTGTTCCGAAGAGCCCTATTGATTTTGGCTTCAAAGGTCACGGTCACGGTGACCTAATTAATTATGTAATATTGCGTTTATGGATGATAACTTGAGTTCTATTGAAGGGATTGGGACCAATCTGGTGTGGGATCTTGTCCTTGCTAGTACAAAGAATCCGAGGGATTTTTGCGTCAAAAGGTCAAGGTCATGGTGACCTAATTAATTGTGTAAGAGTTGCATTACACTCAATGTCAACCTTTTGACCCCATCCCACACACCCTGGGGGTGGGGCTAAATGTAAATGTGCTCATCCACTCCACATTGATATGGGTAACCCACATACCAAATTTGGTTGAATTCCGTTCAATGGTTTCGGATGAGATGCATTACAATCAATTTCGCAGGTTAAAATTTGACCTTTTGACCCCTCTCCCGACCCCTTGGGGCGGAGCCAAACCTAAACAGTCTCTTGCACTCCGCAATCATATGAGTAACTCAGATATCAAATTTGTTTGAGTTCCGTCTAACAATTTCAGAGGAGTTGCATTACAATCAATTTCATGACCTTTTGATGCCATCCCCCACCCCCTGGGGGCGGGGCAAATGTAAATGTGCTCATCCACTCCACATTGATATGGGTAACTGACATTCTAAATTTGGTTGAATTCCGTTCAACAGTGTCAGAGGAGTTGCATTACAATAAATTTCTTGACTTTTTGACGCCACCCACCCAATGACCTCTTGCACTCTGCAATCATATGAGTAATACAAATATCAAATTTGTTTGAGTTCCGTCTAACAATTTCAGAGGAATTGCCTGATTTGACCTTTTGACCCCTGATGTCCCCTGCGTGCAGAGCCAAATCTAAATATCATCTTGCACAGCGGAATCATAGGGGAGAACCCACATACCAACTTTGATTTAATTCCACCCAATGGGTTGGGAAGAGATAGCGTGACGGACAGACAGACAGATGGACGAAGGTGATTACAATATCCCCGGCGGTTTTTTAAGATGTGGTGATAACTAATACTTTTGCATTATAATCAATTATTTTTTTACCCCTGCCACGCCCCCTTGGGGGCAGAGCCTAATCTAAATGACGTCTTGCAAAAGCGCATTCCTATGGGTAACCCACATAACAAATTTTCTTGAATTCCACCTAACAGTTTGAGAGGAGGTAGTGTGACGGACAGATGGACAATCAATTTGACCTTTTGACCCGTGCCATGCTACCTTGAGGGCGGAGCCTAATCTATAGCTTACCATTAGCGTCAGGACAACTAAGTATCTTACAAGCTTTTAAAAAAATACCTAATCTGTAGCTCATCTCGCAAAGCGCATTCCTATTGGTAAGCCACATACCGAATTTGGTTGAATTCTGCGCAACGATTATGGGCGAGATGCATTATTTGCTCACCTGGCCTGAAAGGCCAAGTGAGCTTATGCCGTGGCGACCGTCCATCGTGTGTCCGTCCGTCATCCGTCAACTTTTCCTTTAAACGACTTCTCAAGAACCATAGGGCCGATTTCAATTATATTTGGCAGGAAGCACCCTTAGGGCATAGGGATCCAAGACCCGCGGCCATCTTAGATTTCGGCTGATTTTAGGAAACGTCATTAAAAATCTCTGAAACCGCTTGGGAAATCTATTCAAAACACATGAAACATCATCTAGGGAAAGAGGTAAGCCAAGTTTGTTCAAGAAGACTTGATTGGCCAAATGGTTCGGTGGCCATCTTGGATGACCTAGTTTTCCAGAAAACGTCTTCTCCAGAAACACTGAAGGGATTGGGCCGAAATTCTGGAGATATGATAAGGGACTAAGGGCCATTAAACTTTGTACAAGGGAAGGTGATCCATCAAAAAACATGGCTGCCATGGTCCGGTCAAAATGTAGCGTATTTGGTGGCCATATTGGATTTTTTTATTTGATGGATTTTGAAGCGAAACTTGGTTCTATATATGTTTTTGGGTATTCTGAGCTCAAATTTGGAATTTTTGGAAACTGTCAGATAAACAGTTTGGCAGCCATCGTGGATAATTTTTTCGTCAAAAGCTCCCATGCTAAAGCAATGAGAAATTTTAAATGTCTTCTCGAGAACTACTATGCCGATTTCAATTATATTTGGCAGGAAGCATCCTTAGGTAGGGCATAGGGATCCAGGTTTGTTCAAATGAACCCGATCGGCCAATTTGCCTGGTGTGCATTTTGGATTTCGACCAATTTTAGGAAACGTCTTTAAAAATGTTCTCCGAAACCACTTGGGGAATCTTCATCTAGGCCACGAGGTAAGCCAAGTTTGTTCAAAAGGACTTCATCGACCAAATAGTTCGGCGACCATCTTAGTTTTCCCGAGAAGAACTCCTCCAGAACCACTGAAGGGATTAGGCCGAAATTTGTGCAGTATGATTAAGGACTAAGGGCGTTTAAAGTTTGTTAAAGGGAAGTTGATCCATCAAAAAAATCAAAATCAAAATGTAGCCAGTTTGGCGGCCATATTGCACTTGCAAAAATGTCCACAAACCCATTTAAAAGACTACTAAACCATCCACCAACAATTTTGACAAAAATTTATGGTGCTCCAGGTGAGCGATACAGGTCCCTTGGGCCTCTTGTAATCAATTTGACCTTTTGACTGCTGCCGGGGGCGGAGCCTAATCTAAATATCGCCTTGCAAATTGCATTCCTATGGGTAACCTACTTATCAAATTTGTTCCACCCAACAGTTTAGGAGGAGTTAGAGAGATGGACAGACGGATAATCAATTTGACCTTTTGACCCCTTTCACGCCCCCTGGAGGGTAGAGCCTAATCTATATGTCGTCTTGCAAAGCGCATTCCTAGCAGTAACTCACATACCAAATTTGGTTGAATTCCACACAACGATTTGGGGTGAGATGCATTATAATCAATTTTATCTTTTTACCCTTGCCACAGCCACTTGGGGCAGAGCCTAATCTAACTAGTATCTTGCAAATTGCATTCCTATGGGTAACCTACTTACAAATACCAAATTTGGTAGAATTCCACCCAACAGTTTGGGAGGAGTTAGCGCAATGGACAGACCGACAATCAATTTGACCTTTTGACACCTGCCACGCCCCCTTAGGGTCGGAGCCTAATCTAAATATCATCGTGCAAATTGCATTCCTATGGGTAACCTACTTACCACATTTGGTTGAATTCCACCCAACAGTTTGGAAGGCGTTGGCATGACGGGGACGGACAATCAATTTGAGCTTTTGACCCCTGTTACGCCCCCTTGAGGGAGGAGCCTAATCTATATCTCGTCTTGCAAAGCGCATTCCTATTAGTAACCCACATACCAAATTTGGTTCAGTTCCACCCAACGGTTTGAGAGGAGTTAGCGTGGCGGATGGATGGGCAGAAGGACAGATGGACTGAGACAATTACAAAATCTCCGACATTTTTTCAAAACGTGGAGATAAATATTGCCTTTCCGGATGATAACTCGAGTTCGATTGAAGGGATCAGTACCAATCTTGGGTGGGAGGTTGTCCTTGGTGTTTCGAAGAAGCCTATCGATTTTGGTGTCAATGGTCAATGTGACAGTGACCAATCTTTGGTGGGGAGGTTATGCTTGATGGAATGGGGGGGGGGGCATACTTTAGCAATATCTGATTGTCGTTCTTGTTTTTATTTTGATGGATTTGAATGGCAAAGATTTCTTTATATAGTTGCATGGACATACTGATTCCAAATTTTGGACTTTTAAAAGTCACAGGTGAATGGCTCAGTGGCCATCTTGGATTTTATGACTTCCGAAAATCCAATAGGAAATAAATGGGAATGCGTTTAGAAGACTTATTCTCAAGAAATTCCAGTAAGCAACCTATAAAGCAGGCTGTTTCTGTATTAGGCAGCTGAACATCAAGGCTCTTGGGCCTCTTGTCTGTAAATAGTCAACACTACTATAATTGCCTAGTGTGTGGTAAATAATTATCAACATTTGTTGAAAATACAGAATGAGATATGTTATCATATGAAATTGTGCTTTTTCCAGATAGTGACAGTGTCGCGAGACAATACTAGCTCTGTATGGGATCTTGCCACTGAGAAATTAGTCACATCTTTAAAATGGTCTGTCAAACAATCTGAACCATACAGGTGTCGACTGTGTAGGTAAGTATTCCCATGGAAAGTCACTGCTGTCCCCGTTTCAGTATGTATTAAGTTATTAACTGTCTCGCTGCTGCAAGCCACTGGACAATTTTGATGGGCAATAACTCTGAATCTGATGAATATTTTGAAAACATTTTGACTGAATGTCGTGGCTTAGCCACCAACAACTTTCAGTCAAATTTATTTCAAAATATTCAGCATTTATAGAGTTAAACACCATGGAAAATATGCTCTGCAGAAATTTAGCGGGCAAACCGTTAACAATATAACACGTTTAATTGTCAAGCCGGGAAGTGCTGTCTTAAGAAATGTCAATTTTTAGAAACCTTAGCACTGGAATGACTGGAGCGGGAGCAGCAGCTACAATCAGAGTTGTAAGCTTTCTAAAATATTATCTTAGACATTCTTTATAATAACAGGCCTGTGCTGTTATGGTAACCCGTTGAAAATGTTCTCCATGAGGTTGCCTTAATTTATTTTAGGGACCTGAAATGGGTTACCTTAATCTGTTGATTTTAGTATAGACAACAATGGGTTTTCTAAGGCTTAGGTTACCATATGTCTCCTTAAAACATATAAGACAACCTATTATGAGTTACCATTGAAAATATTACAGCACAGGCCTGAATAAAGTGATTATCGGGGACAATCTTGACCATCAAAGGACTAAAGAGGACAAAAAGCAAAATCCATTTAATGCTTTAGCCTTTACAGACCAGAAATGACAAATTCGTTTATGATGTAGGCAATATTCTATTTAATATTTTTTTACTAATTTGACTGGGGGCTGGTGCTGCCTATAGATTCAACAAGTTCCAGTCAAATTATTTTCAAACTGTAGAATAGCTTTCAGATATATCTGTCTTGAAATTAGGACAGTAGAATTTCAATGGTCAAAGGACCATCTAGAATACATTGAATGTTACATATCCTGCCTTCACATGAAAGAAAGATTGATTTATGAGAACGATTGGATTTCTTCCATTCTCATAGAATCCATTGTTAGCTATTCCCCGCCCATTTCTAGCGTTGAAGCTCTACCTAATTTAAATGCACCGTTGAATCGATTTTAACACTGAGCCCAGAGTTTCCAGACTCATGAGTTCAAGCTAAGTACATACAGGTAAGCTGTTGAATATTTTGACAATGGTTTAGCTGAGCGCTGTTGCTTTCTATGACAGTTTGAAAATATTCAACAGACTGTTTATTAAATTGTAAGTTCACCAAAGACATACAATTCAGACACGTACTGTTGGGCCTTTGCCACTTTTCTGTTGTACCAGTTAACAAAATGACGTTGCCTATGACCGTTTTTAAATATCCAACAAACCGTTTATTAAATTGTAAATTTACCGAAGACATACGATGGAGGACTCCAGTTTTAGCTATGCCTCACCAATCTCTAGCTAAGCTGCATGCACACTTTGCCCATGTTGGGATTAGTTTCAACAGAATGTTTATTAAATGTTAAAGACATACAATTCGTACAACTTGACGGACTATTAACTATTTGTGACAGACTATATCATGTCATTCACGACGTAATTGATTGACATCAGCCTACATGGGACAGAGTTGATTATGATGTCATATGATTGACTGAGAAACTGGATGCATCCATTCAGACAGGTACCGCCAGACCTTTGCCACTTTTGCCTTGTACCTAGATGTCATTTGATTGTAACATCTAACAAAGTGATGTATTTCGATTGTGACTTCAAATACTTGAATGACAGATCAGATCTCTAGAGTGACCTACATTATAGAAGTACTTTTGTCTCACAAATGCTTAATGACATCGTCAGGAGAATTGCATTGTTCTCTATAGTGACTAATGAAATCTTGACTTCACATTGAAAAATACTTGACTATTGGAACTTAGCTACTGTGCCATGGTTTAGGGTCTTATGGATTAGTTAGTTTTCTTAGCTATGTGGGTCAGTGTGCATAGGAGGTAAATATTAATGACTACAATGTGGGACCCGACTTGTGGCATGCCATAAGCTTGTGGGGCCAAAACAGGTGGTCTCTTGAGCAAGTATAACAGGTGCCTGGTCAGAAGGAGAGGCCCTATACGAAATTCACAAAGCAAACCAAATCCTTCTTTCGAACAATATGCTTTGCTGGGGAGTCTATCTGTCTCGGGAAACATGTTTGCAGCTAACGCATAAAAATGTAATAGAGGTTTGTACGTGTCACGTAGCCTTTGCTATAAAACAAGGGCATGTGCACTATCTCTGCAATCTATGTGCTTCTGTAAAAATGGAATTACTTGACCAGCAGAGAGTAACGTGTACTAGCTTGGAGTCACTGCTAATCGTTCAACACATATATCCTATAAATACGTTTCACATAAATACTCTTCTATCCTTAACCCCTCTCATGACAACTTAACCGTCTAATGGACCTTTTCAGTTTATCCATCCATCATATGACATCATAATCAACTATGCGACATGTAGGATGACGTCATAATCAATTAAAGCGTGAATGACTCGATTTAGTCCATCTTAAACGCTTAATAGTCCGACACATTGTACGAATTGTATGTCTTTATTATTTAATAAACATTCAGTTGAATATTTTGAAACTAATTTGACTGGAGGCTACACCCAGTCAAATTAGTTTCAAAATATTCAAAAGCCTACCTGTATTATTTTCTGGTAATTGATTGTCAGGGAGTTCAGGGAGCGATCGATCCCAACACAAGCAAGGTGTAGATGGAGCATAGCTAAAACTGAAAAGGGCCATTGTCAAGCTGTCCAAAAATGGCATCTGCAGTGGTTTTGTCCATTTGCTGGCTAAAAGACCGTTTTTGTTTTTAATTTACTAGCTGAACCAATCATTCCAGTGGTAAATTTTCAAATATAGCCCTCTCTTGGCCTGAAATTGTCAC
Organism: Chaetoderma sp. LZ-2023a; assembly: GCA_034401795.1. Taxonomy (NCBI): domain Eukaryota; kingdom Metazoa; phylum Mollusca; class Caudofoveata; order Chaetodermatida; family Chaetodermatidae; genus Chaetoderma; species Chaetoderma sp. LZ-2023a. The sequence continues at coordinate 62,042,795 of CM067369.1, read as the reverse complement.
TAACTAAGCCAAGACTTGAATTTTCTTGAGCATTTCCCCTTTCATGGATACGCTGGCCAAAACAGTCTGCATTGGTCGTGACAAATATCCATTTGTAGGACAACAGAAAGCTATTTTTGTGAATTTACAAAAATAGCATTCTCTTTTGTCTGCAAAATATTAAATTTTCTTGAAAAATCCTGACTATTAATATTTTAATTGATATTAATAGCATATTGAGTGCTTTCAGGCACTGTAAATACAAGGTGTATTGAAACTGAATATTTTAATTTTCTTCTCAGGTATGGAATAGTTGAAAATAATAGATCTAGGTTCAATCTCTACACCATAAACATTCCTTGCAAGCGGAGTTCCAAGCCATCGTCTTGTTATTTGACACTGTGGGATGCGGCAAAGTTCTGTGTGCGAAAAAATACAAGAACAGGCACTGAGATCTTGTCTGCAATGGCTGTTAAGTATGTCAAGTGTAATCTGTTAGATCATTGCTGGGCAAAAATATGATTATGGACTAAATAAAGGCCATTAAATTTTGTTGAGTTGATAAATCAAGAAACATAACCACCATGGATCAATCAAAATTTCATGTTTGGTGGCCATGTTGGATTTTTTTATTTGAGATATTTTGGTTTCATAAATAACATTATGTATATTTATAGATGTGGCCATGTAAAATTATGCACTCGCTTTTGTCAGATAAGCGGATGGGTGACCATCTTGGATTATTTTCCCGCCAAAATCTTTTTGTTACTTGTCCAATAAATGTACCGGTAGCCTCCTTTGGTTCTTTTCACACCAAAACATAGGAAATGAATGGGAAGCATCTCAAGAAGCATTCATTTGGCTGATTTCAATTAAATGTTGCGGGAGGCAGCCATAGGTCATAGATATTCAAGATTGTTGTAATGAAGCGGATTGGTAGAATTGTTAGGTGCTCACCTTGAACGTTGTACTATTATTTCAAAAAGCTTCACGAAGTTTGTGCAAGAGAACTCGCTTAATCGATTTGTCTGGTCATCATCTTGAATGACCTAGTTTTAAAAAACCTTCATTGGGAAATGCTGAAAAGATCAGGCTAAAATTTGGGTAATATGATTTGGGACTAGGGGCGATTTAAGGTTGTTCAAGGGAAGTTGATTTATTAGAAAATGTGGTCACTATTGACCAATCAAAATTGTGTCTCTTTTGGGTGATGGATTCTGATAGTGTAAATGGTGATATATATAGGTAAATAGCAATTTGAGAATTTCAAATCAGATTGACAGATCAATGTTTTTCAAATGAAGTTGGTTGATCAGTTTGGTCGGTGGCTATTTCACGATTTTGGTCATACAGGGGTACACATCGGAATAAAATTAATTTGTTTATTTTTTTCCCTCTTGTACCTACATTTGAAAATACTCTAAAATTAAATTTCATACATATAGGTTATATCAAACACAAATTTTGTAGTTCATTCCACATTTCTTATGCTTTGTGTTTTTCTTGTATTTTAGTGATGATGGCTCCTATATCGGGATTGGCACAATATCTGGTAGTGTGGCTGTTTATATTGCCTTTAGTTTACAAGTAAGTATCCATGATTTGTGTAATGTCAAGGATTAACAATTACTCTCTGCCAGTTTAAATGTACATATAGCACATTTAAACAATGACTCATATTCACCTTCTTGCAGAGATTTGCACATGAAATGTGTTGGACACATACAAAATAGTCAGATTCCTCTTAGACTAAAGCTTTTCCATTCTGACTTATTGTAAATAAAATTGCTGAATTCATTCTATTCCAATGTGCATTTCTGTCGATGTGAGACAGAAGAGTCATGGTTCTTTGACATCTACAGTATAGAAGCCAATTTTATCATCTATAGAGCTCTTGTTGGTAACTGGTCATCTCTAGATCTAAGTTAGCAATAAAAAAGAACAGTCTCACCTAGTTTCTTGGGAATATAAGTCAAATATGAAATTTATGAGATCATCCATGATATCCAGTTTAACTTCTAACTTCTAATTAGGTCAACTTTCCCATTATGAACCGTAATTAAGAACTGGAATTTTCATCAAACTTTTTAGAGCCCTTTTCCTGGCCTGAAATCGAGATATAGATTAAGTTATTTTCTGGAGAATACAGGTTAAATATCAGTACCTTCTTCCAGAATGAAATGTAAACTACATTTGTTAAGCTAGTACATTTTATTTTTTACAGCTTTTGATTCAATTTAGTGATAGACAAATTTGCATATTATTTGCTAGATAAAATGTACAAAAGCTACTGTAGCTTTTTGTTTATTTGTTAACTCTTTAACCATTACAAACAAGAAATGATAGAGTATATTTGATTAATTAATGTTTGGTTGAATGTTTTGAAACTAAGTTGACTGGGAGGTGTTGCTTCCAACAGTTTCCAATCGAATTAGTTTTAAAATATTCTAAAGCTTTCCTATATTGATGTCTGCAAAATTTTAAGATATTGGCATTTCAAAGGTTAAAGGGTTAATATTTAAATCCCTGCCTTGTTTCTGATTGTGACGGGAGCTGATGATCTCAGTCTCTACAGTTTACAATCAGTACTGAGTGAAGCAGCTACATTTCAACTTTTGATATAAATCTCATTGCTATGATTAGTTGCTTCTCAAAGTTGTTTCCAGTTACTATCAAAATCAATAATAACAAGATTCAAACATAGTACTTTTTAACTGTCTGACTGCTGCAAGCCACCAGACAATAATTTCAATGTGCAATAACTCTGGACATGCTCTATATATATTTTTTAGTTTGACTGAAAGTTGTTAGTGGCTTAGCCGCCAACAACTTTCAGTCAAATAGTTTTCAAAATAATCAGCCGGCCCTGAGTTAAACCATATGGAAAATTTAGTTTGCAGAAACTTAGCAGGCAGAGAGCTAAGAGTAACTTTATTTATTTTGAGGAGCTTGCGCACATAAATGTGCTTCATCAGGTCAACATAAATAAACGTTTTTCTAAGTTAAATCCTGTTGTTATTATTATTAATCCTTTAACTCTTGAATTTATTCCAGAAAATTTCAATTTTCTCATAGAAAATGTCTATTTGCAGACCAAGACTATTTTGAAAATTTATCGAGCCAGTCATTCCAGTGGTAAATTTTCAAAAAATATTCTTCATTTGGTCTGCAAATGGACATTTCTCAAGACCACTGCTGAAGCCGTTTTTGGCTGATTTGAGGGATAAAGGGTTAACTGACTAACACGGATACCACAGCTCTTAAATATCAGAATCAAGAAGTTCAGTAAATATGGTTTACACCTGAGCACCAGAATAGGTAATAATTTTAATATTAAATATAAACCCGTCCTTTTCAAGGATTGTAACATCCTGCCTGCAGACGAGAAAATCCCTCCGGTTGAACCTATGTTTTATCATGTTTGACGCACAGCTGCACAGGAAGGCAGGCAGGAAGAAAGACAGACAGACAGACAGACAGAAATTGAGACCCAAACAGTTTCAGATAGATGCACGCATACATACTTCTAGTACACACATACTGTCATGCATGTGTGCATGCAAGCACACACAGAGTGAACATATACTCCCATGAAAATATTATTCTTATACAAATTCAGGAATATTTAAATTCAAATGTTTAGCCTAATATTTTATATTTTGATTTCATTTTTCTTGCAGTGCCTCTATAGCGTACGTAGCATACATAGTTATTTTGTGACAGGACTAGCATTTATGCCGCCATCTGAGGCCGAGGTAACAGTGGGTTCTGATCATGACTTTTCTCTCATCAGTATTTCAGCTGATAACACGATTCGCCACCATCAAATGGTGCCACGAGGTGAGCAAATACAGGGATCATTTCTAGCTATACCCTGCCCATTTCTAGCTAAGATCCACTCCCACATTTTATGCATGTTGGTATCGATTTATATACATGGAACCTTGAATTCCCAGAATCCGAATTCCAAGGTAACCATACAACTAAGCTCTTGAATATTTTGAAATTAATTTGACTTGTATTTGTCATAGCCTATTGAGCTAAGAACAGCTCCTAGGCAGATTAGTTTCAAAATATTCAACAGAATCTTGATTAAATTGTTAATTCATCAAACGCGTACAATTCGTACAATTGACAGACTTGTCAAACTTCATGACAGAGTTATTATAAGATTATGATTATGCTTGAGTGACAGATCAGATCCGTCCATAGTAATAGTACATTGATGCAGGAACCATTTATTTGAAATCAATCATTTAGTACATGTACGTTCAGGGAGTCTTACCTCTTTATATGCTTTTCTTGCCTTATTATGGCTTTCATCTGGGGCTTTGCTGACTTATTTTGAATAAATGTCAGACTGTGAGCATTGAAATTGTATGCTTGAATTCTGCTCAATATCTTGAAAATTAATTTGACTGCATCAAGTAGTAACACAGTTTTCAGTCAAATTATTTTCAAAACACAGTAAATTTGTTCTACATATTTTATAAAAATCATTTTATGGACGTAACAATGATAAATCATTAATCTCGAGTAATACATAAGGCGGATGACAAATCCCTGAAAAAAGAATTTCCCGATTCATAGCATATTCTGTTGAATATTTCGAAGTTATTTTGACTGGAAGTCATTGCTGCCTAAGACAGCAGCTGCTTCCAATCATATTAATTTCAAACTAATTTCAACCGCTTTCCTGTGTTAGTGTCTTGATATTGAGATATATGCGAATTCATCGATGAGAAGGTTAAGTAGTGATATGAAGGGTGTTTTGGTGTCTAGCATCCTGGCGCATGCCATCTGAGAATTAGGTAAATTGTTTTTCAAAATTTCAACATACACATGACGAGACCGCTAGTATAGACTTAATGATGGAAAATTAAAAACTATTGATGTATTTATCCACTTTGGTAACATTTGTTTCATTTTGTGACATTTTCCCATTTCAGCTCTTTTCAGTATGTGGTGGGCCATACTCGGGTTTGTTGTCATCATCTGTGCTATTTTCTGGGTGTTGGTGGAGTTTGGTTTGTGACACATGTGACGTTGGATAGCCAATAAGGGCAGAACTTTGGCGAATTTAGGGCACGCTATGCAATAAGGAGAGAATGTCATGAAATCTGGTTCATAGTTCATTATGACAGATTTGTGATATTTACAGACGTCTGTTTATAACTGACATTTGCTTTCAGGAGCCGGTGGATGGTGTTGATTGAAATAGGGCTGCTCTTACAATATTTAGTATTATGTACAATCTAAGAGGAATATATATGTTTATATGGACCTGTGCCATTTCTGTCCATAAATCAATAGTGGTTCACTACACATACAACAGTTTATAAGCTACTGTGATAAATTATTCCTTGCTTTTTGAAAACCATAGGCGATTGATAAATTACACTCTCCATAACACTTAGGCGATTGATAAGTCACACTTCTCAAAACCTTCCAGTGAGTGATTTTATAGAAAAGCGGGACTAAAGAAGCAAGCATGACGAGGCATATGTCCAGTTGTCTGGTGCCCAATGAGGGCCCAAGAAGGTCTAACGGTTTAGATCTTGTGATGCATTCTCAGCCTATTGTGGCACTTAGATTGTTTTTATTCTCATTCAGAGGGCTAACATTAAAAATACCGGAATTATCCAAAACTCATCAGGTCTGATCTTTTGAAGAAACGTGTAATGAATATGTCACTAATGTTTTGCATCCTGCAGACTAGATAATGATAACATTATGATCTATCATAGATATGGTGAAAATAATTTGGCTGGAAACTGTTATTACCTCATTTACCTCTGCATGTCAGAACATAGATATTGAAATAGTATTGGTAGCTCATTCACTAGACTTGGAACTATAGATGCAAGTTTATTCAAAAGAAGTCAATTGAATGATTTGAACAGTAGCCGTCTTTGATTTTGCACTAGTTTTAGAAACACCTTTAAAATGCTTATGCACCGAAGCTGCTTGTTGGATTGATGAGAAACCCGATAAACTTCATCTAGGGAAAAAGCTGAACCAAGTTTGTTCAAGAGGACCTGATTGGTTGATTATCTTGTCAGCCATCTTGGATGACCTGTTTGTCACAAAAATGACCTGAACTTGAAGGAATTGAATTAAAGACATGGCCACCAGCGACCAACCAGAATTCAGTGTTTTGGCAGCCATATTGGTATTTTTTATTTGATGGATTTTGAAGTAAAATTTGGTTTTATATGGGAGTATGGGTATGGCGAGGTTGAATTCTGCCTTGCAGAAATTTTTGCCAGATAAATGGGTCATCCGCCATCTTGGTTTATTTTGCTACCAAATCTCCTATAGAAAAGGAATGGGGAAATTCAAATGTCTTCTCAAGAACCGCTGGGCCGATTTCAATTCTATTTGGCAGAAAGCTTCCTTAGGGCATAGAGATCCAAGTTTGATAATAAAAAAAAGGCAATTGGCAGATTCGGCCGACGGCTATCTTTGATTTTGCGCTATTTTTAGAAACACATTAAAAATTGTAAACTCTTTTCCGAAATCGCTTTGCAGGATTGGCAGGAAACGTCATCTAGAGCTGAACCAAATTTGTTCAAGAGCAGCTGATTGGTCAATTTGCTATTTACTATTCTTAGAAACACACTGATACCCCGTGTTAATACTATAGATCAAAAGTTAATCCAATTAGAACCAATAATAAACCATTCAACCAGCACATTATGTGTTATTATTTGCCAATTCGAGAAAGAAATTCTCAAAATCAACCAATAGAGCATGCAGTCTGAGTATTGGGGAGCTGAGCGTCAAGACCCTTTGCTCTCTTGTTTTAGTTTGCAGTGTTTCGATTGTTTTCAAAGCTGTAAAATGACTAATATCGATAGTAGGCCAAGTGAGCTTAGGCCTTGGTAGCCGTCTAAAATACATTTGTCATCTTTTTGCTTTTTAAATGGATTTCTCAAGGACTATTACCATTAAAATTTGACTAAAGGACGCAGTTTTTTGGAGTACAGTGTTTGAGCACATTTTGTTTTGTCAAGTTTCGTAAAAAAAAAAAATGATACCACGGAAATTGCACTCATTTTCGCACGGTACAAATTCTCGGACTATGTTTAATGTATACCTCAAAACATCATCGCGGAAGTGAAATTATTAAACTGTAGCATTTAAATATTGTGTATCCATTAATAAAGATCATTTATTACATCAAAATTAATCCGGAATTTGACATAAAATGGCGTCATGAAAAGATATCAATCACGTGATTCGCCGCCAAATGCAAAAGATTGTTTTTAATTAGAGCGAGTATTCAGATAAAATATTCTGGACTCGGAACTCTGAATACTATATATATTATCATTGCGCGATAGGAACTAAGTATTGTACTTTAGGTCTGATCCATACACGTTTGATAAACTCCTGTTAACGTATAAGATCTCTCGAGAACACTGCGCCTCCAATCGCAAAAGAGCCAGCAGCTTGCCAACATAAGAAGCGCTTTATCTCATTTTAATTCTGATTCTGTTTTGGAGCATTTAATGTTGGTTGGCATTACAAAATTAATGCGCAATACGGGAGTAAGCACTGTTCCATTATTAATTGTTTCTGATGACAAATGTTATTTCTCTGTTCTGATTGGATAAATTCTCCCGTACAAGCCAATGAAAATAGAGAATGGCAGATATTAGAAGAATTCTAGTAAACACAACTGCTGATCTTACCGCATTCCTAATATCACATGATTTCCATATTTTCTAGGCGACATTTTATGTCAAAAGTAGCCTTGATTTTGATGTAATAAACAATCTTTATTGAAGAAATGCAATATTTAGACTTTCCCATTAATAATTTCACTTCCATGATGATATTTTTTAGGTGTCCATTAAACATGGTGGTACGGCGGTAAGCATGGGTATGGAAATTGCATTCAATCTTCGTGGTGGGTTTTATATGAGTTTTAACCATTTTAGAGAATGGATTTCAATTTCTCCATGTGTCCTTTCTATGAGTATACAGATTTTTGGTGAGGATTTGGGCCAAAATGTAGCCTGTGTCCAATACAAGCTATTTCCCTTTCCTCAGATAAAAACGGTAGGCTGATTTCAATGAAATTTGGCACGGAGCTTCCTTAGGGCATAAACATCCAAGATTGCTCAAACTAAGCGGGGTCTATGTTCCCGAAGCTATCGTTAGCTATCAGTAGCATAACATTAGTATAACGATGTCGTTATCCTAACGATAGCTTCGGGAACATGGGCCCCGATTGGTCAATTTGGGTATTGACCATCTAAAATTTATGACTGGCTAAAGCTTGAGTATAATTGGTGTGCAATGATGCATTAACCCTTAAATTTGTTTAAGCAATTCTCAATTTTTTTCATTGACCAAGAGAGGACTATTTTTGTAAATTTATCGCTGGAATGACTGCCTCAGTTATATCTAGCCATTCATTATAGTGGTAAATTTAAAAATAGTATTCTTTGTCTGCAAATGGACATTAATCAAGATCAGTGCAGAAGTAATTTTTGGCCGACTTGAGTGTTAATGTGTTAGGGTGGATTAGACTTGCTAATCATTAGCTTAATCAAAGAAAATAACTGGACATGCCCTTAGCACATACTGTGGCAGACCTATACAATGATTTTAATTTGCTTGATATACGCAACTTTTGTTCTTTCATTTCATATGATAGAATCTAGTACATGCTAAATCTTGGCGCATATGTCAATTCCTATATCAGTAACATGTCGAATAAGCGTTTTCAAAATATTCGGATTTGAACCAGGTTTGTTCAAGAGAAACTGACAGGTCAACTGTTTGATGGCCATCATGGATGACCTAGTTTTCATATAAACAACTCCAGAATCCAGGAATTGGGCCAAAACATGACAAATATGATCAGACGTCTTAACCATTCCAGTTTATTCAATGGAAGTTGATACATAAGAAAAACCTGTTCAGCATCGACCATTCAACATTGAGTTTATTGTTAGTTTATGGATAGTGAAAATACCAGTATATAGGTTTTGGGGGAATTGCTGAATAGGGATTTAAAGCATTTTATTACTATTCATTGATCAGGTCAGTGATAATCAAAAATTCTTTTGCTTCGTACAAAAATTTGTTAATTTTGGACCTAATATCCTTCATTGCTGACTTTCATGTTTATGTTGCCAGTCAGCCTTTTCACATTTGGAACGTGGATATATTCATATTTCATACCGCAATGTTCTTTTTATTCCCAGCCTAAATAGACATCTGTTTCATCTTCCTGGTTCAAAAACTGTACAACTCAGAAATAACTTATGTTTCCAAAACAAAATAAAACGTATTGTTGAATATTTTGGACTTAATTTGATTGGAAGGCATTGCTGCCTAAGGTAGCAATGGCTTCTAGTCAGAATTACGTCCAAAATATTCAACAGACCATACATTGTGTTCATATTGTTATAATTAACATGTTTCTGTGTTTTGTTGTTTTTGAAACATGTAAACTTATTTATGAGCCTGACTGTCCCTTCCTTTGGTCTCTATTTTCAATATATTAAACAATCAAGCATGTAAGGCCAAGTTTTTTACAGTAAAGTTTCAAAGCCTTGGTCGTCATGTTATTATCCCCACGAAAAGTGTGGATTATGCCGTCCTGTCAAATTAATTGTAACGCAACTCTTCCAAAACTGATAGCCAGAATTCAACCAAATTTGCTATGTCAGTGCCCCATATATGTCAGAGTGCAAGAGGACATTTACATTTGGTTCCACTCCTAAGGGTAGGGTGGGTTGGAGTTTAGGGGTGAGGATGTCAAAGTGGTGAATGTGGGGATTTGTGATGGTGTGCCATGGACCATCCAATCAAGTAAATCATGATATCTAGCATTGGCTGTGAATACTATTTTCAAACTAATGATTGAAATTTATTTCCACAATAAGTCTTTTTGACAAAATATTGTACGCTCATATTACTTTTGCAAATGGCTTGTGCGCATGCACATTCATGCAGATACACACTTCTGTGCACATGCACATGCATGCATGAATGCAGATGAATGCATGCATACATGGATGGATGCATGCACGCACACTCATGCACGCACGCACGCATGCGCATGCACGCACGCACACGTACGCACTCACCTGTGTATGTGATGGGCAAGAGTGATATAAAGTTTATAGTAATTTTTATTTCTATTATAGTCTGTGTGATGTATATGGTGGATTAGACATAATAATATTTAAAACTCCTGTATTAAAACTTTTATAAATACAAGCATATAAATATAATAATCAGCTGGTCTGTAAATGAATTGAGTTGTTGTTTTTGGCTCCGCTGAATGTAGCTAGAATATATATATAAGCTTTCCCTATATATTGTGTCTTTCTAACCTGGCTATATATAAAAATTGCTGAATATTTAGAAAACAATTTGATATAGAGCTGTTGTTGACAAAGGTTTCAGACAAATTGTTTTCTAAAGATGAAAACAAGCATCTCACCATAGTAAAAGTTTTTATGCAAGAGTTATAGGTATTTAACTCTTTGTTTGCCTGAAGCCTACACAATGTTTAACTCTTTAACACTCATATCAGCCAAAAACAACTTCTGCAGTGGTCTTGAGAAAAGCCAATTTGTAGACCAAGAGAGAACTATTTTTGAGAATTTACCACTAGAATGTCTGGCTCGATAACCGAGCCAGTCATTCCAGTGGTAAAATTTTAAAAATAGTCCTCTTGTTCTGCATATGGGGATTCTCTATGAGAAAATTGAAGTTTTCTTGAACAAATTCGAGTGTTAAAGGGTTAAGTTGTGTGTGTCTCCAGATGACCTATCCTGACAGTCAGCTTATACCAAGGTGAGTGACAATCTGTCAAGTTTCTCCTTTAAATTGGTTCTCAAGAACAATTAGCTGATTTCACTCATATTTAATAGGTAGCATCATTGGCTCATAGATATCCATAATGGTTTAAGTGAAGGTTATTGTTGGATGTGGTAGGTGGCCATTTTGAATTTTGTGATGTTTTAATAAACACATTTACAAATCTTCGCTGAAGCTATTTGGATGATTGATTTAAAACTCAGAAAACATCATCCGTTGCATGAAATGGAACAAGTTACTTCAAGACAACCTGAGCCATCTTGAGGGAACTAATGGTTGAAGCTGGAATTTTGGAATATTATTAGGAGCTCATAATCATTTAAACTTGTTCAGGTTAAGTTAATATATAAAAATGTGTCTGCTATCGACCAATCAAAACAATCTTTCTGTCTGGTGCCATATCTTGACACCAGAAATGGTGCTAGGTATATGTTTTTAACCTTCTAGATATATATATGACTGAGTGAAATCATATGGGCTACTCATGTCAGTGAACTGATAATGGTTGGTCGCTTCGGTCAACTGTTTTTAGCTCACCTGGCCATCCTGAATTTTCCGAAAAGTGGCGGGAAATCGTTTAAAACGCTACTCCTTAACTACTTGAGCAATTTCAACCAGACTTGCCTGGAAGGATACTAGGGTGGTAGGTTTCAGAACTTATATACTGAATTTTGATCCCTCAATTTTTCCGGTGGCATCTTGGATTTTCTGAAAATTTGGGAAATCAGTTAAAAGGCTACTACTCAATAACCACTTGAACGAGTTCAAGCAAACTCGACTGGAAGGACCCTAAAGTGGTATGCTTCTGCGCTTGTATACAGAATTTTGATTGGTCAATTTGTTCGGTGGTCCTCTTGAATTTTCCGAAGAATGGCTGAAAATCACTTAAAACGCTACTCATTAACTGCTTGGGCGATTTAAACCAGACTGACTGGAATTAGCCTAGGGCGGTAGGCTTCAGAACTTGTATACAGAATTTTGATTGTAAATTTTTCCGGTGGCCATCTTGGATTTTCTGAACATTTTGGGAAATCAGTTAAAAGGCTACTCCTAATTAACCGCTTGGCCGATTTCAACCCAACACGGCTGGAAGAACCCTAGGCCGGTACACTTCAGATTATATGTATACAGAATTTTGAAGGCTTGATTTTGATGGGTGTCATCTTGGATTTTCCAAAAAATGGGAATTTGTATAAAATGCTACTCCTCAGTAATTGCTTTGGCAATTTTAACTAAATTTGGCTGGGAGGATCCTATTGTGGTAGCCTCTAGAAATTCTATTCAGAATTTTGATAGGTCACTGTTTTGGCAGCCATTTCTGACTTTCTGAAAGTTTTCCAGAACCATTTAAAGATGGCACTCCTTCATTCAATCAATAACAAGAATCTTGATTGGTCAATTTTTTGGTAGCCATCTTGGATTTTCAGAAAAATCATTCATGTCTATTTAAATGCAAATGTTTTAAATGCCAATGGTTCAGTTGAGCACCACAGGCCCTTGGGCCTCTTGTTTCGATGGCCATCTACTACTATAACTACTACTACTACTACTACTACTACTACTACTACTACTACTACTACTACTACTACTACTACTACTACTACTACTACTACTACTACTACTACTACCGCTACTACTACTACTACTACTACTACTACTACTACTACTACTACTACTACTACTACTACTACTACTACTACTTAATCAATGGCTCAATTTCAATCAAACTTTGATGGAATGGTCCTATGATGATAAGCTTCAAGAAAACAAACGAGAATTTGATTGGTCAATTTTGTTTTATGGCTATCTTGGCTTTTCTAAAACTTACCCATCATGTCTATTTAATTGTGAATAGTTCAGATGTTAATGGTCTAGGTGAGCGTCACAGGCCCTTGGGCTTCTTGTTTGTCTCGCCTAACCCGACAATATGGATCTTCATTGATATGCATGCATCCATTCAAGCCAGTGGAAGACCCTGTGATTGGCACATTTCATTGTTAGCTTACCTAGAGAGAATGGCCAAGTGAGCTTATGCCGTTGCGACCATCTATCTGTCTGTCTGTCCGTCAACTTTTTCTTTAAACGACTTCTCAGGAACCACTCGGCCAATTTCAATTATATTCAACAGGAAGCATTCTTAGGGCATAGAGATTAAAGTTTGTTCAAACGAAGACGAGCAGCCAATTTGGCCAGCGGCCGTCTTTTGGTTGATTTTTAGAAATAGCTTTAAAAATCTCTGAAATCGCTTGGGGGTACGATGCAAACCTCATGAAATAGGATCTATTTGCAATTCTGACAAAAACCTTAGGGTACTACTTATAGACGATGACCTTTCTCTTTGATATGGATATGGTCCAGGTGAGCGATACAGGCCCATTGGGCCTCTTGTATCTAGATAGATTTAGATCAAACTTGGTAAAAATATTCCTATCAGCATCTAGTATCGACATTGTGAAAATAAAGTGAATTCTATAAAAAAACAACCAGTGTTATCCCCCTTTCAAATGTTCTTAAGTATTGGGCCCAATTCGGGAAAGATACTACTTTGGTAGTATGTTTGTAATATTTAGTGCTGTGGACTAATGTGGGGATTGTAAGTTTTTTTAGTACACAGTAATCAGACTTGGTGTATAGGTACATCTTGGGCTAAAAGTGGGTTATGTATCTGACATACGTTTCACAGTTTGATGAACATAAACAAAATTGTCCAGTCTATTCTCAGAACTCCACTGATATTCACCTAACTTGAGGTCTCATCTTAGGCTAAAGCTGTGCTGTGTATCAAAAGTGATGTACTTTTCATGGTTCGTGCAACAGTACAGGGAAATTTAGGTCAGGTTGATGCTGGTTATCTCCTGTGATACAGTGCATCACTAAGATTCTAGTCTCGTTAATAGAGCCAATAATAAAACATTCAGCTAGTAGATTTAGTATTATTGTCATGCATGTAGACCAAATAAATTGAAATCACGTTAGAATTAAATACATGCCAAGCATGTAGGCTCAACAGCTTTATGAAATCATAATCCAACTCATACTTTTCGATGAATTGAAGAATACATGTCTATGTCAGGTCTAATAGAAGTTTACAGAGTAGAAACCATTCTATTAAACAAAAATTATTCATGGCCAAACCAGTACTTGCTTATGTGAACTACTAAGCCAATGACTCAGAACCGTATAAGTGCTGGCCTCCCAGAACTAACTGTCTCGCCTTTTCCAAAGTATGCCGATGATTCGTACTCATCGGCCCTTTCTGTTTCTTTTGCTGGGACGGTACAGCCTTGGCCAGTGTTGCTCTTCGCTGTCTCGGCAGCCGAGTGAGACACTCACGATTTTTGTGTACATACCTTTTCCTGAGGGTTGTGACAAACTAACTAAAGATATATGCTGGAAAATAAATATGAACCAGTGCAGAAAAAAAATGAAGGTCTGAGCCAGATAAGCTGGAGCAACAAGGAATTAGAGGGAACATCCAGCGAGTCATAGTCATTAAGCCACTCCACAAAGAGGCCTAGAGGCGTGAACCGACAGAAGCATCCTTCCTGTCTCATTCCGCTATAGGGTTTCCCAAGATAGTTGAAGCTTCAGACCACACCACTCATTATCCAGGTCTTAGTTATCCACATCCTGTTCAGTCCAGTCTATCTGCAGAACTTTACCTAAAACCTTGTGACGTTACCCTCAATGCCAGTTCAGGGGATGCATGGCCAAATTGCAGTATCCTGACGTGACATAACCTTGCATCATCTGAGATGTTTCAGACACACCTCTAGTCTTGCACTCTTATATCATCGAGCATCCAGTCACAGACAGATTCTGGCATAGTATAAAGTAGAAGGGACCATAAAAGATTTGTATCTAGACGTTTACCAGGGGTTCCGTCTCTGTATAACCACGTAGACTGAAACTAAACCAGACAGGTCCTACGTTGATTCATCTTGCAAATTCTGCAGAGTCATTATGAAGGAATGCAGAAACCTCCGAACTGGTCCCAACCTATATGGACACAGGAAACCGTCTCCAGTCTGCTCTCAAGTGAAGTCATATCATCCAGTTGAAAGAGGGCTGGAATTGACATGAAGATGGATGCTAAATTGTCCGACCGACTCAGATGACACTTCCCTACTGATAGCAGTGAAAGGGGTGACAGAGTATGCTGTGACAAAGATAGCTAAAAACTGTTTCAATAAAGGTTGATCAATGTGGTGGCCCTTATGTATGACAAGTCCAAGAGTGGCCTTTATAAAGACATCACAATAGAGATAAATTCATAGCCAGTAAGAAGAGCAGGTTATGTCATGTATTTGGGCATTAGCAAGATATCAATAAATACAGAGTGGCTGACATGATTAAATCAGCAACTGATAGTTTGTATCAACTGCTATGGTCTGGCATGGATGGAATGGGTTGAATCCTGCTGACAACTCTTGTGCCTACATTGACCCGGCATCTCCTTTGGACAGAGATATTGATGCCGAACAACAAGCATATTCTACAGCTTGACCTGTTCCAAAAGATCGAAATGTGGTGGTTACAAAACTCCCAAGCTCAGCAGCTATTGTGGCAATCATAGGGCTGGTGGTCATACATCCAGTCGAAGAAGTAGTTGATGAAAGAACCCTGGGA
This sequence comes from Chaetoderma sp. LZ-2023a, assembly GCA_034401795.1. Taxonomy (NCBI): domain Eukaryota; kingdom Metazoa; phylum Mollusca; class Caudofoveata; order Chaetodermatida; family Chaetodermatidae; genus Chaetoderma; species Chaetoderma sp. LZ-2023a. The sequence continues at coordinate 62,027,339 of CM067369.1, read as the reverse complement.
CTGCTCAGAAATTGTCTAAGATCAGGAAAGTGTAAAGTATTGCATTATGTCAGCGTGCTTTATCAAATTGGTTTGTGTTCATGAATATGGTTCTAGAGATGTATAATCTGTCTCTTGCTCAAGACATGTAGGCCGCCTTTCCTGCGAATTCATTAGAAAATGTAGAGGAGAGCAGATGACCAAAAACATTTTCTTCTCCAATGCAAACATCTTGCCAAGCTGAATGAGTTGTTACAAGCACGCAACTTGGAACCCGTGGCGAAGAACTCGTACTGAATGGTGCAAATCCTGGATCTCGCCCATGAAAGTCTCTTGCCTCTCATACATGAAGAACCTTTACATCACCTGATTGAGCTCAGCAGAGAATTAATCTACGATAGTCTCTATTCTGCCATCCATTTATCAAATTTAATGGGTTGGGCGCTTAAGGCTCAGATTGTGCTCCAAGAGACACAATGGAACAGTAATTGCCACATTATCTATAATTTAACTACACAGGTTATTGATAGGATCTACACATAGAGGATTTGAAAATTTGAATCTACATCTCGACATAACATTGTCAAGATTGTACACCTGCAATTATGCCTTTGTTATCCCATCCAGTCTCTTGACATGCACATGTGCCCTTTAGACAAACCAGCTAGGCGACCACTATGGAGCTCAGTGAGGTCCCATCTACACATCTGTACCACCCCAATATTCGGTCATATTACAGGCTCCATGCCTATTTCATCAGGGAGACAGTGACCACAGAGATGACAATAGAGATATATATCTTATTTTTACATTTTACAATATCATGGTATGCTGCCACTCCTGTCAGCTATGCTGCGCAGTAATATTTCATCTGTAACACCCAACTCTATAGTCTGATTACAAGAGGGCAGCACTGCGATGCTAGAGGATAGCAGTCTACTCTAATTCAATACTAATATTCATCGAAGTTGTCTTAAACAGCAATTTTAATTATCCACAACAAAATAAGAAGGATAGTCTGTGTAAGGTGGAAACAATGCAAGGCTTACCTTCCTTTCTAAAACATGTCTAATTTAATTTAGGTTTGATTGAACTTTGCAGAGTTACTAAGTTGATATGTTAAATATAAAGTTACTTGTGGCCAAACCAGTAGTTGCACTAACTCAACCGCAGAGCAGGAACCGGTTAGGTGCTGGCGTATTCATTAGAAACTTAGAACTAACTTTTGCCTTGCATTTTCCAAGTCTATGCCAATTATTCATAATCGTTGTTTCTACCCCAACTTCTTCCGTCAGACTGGGTATTTCTACCTCAATGGAGATTTATCTTGGAGAGCATTGCTCTTCCCTTGCTCACCTGCACAGAGTGAGCTGCTCACAATTTGCGTTTACCACATTTCTACGATGGGTTCTGACAAACTAACTAAAAGTGTGCTGGAAAAGAAGAATTAAAATCAGAGAAGAAAATACAAATATAATACATTTGTGCACTACCTGCGTCGTATATTTCTTTATCAAGCCACCATTAGGTCAAAAGCAAAAACTATTGCACATTAGCTTTTGACCCAAAAAAGTGGGATAGCATTAACCCTTGTGTATAGCATTGCACGTAATAATAAGGAACCAGATAGAATACCTATCAGATGGAACATCCAATGAGGAGTCATCAGGAAGCCAGTCCATGAACAGTCCGAGAAGTGACAAAGTGCAATGAACAGAAGAATTCTTCCAGCCCACTTCCTCTTCACAGGGACTCCAAGATGGCAGAAGGTACAGACCTGACCGTAATCATGACTTCTCACCAAACAAGCCACAACCTAGAAATTCTCAACATTTTTCTGTTGAGTGGGAATTCAGCAGATACAAATATATCCATGTTCAGTCCGGGCCTATCATTAAAAGTTATGCCAGCTCAGGAAACATCCAGCCAATTTGCAGTCACCAGACATACCGTAACCTCTCATCATCTGAGAAATTTCAAACCCACCTTTTGGCTTACGTTTTTAGATCAGCAAACAGATTGTCATTGAAAATGGACCCATTCTTACAGTGACAAGTAGGAAAAGGTATTGTACAGATTCCTACTGATCCACTTTCTTTTGCCATGTAATCTATTAGCCTACAGATACTGTAGGTTCGTCCAGCTATATATGCGTAAGTTGTTATTAATAATGACTGCATGGAACACTAAAGTGATGCCTCATAGACGGAAAACCATTCCCCACCTCCTCGATTGGATCTTCGGCCTGCACACAAATGACTAAATGTAGCCACCTGAGGAGGGAAGTAATGTTTGAATGGAAAGTGTCCCGAGGTCCTGCGGTCCTTAATACAGTAAGGAAGTGCCTAGAACCTGAACATGTAGGTTGTCAAGAGATTATTGACGTAATGGAGGGACAGATAGTCAGATCTACAGTCTTGATCAGATGGTATGGTAGCCAGAAGTAGTAATCTGAAACAGAAGACAGCCTTCTAAACACTGTCAGATTCAAGAATGGGCCAACAGGAGAATGAGTCGACTGAAGGCACATTATACTTATCCAGAAAATGGAAAAGGGATAATCGTCCAATTTTAGCGGCAAGAATAGGAAGCTAATAGAGAAGTAGAAGGTGAATAATCAAGTGAAAGCCAGGTAGGTATCTATATATTTCCGGGGCTCATATATGGCGATCCCAGTTTTCAGGCATTTACCTGAATTGAGATATTTTGTTTCTTCATTCAGTTATTCTTTTTCTTCATCCATGTCTTCAAACACTCAAACTTAATGAATGTTGGTTTTAAAGCATTATCATTTGAGTAGTTCCTGATACTAGCCGCATAACCCTACAGCTTCTGGGGTGCCCCCAACCACACACCATACAGCATTGCTTCACACGACAAGTATGTCAGACATTTTTTCAAGAGGCCAATGTGATCTTTGCATATATGCGCATCTGTAGATGCTGCTGAGAACATATATATCAAGTACTGCGATTGAAAAGTCCAGGAAAGTGATCTGGTAAAAAATTTACCAATGCTCTGCTTGTGACTAAGCAGACTAGAGCCATCTACACCATCATGGGAGTTACTCGACCTGCCACTCTCGAGGGAAGGGACTTCTGCTGGCATAAATTTAGAGTGTGAGCGCTACATGCATTGCTCCTTTTAACCATGCACCTGAAAGGGTTAATACCTAAGGGTTCGCATGCCAGTGTAACGTACATTACTTTCCATTCACCCTAACGCTAGGTAATTGTTAATAACCATTATGCATACTCGTAATGCATAGTCAGAGCAGCACATTCATTCAAAATAGTGATGAAATAGTTCAAGGGTGTCACAAACGAAACTTCGAGTTCAATAAAACGACCAAAAATAAAATATTTTATATTTTATGAATTAAAAAGTTGACAGATTTTCACAAATTCTATCATCGTTAAAATTTCAGCTAAAGTCATGAATTTTGACATGCCATAAAATTCACTGTATGGCGTCATTGCATGATTCGTCAAACACGCGGATTCTTCATTATGCCACACATGTTTTCAGATTATATCGTCTTATGCAGTTATGAAGTGGAGCATCAGCTCCGCTTCAAGTTCTAATTTAACAAACAGTAGTATTTCTCTTGCATTTGATCATTACTATGGTGGTGTCTAAATGAGTTGTTGTGAGCTATCAATCATCGACAACAAAGTACACTTCACGCCATACATGACATCATACTACAACAATCTTTTACATGATACTGCGTGACGATCGTGAGAAATTAAAAAAAATTCTTCCCGTAGTGAAATTTACTAATTTAAAAGAATTCTAAAAATTGCAAATGATAAATTTTATTTTATTTTAAAGTATGCAAAAGCATCTCCTTTAAAGTAGATAGCTCACTGTTTAGCACGAGTGCGTATCATAGACACATTCTTTGTGTATATATATATGTATATATTTGAAAATGCATGTGAGTGATTCTGCCAACCATGAATTTAACATTTAAAGCTTAGAATAGCTGCAGCATCTTCCAGTTGGAATTTTTTGAATCATATGAGAACCTGCGGTGTTAGTGATTAATTTTGAAATTCTGGCTCTCACAGGCTTATGTCCTAGAGTAAGACAGTTAGACGATCTTTCCCTGCAGCCATACCGTGCATTGCAAGATTGGCTGATAAGAACCTGCGAGAAATGAGGATGGCTGGTGACATAGTGGTCATGTAACCTCTCAGGAGGGTATAAATAGAGGCAAATCTTTCATAATCAGCACCTATGAGGGAGCCAATGTACAGGCTCAGAAGCCGAGGTAAGCGACCAGGATGTGAAAGGTTTTTGGTACCCTCTCCTATGGACTGAGGGAGGGGCATTAAGAAATTCAAAGTATATACTACTCACAAAAGTGTGCCTCATAACTGAAACTGAATAGCAGCCTGCTACCGTGTCTCTAACTTTCCACATCGGTTCAGCATCTACCACAGGGACATACAAACATTCCGACTTGTGACGCGAAAGCACCATTTGATCTGTGATTTCATGAGGATTAAACCGTGGCTAGGAATCCACAATGAGGGAAACTAGACAATGTCAAATCTAGACACTGATCTGTACTGGAACGTTTTTGAGTTTGAGATATGGCAGCTAGAAGTAAAGACAGCGCCAGGCTTTGAAGCATCCGCAGCAGTACACCTACGCAAATTTTCACCATGCTTAGCCATGTTATTTTACTTATATATTGTGGAGAGGATCTGCTGCATTTGGACTTGGTTAATCTTAAGATCTTAAGAGATGAGTTAGGAATTGTAAATACGCTAAAAAGATTCAAGATTGAAAGTCATTTATTTCATGCTTAATATATAGTATACATACATCACAGTTGGGCAGGCCATCAAATCAAAGGCAGAGCCTATGAATCGATGGACCCCCTACACATAAAACAAGACATTGCAATATATAAGGTGACAGTTAATTAATACAAGTATACATAAGATAATATTAATGCCTGTATAGGTGTAAACACAGGACGGTAAACATATATTTTTTGTACCATATTGTCATGATTGTCCTAGAGTGTTCTACATATAAACAATCTTCATAGTATTTTGTAATTATCTTCCATCTAGGATATTTACTGTAAATACAGGGTTTTTAATACTGTACATTGGAAGTGAGGTGGGAGGGCACGAGGGGTGAGTGTGCTCAACAATGGCATAGCAGGGTTAAAGTGATAATGTTGTTGGTGGGTATGACTGTAGATAGGTATTTTGTAGCAGAGTGTCGACATCTGATATGTCCATTGAGAAAAGGAATATCAGATGAACGTTCAAAGCTAATTGAGATCTGATAGCGACCATCTATTGTGGCTCATTTCGTTCTTTTCAGTGTGGTATAGCTATCCTAAATTTGTTAAAACCTACCATTCTTATGACAATATTCCATCTTCTATTATGTCTAAAGCAGAGAAACCGGTGTACAAAATTCAACGATTTTGGCAGACGATGCTGCTGTTTATGACTGCAGCATCTTCCACCAAACCTACCTAGAGAATGTAACACCCGTTCCTCTGTTTTATTTTGAAAATTGAAAAAATCTTGCCATCAGAGTCCCAAGGGATATGGTCAGGGAAAACGCGAAATCATGAGACTTCGTCTATAACAAATATGCCCCCTAGGAAGATGACATCTGGCCCCCACAAAGATTTTCTGACAGACGTACAGATCATACGTGTAGGCAAGCCGACAAACTGACGCAGTCGCATCACTTTTGTAGTTGCATTAATGATGATTAGTGTATTGTGCAAGGCCACCTATAAGCCTTTAAAAATTGTCCGTATCCGGATAATCACATCGATTCCAAGGCCGTTTATAAATAGCTAACTTAGTGGACTGAGGTAATAACCTCAAGTACCGCGAGCTATGCTAGCAGCTGCTAGAAAGCTAATTTATATGAAGTAATGATTAACTCACCTGGCCAGAATGGCCAAGTGAGCTTATGCCATGGAATCTACGTTTGTTCAAATGAAGCCGATCGATCTTGGATTTTGGCAAATTTTAAGAAACATCTTTAAAAATCTCCGAAACTGGGAGGATCCATGCAAACCTCATGTAATATTATTTAGGGCAAGAGTTTTCCAACGCCATTTTACTGAAGTCGGATGCACACCCTTCTCTAATTTCATCAAGAGAGGTATACAAAACTCTATCTACACAAAGGTGGTCCGTGGATTCTGTACGTATATCTTTCCTTTGTTGGTTGATAGCTTTGTAAAATACGGTCTTGTCATGCGCATCAGCTTGCATTAGTTCTTCATATTTGCTTTTCCTTGTCGTGTCTATGTGTATATCCTGTCTCTTTGAAGAAACTTCATCAAGACAAACCTCCTTGTGGAGTAGAAACAAGTACGTACAGTTAATTTAAATGGTTGTCGGGTTCCACATGTGTTAAATTCATCGTTCCTAGTTTGGATATTGACGAATGGCGATAGATGATAGCAAAAAGTAATAATTGAAATAGTGTTCAGTGGGTATCTTTCAGACGGATCCGCTAGTAATCATATTAAACTAATGTTCCATGGAGGAAATTTCAGACCCTATTCAAGGGTAACATTGCGGATGTTGCACTGCACATTAAACTTAATTGCTGTATTTGTGTGATAAAATAAATAGGAAAGTTTGTTCATGGGCACCCTCTGTAACATCTGCTAGTTTCTCGCAGCCATGAGTATAGCTGTTCATCCCTGGTGCAAGATGTAGCAGAGTTCTCTGGATGTTTTTTTATAGTTTCATCAGGGTCTTCTGTGCATCTTCTTGGCCAACAACCTTGCTGGGATCCAGAATACACTAGGTGCAATTTCTCACGTCAGCTTCTAGCTGGCATTGCACTGAATGTAGACATTTCTTGGAGAGATTCATGTAGTAGAGAGAATTTGCGGTCTTTAGGCTTTGTTGATAATAAATTCAATCAGAGATGTGTTATGAATGCTAAAATACATCTATCTATGCGCCACTAAAAACATCCAAATATCTGAGTAATCACTTCAATTCTTGATCGATCTATGGGTAGCGAATGTGGTGGACTAGGGTAATAACAATTATTACGGCGAGTCATGCTAATGACCGCTGGAAAGCTAATTTATATGAAGTGATTATGATGAATTTGTGTAAAGCATTAATAGATGCATAAATTCGGATATTCAGAGATACAAGTTAAAGTAATCCTGCTTCAAAATGAAGCATTACTGGGTATAAACTTTCCTCCAAAACGATCAACATTTTATATGAAAATGGTGCATCGTTTTGTAAACATTGGGCGTAAGCGAGTCCAGACTCGCTAGGCCAAACTAAGGACTTGGGTCTGAAACTAGGAGCAGGCCCAGAATCGAGGCCTTCAAGCATATGCAGCTAATTTTAACCAATGAGGTAATAGAGAAATCGCATACCGGAGACTAACGTGCATGTGCAAGCTAAGCCATGACATCACCAGCCCTTTATAAGGAGCTGTAGCCATACAAATCATCAGTTCGCTCATATAATTCAAGCAAACGCACTACACACTCCATACTGGTGGAATAGGCCCAATCTTGTGCCAACAACGCCCTATAGGCCAAGTCCTGGACTGTACTACCTAGTACTGTCTTGTGCGATTACCATTCAGACTCAGACTATTTCCCTTCGCCCAATTCTACTACGCGCATTGCCATTCATGGTATTCTGACTGTCTGGTCTTGCACCTGTTCTCTCTGCTCAAGAGTTTGCTAGTTCTTCTTGTCTTAGCACCTGTTCTTCTTATGTCAGCATCTTTTCTTCTTGTCTTTGCAATTGTTCTTTCATTTGCTTTTGTAGTTCCAACACGAGACTGTTTTCCCCTGCTACAGGAGATGTGAGGTGCGAGTGCAAAATTGCTAAGTCTTGGCAAACCTGCCTCCAAATCAACTATGTTCTCTGTTGATGTGGCGACCATGTGTATGCCCCTTGGATTGTTTTGTATCTGGCATACCCTCTGGGCCAGAAGCCCCATGTGAGAGTATGAGGACTCCACGTGAGTTTTACCAAACTGTTGACGTAATGAACCAGTGCAGATGCGTTCGTTGGTATCAAAACTGGACCTATTAATGTTTGGTAAGTTGTGGCGAGTACCAGAGTGCTAGGCGTTGAAAGTAAATCTATCAGTGTCACTCTCAGACCCATCTGCGCTTTCTAAGTCAGGGAAAAATGAAGTGGCGCCGGTGAACCTTAGAGTAATGGTGTCGTCATCTAGACTCTTCTAAGTTCCTATAAGTGAATTCTGGTAATGTGATGTGTGTGCCAAGTGTAAATGCAGGCATGGTTTTGTCATTGGATGACACTGTTGGAACAATGGGTGTCAGTGGCATGTTTGCGTTTGCCATCCCTGCAGCTTAGGGTAGCGTATGTGGATGGTATGTATGTATGATTACTGTATTCTGTGGCAGTAGCAGTGAACATATCCTACAGCTGCAATCAGTCCTTATTTGCTTTTGCACACTGTGTCTTGTCCTCAGCCGAAATCCTTAGCTTCATCAGGTCCATTCTTGACTTGAGTGTACCGAGTCCTGCTTTCTTGAGGTCACCTCGTAGCACGCTTAGCAGATTTATGCAATGAATTCCTCCCCTGGCTTTGTATTTGCTGGCTCCAATATGGCGAATTCCAATGCTCTCTGTGCTGGTATCTCTTCTGGCATCGAACACATGGCTGCCACTGTATAAAATTGTTTAAAATTTGGTACATGGATACTTTGTGAGATGACCTCAGTTGTGTTTCAGCAAAATTTGTAAAACTTGTATTTGCGAGGATTATCTCCCCGTACATTTGAAATTCATCAAACGTTTCAGATCTTATCCTTTGTCCTTAGGACATGTATGTACATACATTTGCAATTCTTAGGCAGTAATGACATCCACGTACAGTTTCAATGCTTAGATGAGGGATACAGTCCTGTTGGACATATTGTTGTTACATACATGTATACATGTATGATTACTATATTCTGTGGCTGTAGTAGTAAAAACATCCTGCAACTGCAATCAGTTCTTCTTCGCTTTTGACCACTGTGTCTTGTCCTCAGCCAAAGTATTTAGCTTCCTCAGGTCCATTCTTGTTTTTAGTGTATATACCGAGTCCTGCTTTCTCGAGGTCACCTTGTAACATGCTTAACAGATTTAAGCAATGCCGTCCTTGGCTGGCTTTATGTTTGCTGGCTCCCAGTAGGACACATTCCAAGGCTCTCTGTGCTGGTGTGTCTTCTGGCACCCTTAGAACAAGGCCAAACATGGACCATCTTTGCTGGGTGACTTTTACAGATAGAAGCGACGTATTACTCATCTTGTGTAGTGCATCATTGGAAATTATGCTGTCTGGCCATCAGTGCCCAGTGATGGTGCGTAGGTGTTTGCGGTGGCAGGCATCAAGTTTGTCTCGAGCTACATTTGGAGCTACCCAGCATCAAGGATATACAGGTTGCATTATATAAATGTAGTCTTTCTATCAAGGGGATCTTTGATCTATGAATCCATAGATTCCAGAAGGATTGGAAAGCTATGTTTCCAGAAGTGGATCGTCATTTTCTTTAGTATCAGCTTTATTTATAGGTATATGTGGGTAAACTCTATTTTGGATTCATTCATAAAGTGATTTTTGGTGTGCTTGCAGCTATTGGGAGAAGTTGGTCAACGGATTTCTTTTTGTTGTCTATGAAGTCCACATCGTTGGCATATTCCATCTCTAGCGACATACCCAGTATTGACATTGGGGATTTGGTCTTGTGGAACGTTCCCATGCGGATTTCAATACAGCAGCAAATTAACAGGTGAAAAGCACAGGAGATAGACCATCTACCTCTGGGGAGCCAATTGATGTCTCAAATGCTACAGACTTCACTGACTTGACTCATACCCTCAGCTTGGTGTGTGCAAGCAGTAGTCTCACTAGTCATAGCTCATCTTCATTGCAACTTGCCTGGCATAGTACATCTAGAATCTTTGAGCATGTAATTCTGTCAAAGGCTCGCCCATTTTGTGGAAATCCCAGTGTTTAAACATGACTGCCAGCACAAGCATGCATTGAGCCCATACAATGTCTGTGCAACTGCGTCCATGTTTGAAGCCACCGTGACATGATTTGGTGAAGCTATCAATCCAGTCTCGAATGCAGCATAGAGTAACATTGGATAGGATTTTCCGTATGCTGTTGAGTAGCACAATGGGCCACAGATTGGCTAGGGGTGGGGTGGGGGCAGGCAGCTTCTTGTGCATGGGTAGTGTGATAAGGGTGCCTTGGCCTATACCGTCTATGGGAAGGTGGCGCATAAAAGCTGTGCGTGATTGTTTTTTAGATAATGTCACTTGCATGTTTGAATAGTTCATTGCTCATGCCATCAGCTGCACACCCATCTTAGGGCTTTAAGTGTCTTCTCAACTTCTGCTGTTTTAATGGGTGTTAGTAATAGCCTGGGATCTCCCGAGAATGGGTGCAAGGGCTCATAATCGTGGTCAGTGAACTGCTCCTTGAACCATTCTCGAATTGCCTTAGCTTTACCCTGGTCAGTCCCGATAAAATGTCCTTCAGAGTTGTGTACAGTGAGTGGTGATGTGTAGTTGAGAACTATCAGGGCTCGGGCTGCCCAAATCATTTTGAGACAGTCATCTGTGGTAGTGATTTCATCCCCTAGGGAGTCTGCTTGTTGAAAAGGAAGATCTTTTGAGCATTTTCTAATGTGGCACAGACTGTTATGGCGCTCTCGGCGTAGCTTGGTGTGGGTTTCTCTTTGGCCACTTTGATAGATATGCAGCCATAATGCTTTCTGCTCTTCTGACAGGTTTACTACTAGAGGGTCATCACTATACCTAGTTCGGTTGTTTTTAATAACACCTATGGTGCGGGTAGCTGACGATTCCATACATTTCAGTATTTTGGCTAGGGCTTCGTTTGGATCAGAGCTGACATTGATGGTAGCTATCTGCTCCCAAAGGACATTTTTTATGTGACATTTGAGTGTCAGTGTCGCTGATAACTTATACTTATACTTATCATATACTACCCTTATAGGCAAAATGCATGTAGATAGATGGCGACTACATTATTCTTATTGCTTAGTTAATTTGTTTCGAGGTAAAGGAAAGATAATGATTGTGTACTGGATCTTGCTTATACAAAAACTCTGACCAAAATGAATCTAGTTTATTTTTGAAGTTATTTAGGCTTACTTCATTTGGTAAGATATTCCAACTATTCGTAATTCGGTTTGCAAAAAGGTTCTGCCTAATTAGTTTGTTACTTCGGCTCTTAGTGAGTTTAAAAGTATGTCCCCGAGTGATGCTTTGTTTGTCTATCTCCAAGAATGGGCACTGAACACGATAAAGGCCATGGATGTTTTTGTAAGTTTGAATCATATCCCCACGATAAGCGTGGGTATGTTGTTGGTGGTGTGCGTGCGTGCGTGCGTGCGTGCGTGCGTACGTACGTACGTGCGTACGTGCGTGCGTGCGTGCGCAACAAAGTGTTCTGCGAATCGTACGAAACAACTCGATACAGCTGTTAGACGGGATCTACTCAACACACCATGAACAACAACAAGGAAATTCAAAATGGTTTCCAAAAATAAAGAAAACGTGTGGAAATGTTTATATCATATACTTTCCATTACGCTGTTCTAATTGTTTTGAAAAAATTGCAATACTTATGTAGGAAGTTTTAAATATGGTGAAACTAACGGCAGAATTAATTGAACAGTCCGCTCAGTATACGAATCCACTGAGGGACAGAGAATTGGATTTGAGAGGTAAAGAAGATAAAAGATCAAAGATTCAAAATTATTTATTTCATGCTTAATATATAGGATATATACATCACATTCGGGCAGTCCCTCAAAGGCAGAGCCTATGAATCGATGCACCCCCTACACATAAAACAAGACATTACAATATATATAAGGTGACAGCTGATATAAACATTTGTAATATAATAATAACGCTTGTAATGTGTAGACTGTATTATGTATAGGTAAAACAATCTAGTAAAATGAATGATTTAGCATGTGCTCAAGTTGAACTTGCAGTAGCAAATCTAAATTGCTATATCGTCAATCTCTCCCCTTCTATTCACGCCATACGGAAAAAGCCTGGTAGGGGGAGAGATTGACGATAATGCCAACTGGTAACTGATTTAAATTTCTCTACCGCTTTCATTTAGCCACGGGCCTTTGAATTTTCATCAGTCCATCCCACTCCCATATACCCCCCCCCCCCGACTATATTAGGCTATATTTTGATTCTATCCCCTCCAACACTAAATAAAACTATCTATGATGTTTTCAATGTCTACAACATTTTAATAAATAAGTCAATACGTCTATGATGCTTTTCTCGCTATACGAAGAAAGCATTACAATTAAATAAAAGAAATAAACATGAGTTACCTCCAGAGTTCTAGATAAGCTTTTCAATAATTGGGTGATTCACTCTTAGAAATTTTATAAATTGGATTTTTTGGAAATTAATTGTTTTTTCGTTTAATTATTATTATTAGCAATAGAACTGAAATTAATTGGGTAATTAGCTATTTCGGCACTCGTGATGTTAAAAATTAATTGGGTGATTGGCCATTTTTATTGGGTGAAAATGCAAAAACCCTGCTTATCTAGAGCTCTTTTCGTGGGGGGTTAAGAATAAAGATATAGCCCTATATTATATAATAATAAACTTAACCGTTTAAACCAAGTGGGGATCATAATGTGAAACGAACATATACACACAAAGGAACGCTAACTTATAATAATTATATGCATGTCATAGCACACACAGACACACACACACACACACATGCAAGCGTTTGTATCAGCATTTTTTCTGACAGACTCCTATTATATCATAGACAGTGATGTTATATCACCGTCTTTTCGCTATATAAATAAGATTTACGTCCCCATTAGAAACTGGTTAGTTTAAGTACACAAAAACTCTGAAAACATATTCTAGGTATTTACACCAGTACATTTTTTTGGAGGAATTAAACAATTTTGATGCATGTAAAGTAACTTCTTCTTTTCGTTCGCTGATCATACCGCCAGTCCTGTAAGTGACTATCGACATGATCATAAGCGTTAAGTGCGCGGATCCATGGTTTATTAGAGTGCGCCGTGCCGCCTGGAACCTCCGTCTTCAGCACTCAAGGTTTCTGTCAGGGTTACCTCGCCCTTACCTCCTTTAGTCGCCTCGTACGACACGTTGAGGATACGGAAGGTGTATTCTAAGGTGTATTCTAAGCCCCACCTACAGGGCAAGAGCTAGTAACTATAGACCGGTTTTCCTCACATGCATTTGCTATAAGATACTGGAACACATCATCTGTTCTAATTTAATGAGCCCTTTCGAACAAAATAACATCCTAACTCACAAACAACATGCCTTCCAAAAATTTCACTGTTGTGAAACTCAACTAATTAATGTCATCAATGATTGGTCTTCATCCGTTGATAAACGGAAAACAAGTGGAGGTTTTTATTCTTGACTGAAAAGGCTTTTGATACTGTTCCACATTAACTTAAATCTAAATTGCACAAATATAGTGTGTCAAAAAACATACTAAATTGGATTGACTCATTCTTAACATGTCGCAAATAGTGCATAGTAGTCAATAGTGCCAAATCAAACATTGCTGACGTTGTGTCTGGAGTACCTCAAGGAACCGTTAAAAAAATGAAGCCGATCGACCAATGAGGCCGGTGGCCATCTTGGATTTTGTTCAATTTTTAGAAACATCTTTAAAAATCTACGAAACTGCTTGAGGGATTGAAGGAAACCTCATGAAATATGATCTAGGGTAAGAGCTCAACCATGTTTGTTCAAGGGAACTTAATTGCTCAAATAGTTTGGCGGCCATCTAATCATACTTGGTTGGCCTAGTTTTAGCGAAAATAACTTCTCCAGAACCGCTGACGGGATCAGGCCGAAATTTGGCAGATATGATTAGGGACTAGGGCCAGTAAAGTTTGTTGCGGCCATATTGGATTTTTTTATTTGATGGATTTTGAGGCCGAAATTGGTTTTATATAGGTTTTTCGGAATTCTGATCTCAAATTTGCAATTTTTGAAACTGTTGGATAAACAGTTTGGTGGCCATCTTGGATCATTTTCCTGCCAAAAGCTCCCATACTAAAGAAATGGGAAATTTAAAATATCTTCTCGAGAACTAGGCCGATTTCAATTATATTTGGCATGAAGCATCCTTAAGGCATAGAGATTTAAGTTTGTTCAAACGAACCCGAACGGCCAATTTGGCCGGCGACCATCTTTGATTTTGGCCAATTTTTAAAAATGTCTAAAAATCTGCTCCAAAATCATCTGAGGGATCGATTCAGAACTTACAAAATATGATCTAGGGTAAGAGCTGAATCAAGTTTGTTCAAGGGAACTTGATTGATGAAATGGTTCAGCAGCCATCTGGGATGACATAGTTTTCACAGAACCGCTGAAGTGATCAGGCCGAAATTTGTGATATAGAATTAGAAACTAAGGGTGATTACGGGTTGTTCAACAGAAGTTGATTCGTCAAAAAACATGGCCGCGGGTGGACCAATCAAAATATAGTGTGTTTGGCAGCCATATTGTTTATTGGTTTTTTTTTTATTTGATAGATTTTGAGGGCGAAATTCGTTTTATATAGGTTTTTGGGTATTCTGATCTCAAATTTGCAATTTTTGAATAAACGGTTTGGCAGCCATCTTGGATCATTTTCCCGCCAAAAGCTCTCATACTAAAGCAATGGGAAATTTAAAATGTCTTCTTGAGGACTAGTGTGCCGATTTGAATTATATTTGGCAGGAAGTGTCCTCAGGGTTGGTTTTTGGACTGTCCAAAACTAATTTTGAACAGACTTTGTCCAAAACCTGTCTTAAAGGGTTTAAACCAGTCCTAAACTGTCCAAAACTAATTTCAGCATATTTGTACTATGCGTATTCATGCTTACTTACTAGTCTTAGTAATAATGCAATAAAAGAAAAAAACCACCATGTCTCATGCTTCTGATAGTGGGCTTTCATTCTTGCTACTTTATTTCCAAGTTTGTAATCACATTCTCTACATTTTCGAGACTGTCGGATAAACGGTTTAGCGGCCATCTTGGATCATTTACCCTCCAAAATCTCCCATGCTCAAGCAATTGTATTTTCGTGACATCTTGGATGTCTAAATATCTTCTCCAAAACCGTTTGGGGGGATCAATTCAAAACGCATGAAATATCATCTAGGACAAGAGCTGCACCAAGTTTGTTCAAGGGAACTTGATTGGCCAAATGGTTCAGCGGCCATCTTGGATAACCTATTTTTTGCCGAAACTACAGAACTGCTGAGTGGATTGGGCCTAAATTTGGGAGATATGATTAGGCACTGAGTGCCTTTAAAGTTTGTTCAAGGAAAGCAGCTTAGTCAGAAACATGGCAGAAGTGGACCAATCAAAATGTAGCATGTTTGGTGCAAAAGGTCCACAAACTCATTTAAAAGACTACTAAACCACCCACCAACAATTTTGACAAAAATGCACAGTGCTCCAGGTGAGCGACACCGGCCCGTTGGGCCTCTTGTTTAATATAATGAATCGTGTATATTTAAATGCAAATGTTTCAAATGCTAATGGTGCAGGTGAGCATCACAGGCCCTTGGGCCTCTTGTTCGCCTTATTACAGCATTGGATTAATAGAATGCGAAAGTTAGCACTATGCGAGAATCCCGGAAGTTTGTATGTTTATGATGGCTACAGATATGTAATTCAACTATAAAAATATACCGATGTAAATCGGAAATCATCCGTTCAAAGCATGGGAAGATCAAAATAATCTTTTTATATTTTAGTAAAATAAATATTTACGGAAATATTGTAACATGAATTTCATGATAATATATATTTCCGTGATCGCGGTATGATGACTATATTTACATTTTACCACTGGGATGACTGACTCGATAGCAGTAAATCATTCCAGTGGTAAAATTTCATGGATATTCTTCTCTCTCCTTGTTTAAAATCAAAATCATGTGTCTTGCTGCTTTTTAGCTCACCTGGCCTAAAAGGCCAAGTGAGCTTATGCCATGGCAGACGGCCGTTCGTCTGTCTGTCCGCCAAATCACTTCTCCTTAACGGTTTGACCGATTTCAACCAAATTTTGCTGGAATGATCCTAAGCTGGCACCCTCCAGATGCTTTTTCAGAATTTTGATTGATCAATTTTTGGGGTTGAAAATCTGAGACTTTATGAAAAATCTACTGTAAATGGTCAAAATACTACTCGTCCTTAGCTGCTTGACATATTTCAACCAAATTTGACTAGATGCTGCTTGACATATTTCAACCAAATTTGACTAGATGAATTCTATGGTGGAAGGCTCTTGAACATCTATTCAGAATTTTAATTGATCAATTCTTTGGGTGAAAATTGTAGATTTTATGAAAAATCAACCGTAAATGGTGGAAATGCTACTCTTCCTTAGCTGCTTAACATATTTCAACCAAATTTAGCTTGGTGCAGTCTATGGCGGTAGGCTCCGAAACTTCTTTTCAGAATTTTGCTTGATCAATTTTTTGGGTGAAAATCTAATAAGATTTTATGAAAAATTAACCGGAAAGGGATCAAAATGCTACTCTTCCTTAGCTGCTTGACATGTTTCAACCAAATTTTACTAGACACAGTCTATGGTGGTAGGCTCTAGAAATCTGTTCAGAATTTTAAGTGATAAATTTCTTGGGTGAAAATCTTAGATTTTATGAAAAATCTACTCGAAATGGTCAAAATGCTACTCCTCCTTAGCTGCTTGACATATTTCAACCAAATTCGACTAGATGGACTCTAAGGCGATAGGCTCTAAAACATATTTTCAGAATTTTAATTGATCAATTCTTTGGGTGAAAATCTTAGAGTTTATGAAAAATCAAACGGAAATGGTCGAAATGCTACTCTTCCTTAGGTGCTTGACATATTTCAACCAAATTTGACTAGATGCAGTCTATGGTGGTAGGCTCTTAAATAGATTTTCAGAATTTTGCTTGATCAAGTTTTTGGGTGAAAATCTGAGATTTTATGAAAAATCTACCGGAAATGTTCAAAATGCTACTCCTCAGCTGCTTGACATATTTCAACCAAATTTTACTAGATGGAATCTATGGTGGTACGCTCTAGATCTTCTTTTCAGAATTTTGATCTATCAATTTTTCGGGTGATTTTATGAAAAATCTACTGGAAATGGTCAAAATGCTACTCCTTAGCTGCTTGACATATTTCAACCAAATTTTACTAGATGCATTCTATGGTGGTACGCTCTAGATAGTCTTTTCAGAATTGTTATTGATACATTTTTTGGCTGAAAATCTGAGATTTTATGAGAAATCAACCGGAAATGGTCAAAATGCTATTCTTCCGTAACTGTTTGACATATTTCAACCAAATTTGACTAGATGCAGTCTGTGGTGATAGGCTCTAGAACCTCTTCAAACCATCTTGGGTTTCCGAAAATTATCCATCATGTCTTTAAATGCAAATGGTTCAAATGCTAATGGTCCAGGTGAGCGCCACATGCCCTTGGGCCTCTTGTTTAATCATTACTGAACTACTGAAAAGGTTCCTCAAACTACTGAAAATCTACTACTAAAAGAGTGTGTGAAACTACTAAAAATCATGTTTTTTCACCGGAAACTAATGATTGCTTAAACTGGAGATTGGCAGCTCTGGTAAATTGTACCTTATTAACTCTTTCGTGGTGCAATTTGGTCAAGAAAATTCCAGATTTCTTTTAGAACATTGAAATTTTATATGCCAAGAGGCCTGTTTTTGAAAAATTTACAACTGGAATGACTGGTAAATTTTCAAAAATTATCCTCTTGGCTTGCAAATTGGACATTTCCAAGAACTACTACAGGGGCCGGTTTAAAGGATTAAGCAGTGTGGATGATTGACACCAATGCAATAGAGGAAGGCACCTAGCTGACCTCAGGCAATTGTTGCCTTACATATCTTGTAAAATGAAGGGGCACTAAGGAAAGAGGCATGGGCAACTAAGGCGGTTGTCTTGGTTTATTTCAAACCCTGCATTGTGATACTTCTCCTTCGATGAATCATCACATCACAGATCTGGGCTGCTACCGACTGACAATTACAAATACCTTTTAAAATACGAAAACTGATCCGATCCAGACTTGCACAATTATTTGATTAATCGCGATTACTAGTAATCTGCTCAGGTTAAATCAAATTAAGAAATAGCAACAATTTTTAGAGTAAGTGCTCGGGTACCTGTGATAACAGGAAGGGTTATAGATCAATGCGATCTAACTTCCCTGTCTCAAACTCGCGTGGGCGTATGAGATCTCGCAAGAATATGTCATGCGCCTCAGAGCCCTCAAATCTGTTGTTGGCTCACACATAAGAAACAATCTACCACATTTTAATTCTTGGGCGTTCAAGCAAATTTCATTGCACATTTGATTCAGCTTTGGACGATTTTATGTTCGTCGCTTACATTGGGCTGTCTGGGTCTTGCCAGATTTTATCAGTATTTTGTTCGGAATTAGTATTCAAATTGTTTATAATAGCATTTCTGAATGCCTATTACTATCTGGCAATTAGACGGGCAGCAGAAAACTGGTTACTATTGGTATTTTGCTTTATTTATTCGTGCTGTCCATGTCAAGGAAGATTTGCACTATTGTCCATCTGACAACCTTGTGTCCATTGCATTTGCTCAAAACTGGTTTCATCTTCCCCACCATTTTCTGAGATTGGGTAATTTTTTAGGTGAATTGTTATTATCTGATAGTATTTAAACTAGACATGTACAGGTATTCAGTGCTCATATATGTTACGGTTCCATGAATAGTTGAATACTGTTGTGGTTATCAAGCTTTTACATATATCACATTTTACATCCACAATATTCCTGCCAGTTTATAGTACAGTTTGATATGTACTTTTCTTGTTTTATAGGTTACAAGATTCCAGTCATAGAGAATTTGGGTGCTACATTGGTATGTACTATCTAGGACTTTTTATAACCAAACCATCAAATTGGTTTTTAATTATTAACACACCTGGCGCAAAGGACCAAGTGAGCTTGTGTCATCGCGGCCTTACCTCTTCTGTACATTAAAATTTGACCTTTTAACCCCTCCCATGCCCCCCCTGGTGGCGGAGCCAAATGTAAATCTATGGCCTCTTGCACTACACAATCATATTGGTAACTCGCATATCACATTTGTTTGAATTCCGTTTAACTGTTTCGGAGGAGTTGCTTTACAATCGATTTGACCTTTTGACCCCTGCCCTACCCACCTGGGGCCGGAGCCAAATGTAAATGTGCTCTTGCACTCGCAGTCATATGGGAGCACACTAAATTTGGTTGAATTCTACCCAATGGGTTCAGATGAGATGCGTTAATCGATTTTAAGCACGCACACATAAACATGCATACTTCGAAAAACATGGGGATAATAAAGAAAGGGAGGACGCTGCTTCGGCGATCGGTAGCCACCACCAGTTTTTTGTCAGGAGAAACTCTAACCACGTTATGCGCAACAATTCAATGACATACAGTTAAAGCTCTTGTAATATTCCTTGCTGTATAAAATATGACAAACCTATTCATGTTCGCTGATTCTGGCTGTAAATCACTTAATAATCGAGCTCATGTCAAACCTGTAAACCTGATGAGGACTTTTATCATTTTGTCGCATCGAGTAATGTGATTTGTCAAGTGCAGAGCAGTGCTCTAGATAACTTCAGTTGGGAGTATGGTAGTCCTTAATTTTTCAACGGACACGTATGACAAATTCATGAGTAGTCCAAGACTTGTTGTTACTGAATATTGAACAATTATCCTTCTGCCACCCTCATTAATAAATGGTGTGGTATCCTTACCATATGAAGGTGTAACAATCAATGCATTGTAATTGTACTATCAGATCATCATGCTACAGTATGTATAAATAATTACTGTATTCTGTGGCTGTAGTAGTAGAAATATCCTACAGCTGCAATCAGTCCTTTTCACTTTTGACCACAGTGTCATCCTTTAACCCTCAAATTTGTTAAAAAGAGAAAATGTCCAGTTTCAAACTAAGAGAAAATTAATTTTGAAAATTTATCACTGGAATGACTGACTTGACTATTGAGCCAGTCATTCCAGTGGTAAATTTCCAAAAAATAGTCTCTTGGTCTGCAAATGGACATTTCCCAAGACCACTGCAGAAGCTATTTTTGGCCAGCTTTAGCATTAAACGGATAAACTAGTCACCCCCACTACCCACCCACCCTCCATGTTATTTCTTAAGGCCAGCAAACTTTCAAGATTAGCCATTACAATTACATGTCATGGTTGGGGCAGGGTGTTTGGCACGCTTTGCTTTTGATCGACTAAGTAGTCAGTCATGCCAACCAGATTTTAATTCTGAATGAAAATATATTTTGATATCAAGTGTGTATTTTAAATTTAGCTGCGTTATGGCGGGACACGATTAGCCTATAGAGATGCACTAGCATTCTAAAGACTCTGTGGCATACTGGCGACTGAATAAATGTTATTGCTATAATAATACTTGTCATTCTGAAATTTGTTTTACATGGAGTAAATTTAGAAGCTGGTTTGACTGAAAGAAATTACAGGCAGCAATTAAGCACTTACAAGAGTTACAATTAATTGTTTTCAAAATAATTAGCAGAGCTTCAACTATAACATACATGTATCATTGGCATATATAAAATAGAAGGAAAAGTGTTATGCACTCCACATTAGAGTATTTCTTTACCTAGAAGGGAAATTCCAGATTTTTGCTTCCTATTTGATTAAGATGGGACAAAGGTATAGAAGCGCTGACAAGACAGGTTATTGCAGTTAGAATATTGTTCATTTAATCTTGGCAAGTGTCTTACTAAAAATATAATCCCAGGTTGGAAGCGCTAATATATTGTTTACCATAATAATAAGAGAACAGATCTTTTAATATATGCCGGTAAACTAAAGCAGGTGAAGGGAACTTGCATTTGTTATTGGCAGATTAATGCTTTAGCCTATCAACTGAAATTGTTGTAAATTTCATATTAATTTTTTTTGCTATAATTACCTCTCCAATTAAAATAAGTGTGAAAGAACACATTTTTACAAATATTTCTCTAAATTTTGCCGTATCTAATGAAATATTCACAATTAAAAAGTCTTCCATCTCCATTCATATGTTATCCTTAATTACAAATGCCATATAAGATATACCTTCCTGGAGATTCAGAGTTTGTGAAAGACAAACTCGGAATATATTGTTGCGGTTGATTATGGTCTGGGTCGAACTCATCACTAATTCACGGTTATGAGGTTATGACGGCTACTGTAAAAGGTATGCCTGTACTCCTCTTTCCAACTAAAATATGTCTTGAACAACTGAGTTCCGGTTATATTTTAGCTCATTTGGCAATATGTACGAAAATAATGTCCATTGAATTTTTTTCATTGATGCTTCTATAGGTGCACATATGTAATGCAAAGGTCTTGTAATAAAGAACCCTTTGCGGAGATGGGATCATACCGTTTAGTGATGGTAGCATAGGCACGGCTTTTACGAGGTCGGTATGTCATAGTATGTGACTAGTGTGTTGATTCTCCTTCGTGTAATTAAGTAGGCTATATTTAATAATTTCAACAGTCCAGTACGGGCAGTTTAATACACAGATGCGTACTGTATTTACATGAGGCGTACCATTGAGGCGTACATGGTACGCATGAATATTTAAATATTTGCGTACATGGATGATTTCTATGCGTACAGTACGCTTGTACGCACGTGCCTTATCTGGAGCGCTGGTGCAGAGTGCAGAACTTTATATACATGTATCTTAAATTCACTTTGTACTTTGAGGGTGGTCAGATGGCAGTCTTCATTACACAATACAACTATATTGGCTCCAATATTTTACCAAATGTCATCTGTGCGATACATCTTTGCATACATAAATAAGCATGAATACATAATATGCTTCATAAATTTCCTTTGACACTGTACTGTTAGGCTTCATGCGACAGATCCATTGCAGTAAGGTGTGTGTGCGTGCCTACATATATGCATATAACTGCTGTGGCAGTAACCTTTGGTACACTAGCATAACTAGATGAATTTGAACCAAATTCCAAATGTAGCTTGATGCTACCGGTAGTTAGTGAGGCTGATGATGCTAAGGTCAAATTCTGTTGGTTTTTTGAAAATATTTGCAGGAGTTATTACCCTTTGAAAAATACCATCTTTCGTAAATTGTTTGTTCAGTAACTTAGGTTTAGACTTAACAGATTTGAGCCAAATTCAGAATATAAATGAAATACGAGTAACACATACACCATGTTCTGATGTAAATTAAATTTTGTGAATATTTGGAGGAGTTACATGTATTCACCTTGAACAATAAGAATTTTTCTAAACTGAATGATTATTTTGTACAACAAAGACCTATGTAATCTTATACATCAGTTATGTACAGCAGACAAGCATATTACCAGTTTAAGCAAAGGTATTTGTATTTCTTGCCGCAATGCCTTGTTTAGTATTGTTTTAATGTAATTATGACGTTAATTTACATTTTCAAATGCCATTATATATTATTATGCATAAATTAAATTGTTTTCTGCATTTAGGATCAGTTTGATACAATAGACTTTTCTGATAATGAGATCAGAAAACTGGAAGGATTTCCATTATTGCGGCGACTGAAATGTGTGATCATAAACAATAACAGAATAAAGTAAGTAACAGTCTATTAATATTAATTGTACTTATTAATTATTAAATAGTTAAAGGAACCTACACTTGCAATTTTGTTTCTCACTGGATGTATTAGTGTGAGATGCGATTTTTCTCTAGCGAAATCCATCTATGTTCAGCATCTATCTCCCTTGACAGACTTAAAAATGCATAGAAAACATGGCTGCCACTATATAAAATTGTTTAAAATTTGGTACATGGATACATTGTGAGAGGACCTCGGATGTGAATGTGTTTCAGCAAAATCCGTAAAACTGGTATTCACCAGGATTATCTCCCCTAATATTTAAAATTCATCAAACATTTCAGATATTATCCTTAGGACATGTTTGAACATACATTTGTAATTCTTAGGCAGTAATGACCTCCACTTAACATTTCAATGCTTCAGGTGAGTGATACAGGCCTGTTGGACCTATTGTTGTTACATACATGTATACATGTATGATAACTGTATTCTGCGGCTATAGTAGTAGAAACATACTACAGCTGCAATCAGTTCTTCGCTTTTGACCACAGTGTCTTGTCCTCAGCCAGTCTTTAGCTTCCTCATGTCCATTCTTGTTTTGAGTGTATCAAGTCATGCTTTCTTGAGGTCACCTCTTAGCACACTTAAAAGATTTAAGTACAATAATACACATATTGTATAGTGCATCATTGGAAATTATTCTGTCTGGTCATCAGTGTCCAGTGATGGTGCCTACGTGTTTGCGGTGGCAGGCATCGAGTTTGTCTAGAGCTGCCCAGCTGTTACAATTATACAGTTTCAAGGATACGCAGGTTGCATTTTATAAACATAGTCTTAACTCTTTGTGTTAAGGGCATCTTTGATCTACAAATCCATTGCTTTCAGAAGGGCTGGAAAGCTATGTTCCCCATGATGCAGTGTGCAGCAATGTCAGCAGTGAGCCTGGGATTTTACTCATCCTCCACTCTGGATTCATTCATAGAGGTTCTCAATTTTTAGTTTGCTTGCAGCTATTTGGAGAAGTTTGTCAAGGCGTTTCTTTTCCTCGTCTACTTACTCATACTCTCAGCTTGACTCATCGTAGGTCAACTTCATTGCAACTGGCCTGGCATAGTACATCTAGGATCGTTGAGCATTTAATTGTGTCGAGGGCTCTTGACATGTCAATGCCCATTTTGTGGAAATCCCAAAGCTTACACAATGTCTGTACAGCTGCGTCCACCTTTAAAGCGAGTGACATTATCCGGTGAAGTCATTGATCTTGTCTCGGATGCAGCATAGAGTAACTTTGGATAGGATTTTTCATATGTTGTTGAGCACAATGGGCCCGCAGATCGGCTGGTGCCAGGTTGCTTCTTGGGCTTAGGTAGCGTGATAAGGGTGCGTGGCCTACAGTATCGATGGGAAGGTGGTGTATAAAAGCTGAGCTGATTATGTAAGTGGTCATGTTACATAATACATATATTTTATATTGTTTTGTGATACATATAGACGTGTAGCAGAGTCATTGGAAGAAAGTCTGCCGTTCCTGGAGAGTCTGGTGATGACCAATAATAGCATGGTTGAACTGGTTGACTTGGAACCGCTTATCTCTGTCACTACTCTTACGCACCTCAGGTGAGAATACTGTAGCGAATCTGCGTGTGTGTGCGTGTTACTGCGTTACTAAGGAAATAGTAGTAATGAGTTCTAAATTTGAAGATTACATGTAACTATAAATGTGTTCCATCAGTCCTGATAAAGCACATTAATGCATGAAATCTTGTCAAATATCAAGGGTTAGTCTTAACCCTTTAGTAGTCAAATCTGATCACGAAAATTTTCTTATAGAAAATGTCCATTTACAGACCACAGATTATTTGTTCAAAATTTCCCAATAGAATGACTAGCTCGGATATCGAGCCAGTCATTCCAGTGGTAAATTTTGAAAAATAGTTTTCTTGGTCTGCTAATGGATATTTGTCAACTCAGTCACGGTTTTGGTTGGTTGGCCTATTAAATGGTTAACTGTTATGACATGTCATGTCAATCATGTTATTCGTTTTACCAAATTAACATTGCTATTACAATTATGGTCATATGAAAGAATTAATAATTTAAATTTAAGCTAATTGTTTTCAAGAAAATTAAAAAATTTCTGATTAAAAATGTCCATTTGCAGACCAAGAGATTATCTCTGAAAAAACTATTATCTCTTGACTGCAAATGGGTATTTCTCAAGACCCAGTGCAGAAGCCACTTTTCATCAGCTTGAGTGTTAAATGGTTATGTACAATATCAGTATTGATAGTATTGTGACGTATCAACATTTTGCTTGGACAGTGGTGTGTCAAACAGTTGCCAAAAATTAGATTTATATTTCATATTTGGCTCAAATTATTTTAGGCGAAAGTTTGCAACGCAATTACTGACATGGGTTCAATGTATGAGGCAATATCACTCAAACTCATTAATCATTGTCTTTTGTACGTAATTGACCTTTCCAGTTTTAGCTATGCCCCGCCCACCTATCTACGCTCCACCCACACCTCGCTCGTTTTGGAATCGATTTGATCTCTGAACTTCCTGACTATCAATTTCCAGAAAAATTTACAGGTATACTGTTGAATATTTTGAAACTGATTTGACTGGGTGCTGTTGCTGCAGTTTCAAAATATTCAACAGCATGTTTCTTAAATAGCAAAAACAATTTGTACAACGTGTCGTACTATTAAGGGTTAAAGACGGGCTTAATCGAATCATTCATGACATCATGATTATGACCTCAGCATACACATCACGTAGTTGATTATGACATCATATGATTGAGTGAGGAAATGGATTCATGAATTATCCACACACATGTTACATGTACCTAAAACTTCTGGCTCTGCTGTCTGCACTATATCATGTCATTAACCCTTTAATGGTCAAGCTGACCAAATAACGGCCTATATAGTCGTATAGGCCAAGACAAGGCTACTTCTGAAATTTTACTACTCGAATGACTGGTGCAACATCGCATGCAAATGGACATTCAAATTTTTAATTTTCTTGAATAATCTTGACCATTAAAGGGTTAAAACCATATATCGATAAAACTGGCTAACCAAAGTGAGACGTCTAGATATTGCTTTTCTAACGAGGACACCATCAGCAGAAGCAACATTTTATAGCTTTTGAATTTATCAAAGCTTCTCGACAAAGAGGTGGACAGGCGAGAAATTTAATTGTGCAATATTATTGTTTAATATTAGCTCACCTAGCCAAGTGAGCTTATGCCATGGCGACCATCCATCCGTCGTCAGTCCATCGTCCATCAACTTTACCTTTAAGCATCTTCTCAAGAGCCACTGGGCCGATTTCAATTATATTTGGCAGGAAGCATCCTTAGTGCATAGGGATCCAAATTTGTTTAAACGAAGCCGATCGGCCATCTTGGATTTTGGCCGATTTTAGGAAATGTCTAAAAATCTCCTCCGAAACCGCTTGTGGAATCGATTCAAAACTCATGAAACACCATCTAGGGAAAGCGGTAAGCCAAGTTTGTTCAAGAGGACTTGATTGACCAAATGGTTCGACGGCCATCTTGGATGACCTAGTTTTCCCGATAACGACTTCTCCAGAACTGCTGAAGGGATCAGGCCGAAATTTGGGAGATATGATTAGGGACTAAGGGCCATTAAAGTGTGTTCAAGGGAAGTTGATCCGTCAAAAAACATGGCTGCCGTGGGCCAATCAAAATATAGTGTTTTTGGCGGCCATATTGGACTTTTTATTTGATGGATTTTGAGGCCGAAATTGGTTTTATATATGTTTTTGGATATTTTGAGTTAAAATTTGCCATTTTTGAAACTGGCGGATAAATGGTTTGGCAGCCATCTTGGATTATTTTCCCGCCAAAGACTCATACTTAAGCAATGGGAAATTTTAAATGTCTTCTCGAGAACTGCGGGGCTGATTTCCATTATATTTGGAAGGGAGCATCCTTAGGGTTTGACCAGCGGCCATCTTGAATTTCGGCCGATTTTAGGAAACAGCGTTAAAAATATTCTCAGAAACCGCTTGGGGAATCGATTCAAAATTATTGTAACATTATCTAGGGAAAGAGGTAAGCCAAGTTTGTTCAAGAGGACTTGATCGACCAAATGGTTAGACGGCCATCTTGGATGACCTAGTTTTCACGAAAATGACTTCTCCAGAACTGCTGAAGGGACCAGGCCAAAATATTGGGGGTATGATTAGAGACTAAGAGCCATTGAAGTTTGTTCAAGGGAAGTTGATCCATCAAAAAACATGGCCGCCGTGGGCCAATCAAAATGTAGCGTGTTTGGTGGCCATATTGGATTTTTTTATTTTATCAATTTTGAGGCCGAAATTGGTTGTATATATGTTTTTAGGTATTCTGAGCTCAAATTTGCCATTTTCAAAACTGTGATAAACGGTTTGGTGGTCATCTTGGATTATTTTCCCGCCAAATGCACCCATACTAAAGAAATGGGAAATTTAAAATGTCTTCTCGAGAACTACTAGGCCAATTTCAATTGTATTTGGAAGGAAGCATCCTTAGGGCAAAGGGGTCCAAGTTTGTTCGAATAAAGCCGATTGGCCAATTTGGCCGGTGGCCATCTTGAATTTCGGCCGATTTTTCGAAATGTCTAAAAATCTTTACCGAGACTGTTTGAGCGATTGATTCAAAACTCATAAATTATCATTTAGGCCACAAGATGAACCAAGTTTGTTCAAAGGAACTTGATTTGCCAAATGGTTGGTTGGATGGCCTGGTTTTCATGAAAGCAACTTTGTCTCCAGAGCCACTGAACGGATTGGGCCGAAATTTGGGAGATATGATATTGATGACTAAGGGCCATTAAAGTTTGTTCAAGAGAAGTTGATACATAAATAAACATGGCCTCTGTTTTCTTGTTACAAGTCTGCTCAACTCATTAGATTTCTACTTATTGTTAATGACCATTCTAGTTGAAATGCCTATTGTCCAGGTGTGTGATAAAGGCCCCTTGGGCCTCTTGTTTTATGTTATGTTCTTTATTAACCCTTCAATGACCAAGATTGGTCAAGAAAAACTCCACTTTTTCTTGGTCAGTATCCATTTGCAGATCAAGAGAAAACTATTTTTGAAAATTTACCACTGGAATGACTGGCTCGGTTGGTTACCAAGCCAGTCATTTTGAATCCAGTAGTAAACTTGCAAAAATAGTCTGTGACCTGCAAATGAACATTGTCCAAGACCACTACAGGAGCCTGTTTTGGCTGGCTTGACCATTAATGAGTAAAATTGTCTTGTTCTTCTTTCAGTCTGCTGAAGAACCCTGTGACAGCCAAGCGTCACTATAGACTGTATGTGATTTACAAGATGCCGCACATACGTGTCCTTGACTTTCAGAAAGTCAAACTCAAGGTGATTAAAGGGATACTAATCGCATCTCAAATGCTGTATTGTACTGATAGACTAGTATATAGATTCCATATCATTCATTTCCCGGAGAATTCCGTTATCTGCATCACTAGGATTTGCTTTGTGACATCGCATTTATGTTGAACTGTGATCACCATTTTGTCTCCTCAAGTGTCCATATAACACATTCTTTATTACGTAATAATTATCATGTTGAATATTTTGAAACGAATTTGACCTGAATTATTATCCAAGTATTCAGGAGCTTACCTGTATGGTTACCTTTTCATCACATTGCCAAACTATAGATAGCACCTCTATGTTTGGTTATTTATGCCGAGCCACGTATATCTATTAAAGCCTGAGTATTACAATGCCATGTATAGATAATTGAGTGGGATGTTATATTACCTGAATAACTATTTTGAAATGAGGTTAGTTTTTCTTAAAGACCCAATACCTGTTAAAGCTCAAAATTTAATATACAAAAGTATGTGGATTAAACGCTTCTAGTGTGGAAATACTCGCACTTGAACAGCGTTTCTTATACATATGACCATGTAATAGTAAAAAAGACGCAAATTATGACTTTCACAAATATTAAAATTGCAACATAAACAGAACTTACAAATTTCACAGAATGCCTGAGTATTTAGTAGGCCTGGCGCTGTTGCGTTGTGTAATCATAGCGATCTCAGCAACAGATTTGTTTGATATCGGCTCTATAAATGATTGGTGTTCAGTGCTCGTCGATGTTAGGCTTTGGTTTTTGAGGTTGCACGGGGGTTCGCGGCATACTGGCACCACTATTTTCGGTGACTGACTAGACATATTTACGATTTTCTGAGTTCTCTCCAATTGGAGTGATCCGTAAGCAAATGTAAGAAATCTGGGTGCGCGTATCTATTAATCCAGCTAAGATCGTTACATTGCAATAATAATATGTAAAATTTCCAAAATTTATGTTGGTTTGCAGGTAATGCCTCTTTAACATCTTTATGTACAAGCACTTGAATGTGTGCATTGTGTTCAGTAAATCATGTTATGCTGACTTCAATGAGCTTCGCCAGATTGTATCAAGATTGTGATGGACTGTGGGGTCAGTCTTTCGATTATGTGATTGAATTGAAAATCAGGATTATTCTTTAATAATAATAATAATAATAATAATAGCGAATAATTTCTACTGCATAAAATATTTCAAAGCCTACATTTTTAATTACTCTTAAATGCGATCGGTGACGTAAATTGACATTGTGCTCAGCGAATATATGTCCATTTACATCTACCATCGAGCCAGGCATTCCAGTGATACATTTTCAAAAATAATCTCTTGGCCTGCAAATGGACATTTTTAAATACCATTGCAGCTTTCCTCATTTATATGCGTATTGGTAATTAGCCATTGTGAAGGGGTGGGGTCGAAATCAGGGCTTTGTTGGAGGGTTATGTGTTTTGTCTGTCCACTCTGTACATCTGTCCAAGATTTCTGTTCACTCAATAATTAACTTCTACTTGTTACTTACTAATGAAGCTGAGTCAGTATGTTTATTATTATTAATCTCTTCTCCCCAGGAACGTGACGCAGCTGCAAAGATATTCAAAATTAAAAAAGTTCCTAAAGAAACTAAGAAAGCAAAGACCTTCACCCCTGGTGAGAGTGCTGCTGAAGTGGTGAGACCAGACCCGATAACACCGGCAACAGGACCATCTCGAGAAGAAATGGAAGCCATTAAGGTAAGATTTTGCCCTGTACAATGAACTCCATTTAGAATTATATACTAGATTGGACCGTCGATGGTGATCTATCGAAAAACCCCACATTCACTGCTTTGACCCCCTGGAGTATGTTGATGAAACTGTATAGGTTGTTTATGGAGCGAGGAAGAAGCAGATAATATTTAGGTCAGTCAGTCTATGCATTAGTTTATACATATATCCGTACATCTGTCTGCCTTGCTGACCATGTGTATTGTGTGTTTGGGTCTTCGTTTGATGACTTAACTTTAACCTAGAATACATTGATAAAATTTGAGTCATTAGTTTGCAATACGGATTGGAAGGCATCGGTTTTTCCATCCGTATGTATGTCTTACTAACCAGTCACCATGTACCCTTGGCATGCTTGGTATATTTTGCTACCTGAGATCCACAATCACGGGGCTACAAAAAGAATTGTCAATGGCAACAAAATATATTATGGTTGAACAGCTTTGGTAAGATGTAACTAAATGTCAAAGAAATTTTGGGCGTCAAATATTGTTATTTTCCACGCAATGTGTCAAACAATGGAGAGATCCAATCTGTCAGGCAAGTATTTGATGTCATAATCAAATACGTCGCATGTTGGACGATGTCACAATCAAAATGACATATAGCTCCATCACAAAGGTGTACAAATTCAATTGTATGTCTGATGAATTTACAATTTAATAAACATTCTGTTGAATATTTCAAAACTAATTTCACAGCAACAGACCCCAGTCAAATTAGTTGCAAAATATCAAACAGCTTACCTGTATAGTTACCTTGAAATTTAGATTTTCAGAATCCGTGTTGCAAAGTTTCAAATCGATTTCAACACGCTATAAAGTTGTGGAGCTAAGCTAGAAATGGGCTGGGAATGGTTAGTTGCGACTCACAACTGGTCTAAGTCGTTTAGTCTGTCAAATGCTTGCCGTTTCTGCCATGCCGGACAAAGCTATTTAAGTTGCAACTTTTTGCATACCATTCCTTGTATTCAATAGATAAGATAGCTGGGAGAAATACGTGTACCGAATACTTCACAGTATATTATTAGCTCACCTGGCCTGAAAGGCCAAGTGAGCTTATGTCGTGGCGACGTGTCCGTCATCTGTCGTCCGTCCGTAAACCTTTCCGTTAAACGACTTCTTCTCAAGAACCGTTGGGCCAATTTCAATTATGTTTGGCAGGAAGCATCCTTAGGGCATAGGGATCCAAGTTTGTTCAAATGAAGCCAATTAGGCTGGTGGTCATCTTGTATTTTGGCTGATTCTTAGAAAAGGCTTTAAAAATCTTCTCCGAAACCGCTTGAGGGATTGAAGGAAACCATGAACCATGGCCGATTTTTAGAAATGTCTTTAAAAATCTTCTTTAAAACCGTTTGAGGGATCAATTCAGACCTCATATAATATGATCTAGGGTAAGAGCTCACTCAAGTTTGTTCAAGGGAACTTGATTGACCAAATGGTTCAGCGGCCAT
The DNA here is from genome assembly GCA_034401795.1 of Chaetoderma sp. LZ-2023a. Lineage (NCBI taxonomy): Eukaryota > Metazoa > Mollusca > Caudofoveata > Chaetodermatida > Chaetodermatidae > Chaetoderma > Chaetoderma sp. LZ-2023a. The sequence continues at coordinate 61,996,014 of CM067369.1, read as the reverse complement.
CTGGGATGACCTCATTTTCGCAAAAAAGAACTTCATCCCCAGAACCGCTGAAGCGATCAGGCGGAAATTTGTGATATATGATTAGGGACTACGGGCCATTAAAGTTTGTTCAAGAGAAGTTGATTCGTCAAAAAAACTGGCCGGTATGGGCCTATCAATATATAGCGTGTTTGGCGGCCATATTGGATTTTTTTTATTTGATTGATTTTGAGGCAGAAATTTGATTTCAAATTTGCCATTTTCGAGACTGTCGGATAAACGGTTTAGTGGCCATCTTGGATCATTTACCCGCCAAAATCTCCCATGCTCAAGCAATGGGAAATTTAAAATGTATTTTCGCGACATCTTGGATGTCTAAATATCTTCTCCAAAACCGTTTGGGGGATCAATTCAAAATGCATGAAATATCATCTCGAACAAGAGCAGCACCAAGTTTGTTCAAGGGAACTTGATTGGCCAAATGGTTTGGTGGCCATCTTGGATAACCTATTTTTTTCCAAAACAACTCCAGAACCACTGAGCCGATTGGGCCGAAATTTGGGAGATATGATTAGGCACTGAGTGCCATTAAAGTTTGTTCAAGGAAAGCAGCTTAGTCAGAAACATGGCAGAAGTTGACCAATCAAAATGTAGCATGTTTGGCGGCCATATTGGACTTGCAAAAATGTCCACAAACTCATTTAAAAGACTACTCCTAAACCACCCACCAACAATTTTGACAAAAATGCATAGTGCTCCAGGTGAGCGACACAAGGCCCCTTGGGCCTCTTGTTATGTATTTATTGTATGCATGTTTTTGATTACAGCTAATGGCTAATTAGTATACTTTGTAATATTGTTATTTCTAGATGGCTATTGCAAATGCATCTACACTGGAAGAAGTAGTGAGACTAAAACAGATGTTACAGACTGGTCAAATTCCAGGCAAGAAATCAGTAGACAAGGTTGATGGTGAGTTGTTCTGTTTCATGTCAGGTTTTACATTAGCTACATTTTATATTACACAAGTTAACACTTTAATGCTCATATTAGCCAAAAACGGCATCTGCTGTGGTCTTGAGAAATGCCCATTTGCAGACCAAGAGAAGACTATTTTTGAAAATTTAGCACGAATGACTGGCTCGATAACTGAGCCAGTCATTCCAGTGGTAAATTTTCAAAAATAGTCTTCTTGGTCTGCAAATTAGCATTTTCTATGAGAAATTTGAAATTTTCTTGAAGAAATTCGAGGGTTAAAGATTATAACATAGCAAAATATATATGATGTTTTTGGCACACACAGACACACAAGCTATATTGGATTTAATATAATTTTCAAGCTAAAATTAGTAGAACTTATTCCATTTTATAGTAAATAGTTAGTGGTATTCGTAAGTAGTGTGTGCAGTGATATCCATTTTGAAATAAAAAATACTTTATTGTTGAAGATTGAAGAAATTGCATTTTAGAACTACATATTCCTAACCGTGTGACATTTTAATGATTTTAAATTTGATATTTGTAATCATTTCTTCGAATATCTGTTCTATATTGCTGTTTGTGAATTAATAAATTGACTAATCTAATAATAATGTGTCTTGAACACATTATTGAAACTACAAAATATATTGGTTAATTTCTAATAAATATCTGGATTTCTTTAAAAAGGCATTTCACCCTTTACAGTTGATTAAGTCTAAATTCAGGCCGATTATTCTTAAAACAGTTTGACTGAAATTTGTTGCTGCCTTAGGTAGCAGCGACCTTCAATCAAATTGCTTTCAAAATACCAGGTGTCATATTTATGTCCCTTGAATTGGTGCTTAACTGGAAGTAAGAATGGAAGGGGTTAATTTATATTGAATAATATCAGTTTGTTTTTTCAGAAAAAAGCAGGGCTCACATGGAGAGGTGCATTAGCCATCAATTTTAGTATTGCATTCTTTGTAACTTTGAGAAGTGGTATATCGCCTACCCTTTGCGAGATCATTACTTAATCCATGATCTTGAAGAAGATATAATCGAAGCACCCTATTTCTATTTGCTTACATTATCTTGGAATATACCAAAGATAGGGCAATGTTAATATTTCTTTGTGGGAGAATAATTGATGCTAATATTATAAGTATAATAATGTCTAAGATTTGGGAGTACATGTTTGTAAAGAACCATCCAGCATCAGATTGAAGTAAATTTCTCGCAGGCTTAGAAATGGCCTATATACATGTATGCTTTGTAGTCTGTACTGATTGGATCGTTCCAATTTATCCATCCGTCATATGACATCATAGTCAATTACGTGGGGTGTAGGATGACATCATAATGAATGACATCATGAATGATGTAGATAATTTTGTCATGAGCGCAATTAGTGATGGACTAAGCGTTGTACGAATTGTATGTTTTTACTATTTTAAAACTAATTTGACTGAACTATGGCAGCAACAGCACCCAGTCAAATTAGTTTCAAAATGTTCAATGGCCTACCTGTATAGTTTTCTGAAAATTTATATTCCGGGAGTTCAGGGATTGATTGATCCCAACACTAGTGGAGCTTAACTAGGGATGGGCGTGGCATTGCTAAAACTGGATCCCTCCATTATCATTTTGTTTGCATCTGTGTTTACCTCCATTCAACCGTGCAGATTTTAGTTTCAGGTGGACAACCTGTTCTAAATTAACTTAGAGAATGTTCATGAAACTTTGTAATTTGATGCATTGGCCTATGAAAAGGCTTATTATCTTAGGACTTAAAGGTCAAAGTCATCATGACAAAACTAGGTTTTAATTTGCGCATATTTTATCAGACAAATCTTTTTCATATTTGAGATATGGCTGTACCTAAGACATTTTGCCGCTATAAGTAATAGATTCCTTTCTCTGGTCAACATGGCCATGGGATATCCATATCTCAAATATGAACAAAATTTGTCAAAAAAGGTCAAGTTTGCCGCCCATTACGAAACGTAGAATATCATTTCTGCAAATCAATCTTACTTCCCATTATCAAGATGGAGAAGAGCAAATGTCAAAGATCACTAAGTTTCGTTTCCACACTCCTTTTCTAACAGAGAAGCTTCGATTATGGCTTCTGGGTGGGGGTGGGTGTAGGAGTGATTCTCTTCTGGGTGTGGTGGGTGTGGGAGTGATTCTCATCTAGATGTAATCCATCGTCATGTAACATCGCTTTACTGATAATGTGTGAGCTGATATTCTACTGTAGCCTTTGATCTTTGTTTTGCATCAAAGCTTTAACCCTTTAACACTCATATCAGCCAAACACGGCTTCTGCAGTGGTCATGAGAAATGTCCATTTGCAAACCAAAAGAAGACTGTTTTTGAAGATTTACCACTGAAATGACTGGCTCGATAACCTAGCCAGTCATTCCAGTGGTAGATTTTCAAAAAGTCTCTTGGTCTGCAAATGGTCATTTTCTTTGAGAAGATTTAAATTTTCTTAAATAAATTCAAAGGTTAATTCAACAATGGCTATCCTTAGAATGTGAGCATCCTATGACCGTGTTTAATCTGTGTTTTTCAGACCACACTGAAGAGGAAATGGAAACCGATGTGCCAAATGGAACTTGAGAGAGGGAGAGGGATTTGATAGGCACTTGTTTCGATACAAGTTACTTCTATATGTCTAATATGTATATAGAATTATGAAGTTCAGAATGACTGAATAGTCAGTTTGATATACTTACAATTCTTACTTTGTTCTTTTTCAGAGAACATGGAGATCCCTCATGAGGAATGATACCATGGCTTACAGCAGTTACCGGGCCAATCATATGCACGTAGTCAAACATGAAGGCCTCAGAATATTGTCCATATGATATTTCACGATTGTTTTCAATTATATTGACATCTTAATTTATTTTGAATTGCTTAACTAATCTTCCAATATATACATGCCTGTGAATAAGTTGTCAAAATTATGATGCTAATTTTTTTTGTGGTATGAAGTTTGCTAATGATTAAACTACTTCCTCCACATGTGTCCATTGGAATTGATATACAATGAAAATCCTCAAACATATAGTGTGCAAACACTAAGAAATGAGAGATAAGCCACATTATGTTTTTGTTCACTGGATATTTTATTTACATGTGACTTGTTCTGCATGGCCTTCATGTGTGTCTGTCTACTGGTACTGCTGATAAGAACATTTACTACACTAAACATAATGCTTACTACATCATGTATATAGTTCTCAAATGATTAGTACTACATCATGTATATAGATCTCATTTTATTTCAAACATCAAAATGTAGTGATAGAAACCAACTTGGTTTGAATATAATAAAAGGCTTGGAAGCAATTTAATCATGTATTTGAGTTTTTAAATGCCCATCTTAGTGAAACAGTTATTATGGTAAGGGATTGCCCATTGATCAGTAGACCGCTTGTGAGCACAGCTAGCTTCTGAGATCGATTAACTGTCTGCCTGCTGAATTTCTGCAGATTACATATTCCATGGGGTTTAACTCTGGATATGCTGAATACTTTGAAAACAATATGACTGAAAGTTATTGGTGGATAAGCCACCAACAACAGTCAGTCAAATTGTTTTTGAAATATTCAGAAGCCCAGAGTTATTTCCCATTGAAATTATTGTCTGGTGGCTTGCAGCAGTCAGACAGTTAAGAACTTGTTATGCAATGATCATCACAAGTAGATAAGTTGTTATCCTGGAACTACCTAAAGTATTAGAACCCATGCAGAAAGGCATCAATGACGGTAGATGCGCTATTAAGCGCCCAGCACCTAATAAGCGCCTCCCGATTAAACTCGCCCTAAGGAACCTTTTTTCATTAAATGCGCCTTGCAAATAAGCTCTGCCTCGCTATTAAGCACCCCCTCCAATGCGAAGCAGAAACATGAATTCCAATAAGCGCCCCTCCAAGCAACACTCAAACAACAATATAGATATGTACGGTTGGTTACATTCCACACATACAGTATATTGGTCTAAGTAAGCATTGTATTCAGATATTTTCTATCTTCTATTTCAAACTCAGTATATTAGGTAACGTTTGTTTATGTCTTTGATCTCCTCGTTAAGCATCGTCTAAGTTTCTTATTCTTGGCTCTTGCACGGTAACTCCCAGAAACGATCAAACCTACTTCGTGTTTCCTCTTTCCACACAGTTCCACAGACACACAACTCATCTCAAGCGTCTGCATCGCAACATCCATGAGAACGTGCTACCACACGAGAGCTTTCTTAGAACATGACCAGAAAGCTCCAGGATAAGAAAGCCTTAGACAATAATATGGAGTGCAATTTTCACTGTCCCGCAGAATCGGTATAGACGCTAAAATAAAGTTACTATGTGTCTTGCAGTTAAAAATATTGATACAAATAGGGGAAACTGGTGGCCAATTCGAAATTCAACATGGCCACCATAATTATAATACTGCTCCTGTTTAAGACTATATGCTCGGCCTCGACGTGGTGCAGGGGTGTAACCCACTGGGGGTCAATCCAGACATTTGGAGGGGCTAACCATAACATTATGCACAACGCCAATGAAATGAAACTTGGAGATCGAATCAACCGAAATGGTGCTCGCCCTGTGAGGATCCGCCAGGCAGGTGCAGCGCTGGGCTCCACGCCTCGAAGGAGCCCACCCTCAGCTACTGGAGGTCCCATCAACTCGTCTTGTTGAGCCAGGGGACGAGGATGGAGAGCTACTGGCCAACCGAAAGAGAAGACCAAACCCAAAGAGAACCCCAGTATCAACATCATGCACTGGAACGCAGAAGGGGTTACCAACAAGAAATCAGAGCTCGAACAGTTCCTGTACGAAAACAACATTGATATCTGCTGCATCCAAGAGACACACCTGCAAGAAGGAAAACCATTTAAGATCGGAGGTTACCAGATTTTCCGGTGTGATCGAAGAGGAAGAAAGAAAGGCGGGGTGATCACCTTGGTCCGAAACAGCGTGAAGCCAGTCCCAGAGCTGGGGATACAGAACACTTGATAAACGAGAAGACATTGAAGCATGGCAAGATGAAAAGCACCTTTTACTTGTCAACAATCCCGCAGACCAGCTTACCTTCTACTCGTGCCGATGGCACTCGACAACAACGCCGGACTTGGCATTTTGTACAGAAGACATTCACAGAAACCTCAGTAGAGTGGTCGGATCGCAGTTAGGAGGAAGCGACCACCGCCCAGTCCTACTCTCTCTTTCTGGAAGTATTTCGACAAGTTCAACTCAACATCCAAGGTGGAACTACAAAAAGGCAAATTGGAGTCTGTTCGGCATTCGTTCTAATGAGCTTACCCAAAATATAGCAGTAGAAGGGAGAAACATCAACAATGTGGTCAAGGAATTTAATTCAAGTATCCTCAAGGCTGCCAACGAAGTGATTCCTCGAGGGTTCAGGAAAAACTACCGCCCCTACTGGACAACAGAATTGCAAGCAGCACATGATAAACTAGACAAGGCCAGAGAAGATGCAGAGGGTAATCCCTGTCATGAAAACCACTTCACGCTACAACAAACTAAAGCCAGGTATCTAAAGACCAAGCTGGAGGCCAAAAGAAGAAGCTGGAGGGAAAAGACGCAGGGTTTAATTTAGAGACACCACAAAGCTATGGAGACTGACTAAAGCACTGAATGATGAGGGTGTCGGGGGGAGAGAAGATTACTCTTGAAGATGGACAAACACTGACAGGAATGATGGCTGCAGATGCCTTTATCGATCTGCAGAAGGCATTTGACAAGGTGTGGAAGGATGGCCTCCTCGTGAAGCTCCGGCACACAGGCATCGGTGGCAACATGTTCCGATGGACCAAGTCATACCTACACAATCGCAGAGCTAGGGTGCTGGTGGATGGACAATCTGGACAGAATGTATTGCTGAGACAAGGGGTGCCACAAGGTGGAGTATTATCACCAACTCAGTTCATACTCTTCATTAATGACATTGTAACAGAGGTGCTCAATGGGATCCAAGCAGCCCTCTATGCAGATGACCTCGTACTCTGGTGCACCGAGGAGTACACAACGACTGCCACGTACAGAATGCAGCTCGCCTTGGACAGAATTACAGCTTGGGCCAATCGCTGGTGTATTACCATCAACAAAGAAAAATCATCGGCCATGCTATTCTCACTGTCCACCAAAACCAAGGTTGGCAATCTGACACTGGGTGGTACTCCACTCGAGTACGAGGACCACCAGACATACCTGGGAGTCACCTATGACAGAAGATTAACATGGAAGGAGAACATCCAGAATGCAGAGGCAAAGGCCAGAAGAAAGCTAAACATCATGAGGAAGCTGGCAGGAACAAAGTGGGGTGCCAATGAAAGGATCCTCAAGACTCTACCTAGGTGCCGTACGACCACACCTTGAGTATGGATCCAGCTCATGGATGACAGCAGCTAAAGCTCATCAACAGAACGTCGACAGAGTACAAAACCAGGCACTGCGCATCATCACTGGTGGAATGAGATCAATACCAATAGAAAAAATGGAGCAGACAGCAGGTATCCCCCCACTTAGCAAAGGAAGGGAATGCAAAGCACTGATCCAAGCTGCAAAGTTCAAATCGTTCAACAACCACCCGATGAAGATCAGGCAAGCACAGCTGTCATCAGGAAGACTTAAAAGATCAAGTTTTGTGAAAGAGACAAAAGCACTTCCAAAGAAAACACCAAGAAATGTTGCCAGCACAAATAGAAGACCCAAACCACACCCTTGATCCTCCACCCTGGGAAAACAAACTAGAGAGCATAGCTATTCGCACCACAGTACCTCATCTCACAACCAAAGATGAACACAGTGATGTGAGCAAGAAGGCCCTGACCCTAGCCATGCTGGAAGAAACGTACCCTCAGGAGACATGGATAAGGATCTACACAGATGGATCAGCCAAAGATGCAATTAGGAGCGGAGGTGCCGGACTGCACATACAGTATCCAAATGGACAACATGAGTCAGCTGCAATACCGACAGGCAAACACTGCACAAACTACAGAGCTGAAGTCGAAGCACTGGTTCATGCAACTAATACCATCAGCAGAACAGCAGACCCTATTGCACAGATTGTCTTTTTATCTGATACCCGCTCCGTCTTTGAGGCTATCACCTCAAATGATATAGCTCAGTCATGAAACTGGAAAAGTACATCACTAACGTGCATGAATTGTTTGTATTTACAATTTAACCATTTAATTGTAAACTTTGGTCATAAAAATTTTAATATTTTCTTATTGAATCCCCATTTACAGGCCAAGAGAATACAATTCTTTGAAAATTTATCACTGGAATGGCTGGCTTGGTTATCGAGCCAGTCATTCCAGTGGTAAATTTTCAAAAACTTCTCTTGGCCTGTAAATGAACATTCCATTAGACAATGGCAGAGGCTGGTTTTGACATGTATGACCATTGGTGTCTAATAAACATTCTATCACAGTTGATTAATATGAAACATATTTGACTTGGAGCAGCAACATTCCCCAGTCAAATTAGTTTCAAAATATTCTACAGCTTACTTTTATAATAGTAACTTAAATATAGATTCCAGGAATTTAGGTATCAAAGTTTCAAATCGATTCCAATCCATGTAAAATAGTGGGCAAAGCTTAGCTAAAAGTGGACGAGGCATCTAACGAGTGATGGATCTCTGTAGTGTACTTGGCTTTCTTCGATATTTGGTATACAGTATCAATCGCATCAAAGAGGCCACAGGTCTGTTTTGTCTACAGCCACAGATATTTAAAGTATTGCATACCTTATGACGTAAGGCAAGGTATCGCGTTTAACTCAGCTAACTTCTCTATCAATCAGCGGAGGCTCATCATTTATCCCCCTGTCATATCTGTGCTTTATTTACTAAATTGCTTGGTTGATGTGTCGTCACAAATACCAATGTTCACCACTTTGACCATTTGCCCCCACAGGGCGCAGCCAAATGTAAATATCGTTCCGCTCTACATTCATATGGGTAGCTCACATACCAAATTCGGTTGAATTCCTGCAAATGATTTCAGAGATGTGTTACATTCAATTTCTTGACATGAACCACCCAAACCCCCTTGGGGATGGAGTCAAATGTAATTGTCCTCTTGCACTCTGCAATCATATGAGAAACTCGAGTTGTATTACAATCAATTTCTTGACCTGACCTACCACCCGAGCCCCGTCATACCAAATTTGGTTGAATTCCGTCCAGCAATTTCAGAGGCGTTGCATTACGATCAATTTCTTGACCTTTTAACACGAAACCCTCAACTGATGGTGAAGCACCAAACATAAATGTCCTCTTGCCCTCTCAATGATTTGGGTAACTTATACCAAATTTGGTTGAAATTCTGTCCAATGGTTTCGAAGGAGTTTCGTTACAATCAATTTGACCCCTTTACAATTTCTGCACATTAAAATCTTACCTTTAGTGCCCATCAGCCAGCATTTCAGATGAAGTTATGATTTAGTGGATTTAAGTTTACATTACATTTCTGTATTCAACATTAGATGGTCGGGACATTAGGCCATGTCCAGCAGTTGTGTTCAATCAGCCCAGGAGTAGTGATACCCTTTAATGGTCAAATCGGCCATAAAGAGCTAAGGGCTATAACTCTGGTGTTTAAGATCTACCAATAGTCCACTGCAGAAGACGTTTTTAGCTCACCTGGCATGAAAATCCAAGTGAGCTGTCCGCCAGCTTTTTCTTTAAATGACTTGCATAAGAAAGCGGTAGGAAATTTTATATCTATTCTCGAGAATCAATGGATCGATTTTAACACACTGTGGTCTGAAACGTCCTTGGGCCATAGGGATCTAAGTTTGTTCAAATAAAGCCGATCATCCAATTTGGCTGGTGTCCATCTTGGATATTGGCTGATTTTTAGAAACGTCAAAACATTCTTTTAAACCGCTTGGTGGATTGATTCAAAACTCATGAAAGATCATCTGTGGCAACAGCTGAACCAGGTTTGTTCGAGGGAACATGATTGGCCAAATGTTTCGGTGGCCATCTTGGATGACCCAGTTTTAGAGAAAATGACCCAGAACCGCTGAACGTATCGGGTCAAACTTTGGGAGATATGATTAGAGACTTAGGTCCATTAAAGTTTGTTCAAGGGAAGTTGATACAAAAAAAACCCATGGCCGCAATGGACCAATCAAAATGTACTGTTTGGCAACCATATATGAATTTTTTATTTGATGGATTTTGAAGCTGAAATTGATTTTGTTTAGGTTTTTGGGTATGCTGATTTCAATTTGGTCATGGCGGTCATCTTGGATTTTTTTTTCGCCACATGATTCCCAAAATAAAGTAATGGGAAATTAAAGATGTCTTCTCGAGAACCTCTAGACCAATTTTAACCAAATTTGCTAGGATGTATCTTTGTTCTTGTTATGAACTATGAAAATGAGCTTTATCTTAAACACCAAATTTATGGCCCTTGGAAATTTGTAGAAGTATTGGAACCTGTGTGGGACAGATAATACTTCAGCATCCTGTTTTGTCATACTTTCTACCTTGGAGGCTAGTTATTTTATGTTACCACGCAAACAAGTGGAAGGTGACTATAGCGCTCACCGTAGGAGAAAGTTGCCTGTAGCAGCATTCACCTGAAGAAAATGGTACCTGTATCACTCACCTGAGGAGCAAGGTGCCTGTATCACTCACCTGAGCAGCAAGGTGCCTGTAGCGCTCGCCTGAGCAGCAAGGTGCCTGTAGCGCTCGCCTGAGCAGCAAGGTGCCTGTAGAGCTTATCCTGAGGAGAAAGGTACCTGTATCACTCACCTGAGCAGCAAGGTGCCTGTAGCACTCGCCTGAAGAGCAAGGTGCCTGTAGCGCTTACCTGAGCAGCAAGGTGCCTGTAGCACTCGCCTGAAGAGCAAGGTGCCTGTAGCGCTTACCTGAGCAGCAAGTTGCCACTAGCGCTCACCTGAACCATCAGTATTTAAACTAGAAACATGAGAATGAAGGGATCCTATCTGTCAATCAAATATATGATATAATTATGTCATATGTAGGCTGATGTCACAATCATTATGTTGTAATATAATTCAGTCGTGAAGCGGCAAGTCTGTCAAGTGTATGGAGTGTATGTTTTACATGAATTTACAAAATTACTAAACATTCTGTTGAATATTTTGATTCTAATTCCACTGGCAGTTGTTACTATCAGAATTTCGGGTTACAGAAATTGATCCCTCTATTGTGGCCGGAAATTCAAACTTCTGTATGAAGGAAGCATGGAAATCTAAGTTCCTAAAGTGACAACTTTGACAGGATGAACATGTCAGTAAACAAGAGGCCCAAGGGGCCTGTATTGCTCACCTGAACCATAGGCACTTCAACTAGAATGGTCATTGTCAATAAGTAGAACTCTAATTAGAGTTGAGCAGACTTGTAACAAGAAAACAGAGGCCATGTTTCGTTATGTATCAACTTCTCTTGAGCTAACTTTAAACTTAGTCATCAATATCATATCTCCCAAATTTCGGCCCAATCTGTAGTTGCTCTGGAGAGGAAGATACTTTCATGAAAACCAGGCCATTCAAGATGGCCACCCAAACATTTGGCAAATCAAGTTCCCGTGAACAAACTTTTTTCAGCCTGTGCCCTAAATGATATTTTATGAGTTTTGAATCAATTGCTCAAACAGTTTCGGCGACGATTTTTAAGGACATTTCTAAAAATCGGCCAAAATCCAAGATGGCCACCAACCAAATTGGCCGATCGGCATTGTTTGAACAAACATGGACCTCTATGCCCTAAGAATGTTTCCTGCCAAATATACTTGAAATCAGTCAAGTGGTTCTCGAGAAGACATTTTAAATTTCCCATTGCTTTAGTATTGGAGTTTTTGGCAGGAAAAAGATCCAAGATGGCTGCTAAACCGTTTATCCAACAGAGTGGCGCTCACTTGGACCATTAGCATTTGAACCATTTGCATTTAAATATATGTGATGGATAATTTTCGGAAAATCCAAGATCGCCACCCAAAAAAATGACCAATCAGAATTCTGAATAGAAGTTCTAGAGGCTACCATGATAGGGTCGCTCTAGCCAAATTTTGTTGAAATAAGTCAAGTGACTAAGAAGCAATGTTTTGACAATTTCTGGTAAATTTTTCATAAAAATCTAAGATTTTCACCCCAAAAATTGATCAATCAAAATTCTGAATACATAGAATCCATCTGGTGAAATTTTGTTGAAATATGTCAAGCAGCTAAGGAGGCATAGCAATTTGACAACTTCCGGTACATTTTTTCATAAATTCTAAGATTTTCACCCAAAAATCTGGTGAATCAAAATTCTGAATGCAAGTTCTATAGCCCATGGCCATAGGGTCCTTTCAGCCAAATTTGGCTAAAACCGGTCAAGATGGTAACGACAAGCAATTTGACAGTTTCCAGTACATTTTATATCAAATCTAAGGTTTCATCCGAAAAATAAAAATTCTGTATGGAAGTTCTAGAGCCCATCCCCACAGGCTCTCAAAATGTTACGGAAAAGAAGCAGTTTGACCATTTCTTGTAGATTTTTCATAAAATCTAAGATTTTCACCCAAAAAATTGATGAGTCAAAATTCTGTACAGAAATTCTAGAGCCCGTCACCACAGGATCCCTTCAGCCAAATTTGGTTGAAATCGCTAAGAATGTTAAGGAGAAGAAGCAATTTAACAATTTCTGGACATTTCATAAAATCTAAGCATTTCACCCAAAAAATTGGTGACTCAAAATTCTGAATGGAAGTTCTCGAGCTTATGGGCCATAGGATCCTTTCAGCCAAATTTGTTTGAAATCGCCTAGAATGTTAAGAAGTGATCTGACAAATTCTGGTACATTTTTCATAAAATCTAAGATTTTCACCCAAAAAATTTATGAATCAAAATTCTGAATGGATGTTCTGGAGCCCATCACCACAGGATCCTTTCAGCCAAATTTGGTTGAAATCGCTCAGAATGGTAAGGAGAAGCAATTTGACAATTTCTGGTATATTTTTCATAAAATCTAAGATTTTCACCCAAAAAATTGGTGAATCAAAATTCCGAATGGAAGTTCTGGAGCCTACGGCCATAGGGTATTTCCAGCCAACTTTGGTTGAAATTGGCCAAATGGTTAATGAGGAGTAGCGTTTTAAAGCAAAAGTTGACGGACAATGGACGGTCGCCACAGCATAAGGTGATGACAAACTAAATCTAAAATGGTGTCTGTCCTAGTTAAAAAAGTGCCTAAAATAACAAATAGTCCACAATTTATTTAAGATCCATGTTTTTTTGTCTCGCCCTATAGGGTAAGCAAGATTATGGTTGTCTTAATTTATGAGAACTTTAAATTGTCATTAAACCCTCAGCATATTTCCAAAGTTTTGGGCCGAAAACTAAAATGTTCTCTTGAACAAACTTGATGTAGAGACTACCCTAGATGTTTCTTGACATCCATGTCAATCAGCCAAGCAGTTTCGGAGATCTTTAACGGTGTTTCTAAAAATAGCACAAAATCCAAATTAGCTAGCCAATGACCAATCAGCCTCCTTTCAACAACCGTTGATGCAAGGATGCTTCCTGCCAAATTTGGTTGAAATCAGCCATGCTTTTTGAAGTCATTTAAAGCAAAACTTGATGCCCAATGTAAAAATATTGAACAAATTTGAAAAGAATTTTCATTATGATAGACTGGATCCACTGATGGTATAGAATAGTTCTACAGTTTCTGATAAGCTGTTGATGAATTAAAGGTCCATTTAAACTAACATTTACCTAATTCTTGATGGATGCCGGATGCCATTTGGATTGCTATGACGACCCATCCTCTGCTGCACATAGGGATCAACAAAACGTTAATTTTCACCCAAAACCTCTGAGCGACACATCTTAAGTATAATATACTATGTTGCATAAAAACATCTCAAACTTATGTATGAAATGCTATTTACAAAATATTGTGGATGTGGATGGACAGATGCAGCGATTACTATACATGGCACCATTGTTTTCATGTGGAGCACTGGATCAATATTCAGTAGAATATGCCATACACCAAAGGAATATTCCATCTCTGGTCTGGAGAACTGAATGTTTAAACCTTTAACACGCAAGCTGGCCAAAAACAGCTTCTACAGTGGTGTTGAGAAATGTTCATATGCAGATGAGAAGACTTTGAAGATTTACCACTGAAATGACTGGCTCGATAACCCTGCCAGTCATTTTAGTGGTAAATTTTCAAAAAATAACATTTGGTCTGTAAATGGACATTTTCTTTGAGAAAATATAAATTTTCTTGAACAAATTTGAGGGTTAAAGGATTAAAGCTGACAAGTCATGTTAAAAGGTCGCACTAACGACAGTTTGGCTGCTGAACTTCTGCAGACCACATTTTCCATGTGGTTTAACTCTGGATCTGCTGAATATTTTTGAAAACAATTTGACTGAAATTCTTTTCAAAATATTCAGCAAGTCCAGAGTTATTGCGCATTGAAATTACTGTCTGGTAGCTTACTGCAGTCAGACTATTAATATAATAGGGCGAATGCATGTCTGGTTTTGATTAGTAGTCTGGAAAGTGACCCGATTAATCTAATCACATAAAACCATCTCAATACATTGAACATCTCATTTTGTCAGAAAATCATTGAGTGAGAGCTATGCAAGGTACACAAGAGATGGTGATGCTCAATAACTGAGAAATAATAGTGATTTATTTGTTTACATAACTCACGTTTACTCAATGAAGACTGATTTGCAGAACCAAGAGAAAATTATTTTTGAGAATTTACCACTGAAATAATAACTGTTATGGAGCCAGTCATTCATGGTAAATTTTTAGAAAATAGTCTCAACTCTTGTTCTGTAAATGGACATTTCACTGCAGAAGCTGTTTTTGGTCGGCTTGAGTGTTCAATGGACAGTTAACCAGGCCACTCAAAGTATCAATACCCGGACTCCTTATGGCAAATTACTCAAAAAAGTAAATGCACTAGGTTCCACTATATTACTGACATTGATTAGAATTGATTATTTTAACATGGCATTCCAACCTTAAGCCATAAGTAATAGTCATGTTATTTAAGGGTATAGCAAACTTTCTCAATAAAATACATGTACAAAGGTAGGAATATAATTTATTGCACTTGGATTTAGAATAAATTTTACATACATAAAATCTATACATTACAATTTTGAGGACAAAACATTGCTCAATTTAACAATTTATCATTTAAGGTGCACTTGCCTTGACAAATATCCCTTTTGCAGAACAAGATTATTTTTGAAAATTTACCCCTGGAATGACTAGCTCGATAGCCAAGCCAGTTATTCCAGTGATAAGTTTTCTAAAATCTCGGTGTGCTAATGGACAGCAACATCTCAGAGCGAGGATGTTATTAAAATAAACACCAGCAGAAAGTAAGTGTACAGTTGAATGTGACAATCCATCTGGACATAGAATAAGTATGGGTTAGTCTTAAATCTGAGTTTTACCAAGTCATTTATTTAACAATCAAGATTGAAAATTGTACCCTGTGAATGTTTATTTACAGACCAAGAGAAGACTATTTTTGACAATTTACAACTCGAATAAATGACGCGATTATCAAGCCAGTCATTCAAGTGGTTAATTTTCATCTAAATAGTCTTCTCTTGGCCTGCAAATGAATATTCCTCAGGAGCACTAGTAGATTGGCCGACCATAAACAACTTATTACCCTCGACACATTTGAGAAAAAATGAGGTTTGCATTTGCGCTTGTTTGTTTATCTTCTGCAGTTATAGTTAGGAAACTGCTGATACGATTTTGTAAAATTTTAGCACATGAACAGGTGTTCAGTAAACTAGAATTCCCCAACTGGTGTTGCGGTACAAAAATCAATCTCCGATTGCTCGTGTTCTCTATTGTTTGTTCACAATGCACTAGCAGACTGAAGCTACTGTAAAACCTGTCTACAATGAACGCCTGTTTTTAGGGCCAAATAAGGCTTACTCTCTTAACCCGTTAACACTCATATCAGCCAAAAATGGCTTCTGCAGTTGTCTTGAGAAATGCCCATTTGCAGACCAAAAGAAGACTATTTTTGAAAATTTATGACTGGCTTGATAACCGAGCCAGTCATTCCAGTGGTGAATTTTCAAAAATAGTCTTGGTCTGCAAATGGATATTTACTAGGAAAAATTTCTTGAATAAATTTGAGGGTTAAAAGGTTAAGACCGTAAGGCCACTCGGTGACAACTCATTGACTGAGCCAGTCATTCCAGTGATAAACTTTTAGCTCGCCTGCCTAAAAGGCCAAGTGAGCTTATGCCGTGGCGACCATCCGTCAGTCATCCGTCCGTCTGTCTGTCCATCAACTTTTGCTTTAAAATGTATCTCCTTAACGGCTTGCCAGATTTCAACCAAATTTGGCTAGAATTATCCTATGGGGGTAGGCTCTAGGACATCTCTTCAGGTTTTTAATATTTCAAATTTTGGGGTAAAAAACATCTCCTCCTTAGTTTCTTGACAGATTTCACATAGGCTCTAGAACTTCTATTCAAATTTTTGATATTTCAATAGTGTGTGTAAAAAACTTAGACTTTGTTGCAAATTTACCGGAAAGTGTCAAAATGCATCTCATCCTTAGTTTCTTTGCAGATTTCAATCAAATCTGGCTAGAACAATCATACAGAGGTAGGCTCTAGACTTCTATTCAGATTTTTTATATTTCAATTTTTTGTGTAAAAAACTTGGATTCTATTTAAAATTTGCCGGAAATTGTCAAATTGCTTTAAAACTCTACTCATGCTTAGTTTCTTGGCAGATTTCAACCAAATCTGGCTAGAACGATCATATGAAGGTAGGCTCTAGAACATGTCTTCAGATTTTCTATATTTAAAATTTTGTGGTAAAAAACTTAGATTTTGTTTACAATTTACCGAAAAGTGCCAAAACGCATCTCCTTAGTTTCTTGACAGATTTCAACCACATTTGGCTAGAAGTACCATACCGAGGTAGGCTCTAGAAAGCTATTCAGATTTTTGATATTTCAATTTTTTGCGTAAAAAACTTAGATTTTGTGCAAAATTTACCGAAAACTGTCAAAACGCATCTTCTTGGTTTCCTGATAGATTTCAACCAAATTTGGTTAGAAGGATCCGCTGGAGGTCGGCTCTAGTTTAAAATGTCTTTAAAAATCTCCAAAACTGCTTGGGGGATTGATTCAAAACTCATGAAATATCATCTAGTTCCAGTGGTCATCTCATTTTATTCGGATATGTCAGTAACCAATAAGTCCAGGTAAGCGATACAGTAATGGATACATACAGTTCCCTTATAGACAGGTTTGACTGTATAAATATTGAGAACAATGTGCATTATAGTCGGCATGACAATCAAAGGTCTGATGGAATTTCTCCTGTACATTTTTGGGCAGATAACCAGGTATATCGTGTAGACTGCACTTTCTCCAGGTTAATCCTCTTGTTATGCGGGGAACTCCGGATATGTAGATTATCTGCTGAGATACTCCCATTGTTTCGCTAATGTGAATGGTATGAGTTATTTTACTCTCCGCCAGCTAGCGCTATTCTTGTGGCCAAATAGAATGCCAAGAGCACTATCATGCAGATTGTTCTCTGAATATGTGAAATAGAGGTAGTAATGGCTGGAGCCATCTTGTTCAGGATTATTGTCTATCAAAGTGAAAAGGATTAATCCTTTACCAGGGGTTACTAACAACGTAGTCTTATTGGATTGACTTCTCTAGTAGACAGACACGTGTTCACTCTGTGAGACCAAGAGTCTGAATGATTTGAGATCTGCAAGTCGGCCCCTTGTATACTCTCCCTCCTGCGGACCGGAAGTAGGGTTGGATATGCCCAAATATGAGCATATTTGTAGCATTTTTTGGGGTTCACTGGTTTTTGGCGGTGCTAGAAAAACCCCTTGCGGTGGTGCAAATCTTTGGCGGTTAACCATGTTTTGGCAGTGCAGGAATTTTTTTTTTGGTGGGGGTGGGTGGGGTGTGTGGGGGTGCACTTTTTTGCGGTGCAGGGTAAATTTCTGGCCGTGCACTTCTTTGGTACTTTTTGGTGATCAGTGCAGGGTCATCATCACACATCATTTTAAGATGTGATCCAGATTTTGTGGCGTTTCGTTCTACAGTAGAACTCATCAGAGATGCAGTTGATATCTGCTGAAGACAGGGTTTGTTGGGCCCTTGTCTATGTGGGGGGGGGGAGGGGTTGGGGAAGTGGGTGTGGGGGGGTTCACGGAGACATGTTGGTGTCTTTGTATTTAAAACTTGTATGCACTGGATACTCTCATTGTGTGAGCAACAGATTTGCATACTATAAGTATTGTGAATGAATGGTGGAGGGGGGTGGGGGAATGATAGCGATGGTGATGATCGTGACGTCATTGACCCTTGTGATGTCGGCGTCTATAGTGACGTCGTAGTGATTGTCCAGAGGAAGTCTGGCAGTAGACTTAAAGATGAGTGTATTGTGGTCCCCGAGATGATTTAAAGCATTCAAGCACATATGCATAGGCACTAACCAGTCCAGCTAGAATGGCCCCCGCTTCCCAGACATGGCCAACCACCGTCCGTACATTGTTTAGGCATAGGCACTATCCAGTCCGGCTAGAAAGGCCCCCGCTTCCCAGACATGGCCAACCACCGTCCGTACATTGTTAGTACCCCTTAATCCTTTAATAGTCAAGCTGGCCAAAAATGGCTTCTGCAGTTGTTTTGAGAAATGTCCATTTGCAGACCAAGACAAAACTATTTATGAAAATTTGACTGGCTTGATAAGAGGTAAATTAAAAAAATTAAATGTGTTCTGAAAACAGACATTTCCTATAAGAAAAAATCTAGATTTTCTTGACCAAATTTGACCATTAATGGGCTAGATAATGAGAACTGTGCCTATCATATGTGCCCATAGCACAGCCCTACATGATGCCAAACTGCTATGAACATCCTGAAATGTCACAAAACAAGCGTAAAGGCAACCTATTCCGTATTAAATTGCTGCTGGGTGATGATTTTTATGCAGTCATTTATTGTTAGTAAGTTGTGATGTGATGATCACGAATGAACAAATAAGGACTAGTAAATAGTCATTATGCCTAGCTGATCATCCACATTAATTTCAAGCGTTGATCTCAGCACTCGTGATTTCTGTGACATAATCTAATTTACTGCATCGTCCTACTCCAGTTTGAGGTCTCGTGTCTCATGGCTTTGTACCATCTAATATTCTAGCAGTCAGAACTGTCTCCTGTTTATACGAGAGGTGTTCAGTTTATTTTGTCACAAATTTCAAATAAGTATTTAATCAACACTAATTTATCACAAAATAATTTCATTGCAGATGTTCAATTTGAGACCCATGAGCATGATATATCAGTCTACAGCACTTAAGGCCAAGAAGAAAGGGCTTTATTGATCACAGTTTCACTTAGTGCCTTCCAATCGGTTTTGAGAGCACATTTTACACTGTTAAGACGTGGTAACTTTCCGCTTCTGTAGACGGTGCTTGACAATCCCCCAGATACTAAAGTCCATAGGGGCAGCATCCGGCGACTTCGGCCTCCATTCTTCAGGCCTAATGAATTTAACATTGTTCTGCTTTAAGTATGTTAAGCTCTTTCATGCAATATGAGAGGAGGCACTATCTTGGTGAAAAACCATGTCCTTCTGTTTGTTCCCTGGGAATAATTTGGGAACATCATGTTTCAAAAAGGGTCTCAAAACATGTTTGATGTAATAATCAGCATTGATTTTCACATTCTGATCAATGAATTTAAGACTGGTCTTTCCGTAATGACTAACGCCTGCCCATACCATGAAACCAGGCGCAAAACTGTCACGTTTAACAAACTTCAACTTATCCATATCAATTTGTCCTTTCCTAACATAACACTCGCCATTTTCCGTAGCTTCCACCTAGATAAAACATAGCCTCATCTGTGGTGACAAGGTTTTTCCACTTCCCCGCACACAGCTTCAGGTACAGCCTCCAGCTCCTCTTCCTCCTCTTTTCAACCTGCTCTAGGGATAGTTTATGAACCAAACATTTTTTTTCTCAGTTTTGCCTTGATAACACTGTTTATGGTGTTATTTACGGATCCCAAACTAATTCCTAATAGATTGCTCATCTCACGTTGTGTCGGTGGGTTAATTCTTGCTATCATTTTCTTCACTTTGTCTATCACTTGTTTTGATACTACAGTTCGTCTTCTGATTTTCAACGTAGTAAATTTTCCATGTGTTAGATTCGTCAATTGTCGTTCTTTTCCGATGTTATTCTTTACGCGATAAATGGTCCTCACACTGACACTGATATTTTCTTTCAAAAGTTCATTTCTGATCAGTGACGGCGTCATTCCCCGCCTCAAAAGATGGAGAATTATACCCTCCGCTCTCTCGCTTATTTTATGTCCTGGCATGTTGAAAACTTTTAACAAACTAAACTAGCGTGTCGGTAAGCTCGTGGGCTTTGTAAATAGGTATTGCGAGTGAGACAATTGACCAAAAGTGTGCAGCAAGAAATCATGCAATCTTGTGACAAAATAAACTGAACACCTCTCGTAGATGACAAATTGCTGATGTCACAATAATGTTATTGAAGCAGTAGCTGCTCAGTTCATTCATTATCCATGCATCGGGCTGCCACCAGGTAGAGACATCGCTAGGAAATGAATAGAAACAGACATACTCATTAATAATTATTAAAGGAGAACCCAAGAGGCATAAACATATTTTCTATAAAACACATTTATGGTAGATCCCATATAAGGCCGTGCAACATCTTTATATCAGATTAAAATTGTGTTACATACCATTATATCGCTATAAATTTGTAATATGCAGGTTGAGGAAATTAATGTGTTTATCATGCAATCACAAATTTATTGAATACCCAACCACCAATACAGCTAACACCCAAACCACCAGCCACCAAAGGGCCTACCCCACAAACTACCAAATCACCAAACAAACTAACTAAACCAACTACCTAACTGCCAATATGGCCAACACCTGAACCACCAACAGGAACAACCCCCAACCCCCACCCACCCAAAAAAAAGAAGAATGTCAGTGATCCATTCCAACCACAACTGGCGGTTAAAAACCGAACCGCCCCCCCCCCCCCCCGAATCTCATGACTGAATTTGGTCATAAACTAGCCAATTTCTGGTTCCCAACCCTGAGACTAAGAGTGACCAACCATGCTCAGATATGTCAGATTTGGATCCCACAAGAGTAAGAGCAAGTGTCAGACCTACCACTCGTATAGCCAGTTCTTGACAATGTTCTTATTAGTTATTTTAAGCATGACTACTGTTCGTACCTCTGAGCATGGGCCCAAGACACAGACAGTGTTGTTGCCATCCATCTTGGCACTCACTATGCACCCTGTCGATACAAATACCTTGCAGGAAATGTCAACCACAGACGTTCTAACCACCAGCCCTGAATTTGGCCCCAACCGCATGACAGCCGCATAAGGGTCAACCTTAGTGGATCCTTCCCAGTCTCTACCAGAACGTGCCAAAAAACGTGGCATGGTAACCGGCCAGAATTTCTTTACAAACACCTGGTCCAATACAATATTTCAGGCCCAAGATACCTGAAGACCACCAGAACTGTTGTTTCACAGATTTCTTCACACTCAATCTCAATTAACTGGATATACTATCATTTTGTTATCGCCACATTTCATGAAAGCTGCGTGTCTTTCTACCTTCCACCTTTCTGTGCAGATTTTCCTTTCCATTACATAACTTAGCTTCTACTGGGAATAAGTTAACTAAAACTTCATGGGTAGACAGACTGAGTAAGAAGTAGCCTTTTATTTTAGGGCCAACATTCGCCATTACTAAATACATTAATCAAGTTTCATGTTTTGAACTCTGGATTAGTGTTGGGAATTGGTACTAATTTTGTGATCGATGATTGGTTTTACATACTAACCGATGATCAATTAATGATCGATCACACACATAGCATTTTCTCATTTTTACCCATTCTGAAATTTTGAACGCACTAATTATTGCATGTTCATGGATATTTAACCGTAATAATTTAAGAGATAATCTGATCAATATTATGAAACTAATTTGATTGGAAGCTGTTAAAGGAAGCAACAGCTTCCAATCAAATAAGTTTCAAAATATTCAACAGGTTATTGGTATGGTAATTTTGACATTAGCACACTATTTCAGAGTTGAGAGGGTTAATGTCTTCGACTATGTACTCGTGTGGAGTAATACTATGTCATAGTTCTAAAAATTAAATTAAAATTGTATTGCTAAAACAAAAGAAATCTGCAGTTTTAATATTGTAAATTTATAAGCAGTCAAAATCAATTTCTGAAATCATGATCGATCTGTTGGTTGGACATGCAAACCAATCAATCATCGATCAAATCAATTAATTGGAACAACACTACTCTGGATTGCCAGAATTTCATTTTCAAGGTAAGTAACAGCATACAGGTAAGCTGTTGAAATTAATTTGAATTGGGATCTGTTGACACTAATGGCACTCAAATGGTTCATATATAACTTTTAGTTACATTATGAAAGGTAACTGAAATGTAACTTGTTGCATTGCTTAAGGAATGTAACTAACTGACAATGTAACTGTAATTAGCTACATTTAAATGGAACTGGCCTGGCCTTATTTGTAGGGATATTTTGAAATAAAAACAACAAGATTCTAGGGACAAAAGTGTTCAGAGACCAGGCCTCGAAGATGAAGATAAGGATCCTGTAATTTGACTCCCAGATTGATTTTTTGACTGCCTGTGACAATCGCCAGATCGATTCCCATCATTCGCTTGCCATCATTGATCATCTATATATAAGTATAACATTGTAGTATTGTGATGCACAGTGTATATACTTGATCTTAGTGGTCATGAAGGCTAAAAGTGACCTATGCAGTGGTTTTGCGAAAGGTCCATTTGCAGACCAAGAGAAGTCTATTTTTGAAAATTTGACCACTGGAATGGCTGGCTCAATAACGAGCCATAGCTGGGTTGATAATTGAGCCAAGGATTACAGTGCTAAATTTTCACAAATCAAATTCTCTTGGCCTGCAAATGGACATTAACTTCTTGACCAGTCTGGACAATTAAATGGTTAAGCTGTGGACGGTTTGGACATCTTTGTATTCAACCTTACTATGTGATCAAAATGAACAGTTTGTCTTACAGAGCAGAACTGTAGGACATCAAAATATTGTTTTGAAATTCCATTCAGGCGATCAATGTGAGATCAATCTTTTTATTCTCCCCTCTATTTTGAAGCCTGGGAGCCATAAGAACATATCATGCATAATGTGCTTGACTGGTCAACTGTACTCACGTTTGACTGCTAGCAGGGCAGTACCATGACTACATGAAATGGATGTGGCAGCCAGTGATTCCATGTGATCCAGAACTACTTTATCAGGAATAGTTGTGTTGATTTCTGGCCGGCCGAGTCTACCACGAGAACTTTTACCCCAAGAATAAACCTCACAATCTAAAATCAAAATAAATACTGGTTTAATTCTTTTGCATATCATAATTTTTAAGCTATTTAAATTCAAACTAAACTGAAGATTAATAAATCAAAATTTCTAGATCTACACAATACACCATAAGTAACCCTTGTTACTCAGGATAATCAAAGGCGTAACTAAGACTTTTCTAACATGTCCGTTTACTGGCTTATCCAACTTAACCAAATAATTCATACATATTGCACTTCCAACCATCCGCTATGCAATCAATATATTTTTCACATAGAAGGGAGAGAAATCAGTCCTACAATAGAATTGAAGTTAACATAATCAATTGCCTCCATTATTTAGTAACCATCTGTTGTAGGAACAGAACAAATCACATCCATGTGTTTTTTTTCATTGATCATTCATTTTGAAGACTCATTCTGCTGTTTGTAAAGCAGTTTTTTATATAATGTGTACAATGTACATGCCAATTTCCAAACTAGTGTTAATATATTAAGAAAGTGAAAACAAGAATGACAATGAGATTGCTGAAGTCTATTCCCTCAACACCATCATGCAATGAAATCAATGAAGCATGAAGGCGGCGCATATGTATGTATGTTTTTTTAATTTTTTATTGACGCACTGGCAATGTGCAGCTTCAATTTCTATGTGCTAACTTAGCCAACAGTCATGCACCCATTAGTTTAATTTGTTGATCACCATCTCCCGGTCGGGGGATCGAACCGCCATTCTGCAACTCCGCATAGCATCAGCAACCAGACATCTTTCCACTGGACCACCGCGCCAAGACTAAGAGTCAACGTTTCACATGTCTGATATACTGACACACTGACGATTCATATGGGACTATCTGTGGATGCACCTGCCACGATTCAATCCTAGGCTTTTTACGCCTATTGTACTCTGACTCCAGCACGGCTCTGGCAGTATATGCATGTACGTTGACCAATGCTGCTTATTATTTTCTAAATATTCAACAGCTTTCCCGTATAGTTTTTTGCAACTGAGACACTGGGATTTCCGCCGTTAAATGGTTAAGTAGCATCATAAGATATTAGGGTGCATATGATAGAGATCTAGTGATATTAGTGAAACCCTCTATCTATCAATGGCCTCACCTTCTGTGGTTGCTACTGTGAATGTATCACCACATGCCACCATCGTGACCACTTTCATGGAAAGGGCATCTACCAGCTGTGGTCGTCGTGATGGGACTTCAGTACGTGCACCAAGCTGGCCAAACTGATCTGAACCGAATGTGTAACACTGGCCTTCAACTGAGAATAAAAATATAAATTATATTAATCCTATTTATCGCATAAGCTATTATTTCAAACTTTTACAACGATTCCGACCATTGTCTTACCATTTAACTCTCATAGAAAATGTCCATTTGCAGATGAGGAGATTATTCTAGAAAATTTCTCAATGGAATGATAAGCTTTATTACAGTAATAGCGAGATAAGTACAGTTACCTACTGCTCGGGTATAAATGAGCTTGCATATTCGACACACATGCTGTCTGCATATGAACATTTATCATGACCACTGCAAAAGCTGTTTTTGGCCAGCTTGTTAGGTAGATGGCTATCATTATATTTTATTATTGTCATATTGTCTCGCTGCTGCAAGCCACCATACACTAATTTAAATGGGGAATAACTATGCACTTGCTGAATATTTTGAAAGCAATTTGACTGAAAGTTGTTGGTGGATAACCCACCAACAGCTTTCGGTCAAATTGTTTTCAAAATATTCAGCTGGTACAGAGTTAAACCCCATGGAAAATGTAGCAGAAATTCAGCACGCAGACCGTCAAAAATTGAATCTTAGAATGTTTCATTAAAATTTATCAATACATTTCATTTGACAACAATAATAAAATTACGTTATAACTAGTAAAGTCACATAGTCAGTGCTAAGCAACAGATGTAGTACTACGTGATATTACGTTATTTGGACATGAAATGGGTCAATGAATGTTACGCAATGGAATCTATACTTGCTTCTGTAATAAAGGTAACATTGTGCTGCCTATTTTTGTTTAACAATTTCATTACACTGGCTCTTAACACACTCTGACCCTGAAATTTGTAGAAGAAAAGTTCAATTTTCTCATAGAAAATGTCCATTTGTAGACCAAAAGAAAACTATTTTTGAAAATTTACCACTGGAATGACTGGTTCAGTGGTAAATTTTCAAAAATAGTCTTCTCTTGGTGTGCAAATGGACATTTCTCAAGACCTTTGCAGAAGCCATTTGTGGCTGATATGAGTGTTAAAGGGATAACACATTTAGACACAACTGTTTGACAAATTAAGAATGAAGCTGGCAAGTGTTTTCTAACCTGTGACTACTGCACTATGTGATGTTCCCATAGCAACATGTTTTATTGACAGATGATTGACAGGTGAAGAGATGGCTGGAATGAAATGCAATACTTCTTCCACAGTCTTAGTAATGGTTCCATCGAGAGATAATTCATCCATAGCAAGCTTGTTGTACCTGCAGGAATATACACATATTTATGTTAAACACATCTACTTTAACAAGACTGTCTATGACAATATTTGTATGTAATTAACGGCTGTATTCAACTGGGACTTTTCCATCGAGTTAATCTACTCGCATAGTTGTCAAAATGTTCTCTACACAAACGTACCAGTCGAATGAAAAAACCCTAGCAGTATGGAAGGTGCAGAAACTGACTAAACTGCCCAAATTTTACTATATTGAAAATAAAATCCACCTTTCAGGGCTGTTTTCAGACATAGTGAATGCTTAATAATAGTAGAATTCAGCTCTTAAGTCCCGCATTTTCATATTTCGCATCACGTGACCTACTTCACGAAACATGCCACACGTTTTGGCTCCGGCTTGTTTCGTGTTCTATTTTTTTCCCAGGGAAATACCAGTCAAATAAAAAATATACTCTATGGAGCGAATATACTCCAACTTTTTGCCCAGTCAAATACAGCCATTATATGCACTCACAGCATGTTATATAATTAGACATGATCTAAAGACCATCTTAGCATAAAAAATACTAGCCATTTTACTGAAACCTAAGGTGCAGAAAGCATTTGATTTGGTACATAATATAAACACAACCACTTTATAATAAAGGCAGACAACTCTTCTTCAAGTTAGATAATGAGCCAGTTATTCCAGTGAAAAATTAAAAAAATACTCTTGGCCTGTAAATGGACATTCCACCACAGAAGCTGGTTACTGGACCATTAAAGTGTTAATAATTCAAAATTGGTAAAGAAACATTTCTCAATAACCACTCTGATGTCCATATTTTATCTTTTACTGTGTCAATGGATCTTTCCATTTTTAGCTATGCCCCGCCCATCACTAGCTCAGCTCCACCCACACCTCGCCGTGTTTGGATTGATCGATCCCCGAACACCCTAGCTATCAATTTCCTGAAAACTATACAGCTAAGCTGTTGAATATGTTGTAACTAATTAGACTGGGTGCTGTTGCTGCCATAGGCAGCAACAGCGCCCAGTCAAATTAGTTTCAAAATAGCCAACAGAATATTTATTAAATAGTAAAAGCAAACAATTTGTACAACAGCCCATAGACCGTCATCAAATATGCGTTCGTGACGTACTTATCGACGTCATTCATTATGATGCCATTGTACACACCACGCAGTTCATTATGACGTCATATGATGAGTGGGTACTCTGGAAAGGTGAATTGCAAGGAGAGTGGTTTACATTTAAAAAAAAAATTTGGTGGATGATGTTGCTGTCGTCTTCCACCAAATTTGTGGAAAAATGAGCACCAGTTCATCATTTAATTTTAAAATGTAAAAATTTTGACATCAGAATGGTAAGGATTAATTTGCAATCAATGAGAATATTTGAGAAAAGCTACAACTACAACTGAAATTGCTAACTGTGATAGTCAAGCCAGTCATTACGATGGCATTTTTAAAAGTATATTCATGGACTGCAAAATGACATTATCATGACCCAAGGCCATTGCAGAAGCTATTTTTGGTCATCTTCAAGCATCAATGAACATAAACAAAATCTGGATGGATACATGCATGGAAACAAAATATCTCCAAGGATGGGTACGCAAATATGCGCACAGATGAATGGAAGATAAAACAACAGCATGCATTCATCTGCATAACAAACCCCTAACCTTTTCAACCCTACCGATCTGAGATCCATTTCATCTGAGAACAACAATGCCCATAAAATTTGTTTCAAAGCACTCATCAGGTTTACTTATATCGCTTTTAAGATACTGGAGTTTCATGGTTGAAAGGCTTCATAAATTAATGTATATATTTGTTACACAGCATCGGGTGCTAGTCATTATTCTGACTACGACTAATCGCAACAAACCTGTTACTTCCACAACACAATAACTGATTGTTTGTTGTAAGAATAACGGAACAGTCCACACCACAATGGACAGAGCATGGCTGTACACCCTCTGGCATGGGAACAGGCTGTGGACTTGAACACAACTCCTGATTACCCAGGCCCAACCGACCTGACAAGATAAAGGAATAAAGCTAGTTTTGACATCTAAGTTTTAGCAAGAATGACAATCCAGAGAATACTGAAATCTAGGCCCCACCTCCATTTGCAGCAACAATGGAGGAATCCAGTTTTAGCTATGCCCCACCCATCTTTAGCTAGGCTCCACCCACACTTCGCCCGTGTATGGGATCTCTCGATACCTGAACTCCCTGACTATCAATTTCCAGAAAACTATACAGGTAAGCAGTTGAATATTTCGAAACTAATTTTACTGGGTGGTGTTGCTGCCTATGGCTGCAACAGCACCCACTCAAATTAGATTCAAAATATCCAACAGCATGTTTATTAAATAGTAAAGACACAATTTGTACAACAATGCCTAGTTCGTCATCAATTAAGCATTCGTAACAAACTACGTCATTAATGATGTAATTGATTAAGACATTAGCTCCAAGTCACATAGTTGATTATGACATCATGATTGACTGAGAAACTGGAATCCTCCATGTCCTTACTTGGGTTATAGTTTTCACCTCAAAATTAATATTGTTCTTTGAACTCAAAAGAGGGACCCATATTTGGTGAAAATCACTTCAGTAGTAGTAGTAGTAGTAGTAGTAGTAGTAGTAGTAGTAGTAGTAGTAGTAGTAGTAGTAGTAGTAGCAGCAGTAGTAGAAGTAGTAGTAGTAGTTATAATCTGGAATGCATGCATGCAGATGGAACATGAGGTTCGCAAACGGTGCATAATACCCCGCCATGATGACAAACCAATGAATGATAGCTATCAGAAAATATTTATTTCTTCATCAGACCCAGACCAGCCATCCTTATGAAGTGTCAAAGCGATCTGTTAAATGGTCAAGGAGGTGTCGTCCGGAAACCAATTGTCAATATGGTTACCAGACTGGTGGCCATATTGGATTTCAGATTATCGTAAATTTTGATAAGTTTCTTCACCAGACATATTCCAACCACCGTATGAAGTGATCCAATAAACCGTAACGGAGATATCAATCTCAACAGGTTTCTTCTCCAGACCTAGTCCAACCACCCTATGAAATTTCAAAGCGATCCGATAAACGGGAACAGAGTTAGCATCCGAAAACCAATTTTCTAGATGGTGGCTGGTGGCCATCTTGGATTTCGGATCATTGTCAATTTTGATAGGTTTCTTCCTCAGACCTAGTCCAACCACTATGAAGTTTCAAAGCGATCCGATAAACGGTAAAAGAGTTATCATCTGGACACCAATTTTCAAGATGGTCAAAAAAAATTTGGCGGGGTATAAAAAGCAACTGCTATACACTTATATAGGTCAATGGGGCATTATAACTAACATGTACTAATTATTAAACCAGGTAACTCTTGATTAACATGTTACAATTTTGAGAAGCATTATCTGTAATTTAATGTCTGAGATTTGTCATTGGGGTGAAATGGGATTTTGGTATGAGCTACCTAAATACACCCTGGTGACGCCCTGTTTCTGAGAGGTGTTGCTTTCATAAATAGTAACACATTTTTTAATTGAACACCACTTATCAATGAATAAGCAATAATATAATGGATGCAGAGTTACCTGAACAGTAAATCTCCTGAATAGAATAATACACACCGTTATCACCCCTGCCCCAGGCGAAGACTTCATGCTCATTGGTGACTGCAAGGATATGTGATGCTCCACATGACACCTGCACTACCTCGTATCCAAGAAGCGCCTCCACGATCTTTGCCTTTATAAAATAGGACAATAACCACCGTACAACTAATATCAATGGATGGATCCGATCTTTCACTCATAATATGTCAGAATCATTTACGTCACTAAGCTGACATCACAATCATAATGACATATGGCTCCATCATGAGAATAGAAAGGTCTGTCACTCATGTACGAATTGTATATCTTTGATAAATTTACCATTTAATAAAGATTCTGTTACGTTTTAAAAAAACCTTATTTGACTGGGAGCTGTTGCTGTCACAGGCTATTTTCACCAACAAAATAAATTCAATATGGCCACAAAATGCTACGTTTTGATTGGTCCATCTGGCAACGTTTTTACGTATCAGCTTCCCTTGAACAAACTGTAATGACTCTTAGTCCCTAATCATATTTCTCAAATTTCAGCCCAGTCTTTTCAGTGGTTCCGGAGTAGTTTTTGCAAAAACTAGGTCATCGAATATGACCACCAATAAGACCACATGTATTTACTAATCAGACTTTCAGACAAACTTGTTACAGCCCTTTTCCTACATGACCTTTTTTAAGTTCAAATCAATCAGCCTAGTGGATTCAAAGAAAAATGTTTAAAGAAACCACAAATTCCAAGATGGTGGCTGACCAAATCAACTAAACAGCTTCATTTGAGCATTGTTGGATCTCTATGATGCAAGGATGGTTCTTAACAAATTTGGTTGAACTAGGCCCAGTGGTTCCTGAGAAGAGGTTTAAAGTGAATGTTGATGACAGATGACAAATAGATGACAGGCAGACGCTCACCATTGCATTAGCTCACATTCACATTTCACATGCTCTTACAGTAAAGCTCAGAAATAACTTCCTAAGCCAGCAATCGCTTCCAATCAATTTAAGTCCAAAATAGTCCACAGAACATTTCTTGAAATAACATGTTTCTGTTTTTGTTTTGGAAACATGTTACCATATTTATAACAAATTAGCTGCATACCTACTTTGAAATTTAAACTTTAAACAAGAGCCATCAGAAGATGACATATCCCCCCTGGGCCCCAAATACATATATTCTATACAGACACCTGAATGTACAGGCATACGGATAGCACATGCACATCTTCAAGTGGTAATGAGAACCATTAACAAGTTTCAAAAGAATCACAGCTAAATTGTAGGAGTTGTGTTGACAAGAAATGATTGGTACTGTAGTTTATGTATCGGCTTAAAAGTATTTAAAGGAGGATAACTCTGTAATTAATAATTTTCTGGCACAAGCACGTCTTCAGATGGTAATGACTAGATTTACCCAGTTTCAAAAGAATTGTAACTAAGTGTAGGGGGAGTTGTGGTGACAAGGATGGACCAACGGGCGAACATACATTTTGGACAAACGGATGGACCTACAAGTATACGGATAGCTGATGCACATCTTCATGTCACAATGATAACACATACCAAGTTTCAAAAGAATTGCACCTAAACTGTAGGAGGAGTTGAGTTGACAAGAAATGACTGGCAATGCAGTTTACCGGTATGTATCAGCTTAAAGAGATTTAAAGGGTGATAACTGCAATGAATAATTTTTTGGCCGCACAAAAGGCACATGCACATGATACTGATGTGAAAGAAATTTTAAGTTAATCCATTGAGACCTCTCTAGGAGGAGTTGCATTGACAACAAATGATTGTCAGAGATGGATGGACCGACAGATGGACATGCATACATTTTGGACAGGTATACGGATAACACATGCACACCTTCATATGGTAATGATAACACTTACCATGTGTCAAAAGAAACAAAGCTAAACTGTAGGAGGAGTTGCGTTAACAAGAAATGATTGGCAATGCAGTTTATGTATCGGCTTTAAGATATTTAAAGGTTGATAACTTTGTAAGAACAAGTTTTGGGCTGCGAAAAAAGCACAGGCATATGACCAGATTTACCACATTTCAAAAGAATTGTAACTAAATTGTAAGTGGAGTTGCGTTGACAAGATGGGGACAGACGGACAGATGGACAGATGGATGACAAGACGGGCGGATGGACAGACATGCTGATTGCATGGGGGGGGGAATGGGAGAAAGATACAAGTTGAAATATAACTTCCTTTTCCACCAGTATCAGATATGTGAAAATCAACAATTAAACATACATGTTTATCTTACCTGTAAAACATCATGGTAATTTCCATGCCCAAGGCAACCATTTGCTCCACTGCCAAATGTCATTAGAATGCCACGATCTGTTATGAAAATGTTTTAATAAATTATTGCCTCAGGAAGTACACGATTTTAGGCAATTTTGGTTACCATATGTGAAAATCTCTTGAGCCTACAACTCAGAAGTATTTTCTATGATGTTCAGTGAACCATGAAAAGTAGGTCATGTTGACATACTTTTGATGCAGGATACACCTTTAGACTACAATGTATCAATACACTATGGTTGGTTAGATCAATATAGAATTCTGTTTTAAAACAGAACACACTTAAAACTTTTTATATTTACATGAAGCAGTGTGTCATCAAAACCCAACATAATATATATATATATATATTCTAGCAAAATATTAATATTGTGTCAACTTTGAACTTTAACTTTGAAGTGATACTAAAATTAATAGGGAGATAGTTTTCCAGAGGTCCGAAGATCAACAGTGTTCAAACAGCCAGATTTATTAACCCTTTGCACCATGACATCCCAGGATCTCCATTTTAAGAGAGGCTTACATGCAAGTTGTTGAATAATTCGTATTTAATTTGACGGGAAACTGATGTTGTTTCTGGGGCAGAAGGGCAGTCAATTCAACAATTTCACTGACGATCATGTTAGTAAGAGTACCCAGTAGTTATCATATAAAAATGCAAAAATAGGAGAAAATCCCCCAATTCAAACAATGGCAAGATTGCAGACCCTTACCATCCCATTTTCATCAAACTGCAATGAATTTTGTATTTTCTAGATTTTTCAGACAATGTCTAAAGTTGAGTCGACATAAGTCTATGGTCATACTCTTTCTTGTGCTAACATTTAAGTCAAATCGGACACAGATATCCTAGATATCCATGGATACATAATTTGATATAATTCAGATTATGTTTTTATGCTTTTTATCTGGATCATGGCCTCTTTCATTTTGAGATCCTTTGTGTTAAAATCTGAGCAATGCCGGATCAGGAGTTTTTAGCTGCGGGTAGCAGGTCAATAAACCGCCATGTCCCTTAGTGAGTGAGTGAGTGAGTGAGTGAGTGAGTGAGTAATAGACCCAGGATCCAGATAAGATCAAATTCTGGATATGTGGCGATCTCGTAAAGTACCTAGCTAAAATTTTAACACAGGAAAGCATGTGACCATACACTATGGATCCACAACTTTAGGCTTGCTCCAAAAATTCTGAAAATGTCCAGAACCCACAGTTACCAAGATTCTGTCTGCCACAGACCGACAGACAGACAGAGGCAAATGCAATACCCTTTTCCCCCTATGGGGTTAACGAGAACACATAGATCTTAGACAGTATTCATGGATGTCTTACCTGTAAGACAGGCAGTGAAGAGGTCGCCACAAGCCACATGTTGAATAGCCACAGCTGACTGGCCTTCAAGGTATCGAGGAACAAATGCTGGACTTACTGCTGTGTCTGTTGTACCAGGAAGTATTGAATCACCAATACCGGTGGCCTATTAATAAATCATAAATACACATCTTAGCGACCTCAGTACGGCTTCAAGAGTGAATGTTCTTCAGTTGTTTCACCTGTTTGATAACTGGACACAGGCTCAAATGTAATATACAGTTACATGGACTTCCACAAAGTTTTTTATAATGTTCCTTATAGAAGTTATTTAAAGAAAATAGAGAGAATACTCTAATCTGACATGTCCAAATTACATGATTGGGCAAATTGCTAGTGGCTAAAGGCAAAGTAATATGTATCAGCAAGCAAGAGTGAAGCAGATACTTAAACTATGAGAACAGAAACAGGAACTAACAGATTTCCTGGAAGAAAAAGGCGTAGTCAATTTTTATCGACTGCAGACTAAGATTTGGTTGGCATATCATGCAGAAAGTAAAAATGTCCAAGTCTATAATGGAAATAATTAGACCATTTACACATCTGGAAATCCACAACTCTTTACCATTATACACAAGCCTTGTCAGACCACACAGTGAATAGGTCAATGCTGTCTGGCATCCACACATAAAAAGCACATACATGCAATAGAGTTGGTACAGAAGTTGCAACCAAGCTCATTTCTCAATCGAACGATAAGGCTTAAAATGAATAGTTTGACACCAAAGTAACCAACTACTGTCTTATCAAACCAGAAGAGACTGCACATATTCAAAATGTGCTTGCTGAAAATGCTACTGATGGTTGCCATGGAAAGATTTATCCTTGTTGTCCAAAAGTCCTAATGGAGGGATCCATCTGTCACTCAAGTATGACATAATTAATTGTCATTTGTTAGCTGACATTACAATCAAAATAACGTAGCTCAATTATGAAAATCGAAAAAGGTTTGGCACGAAAGCATATGTACAAATCCTATGTCTTTGATAAATTTACAATTTCATAAACATTCTGATAGGCAGCAGTAGTTTCCAGACAAGTTAGTTTCAAAATATTCAAAAGCTTATCTATATAGTTACATTGAAATTTAGATTCTGGGAATTTAGATTTCAAAGATTTAAATCAATCCTACACATAAAACGTGGCCGGATTGTATCATTATACTATTAGGGGGTTATGTTCAAAGTTGTCCAGCCACCAAAATAGAATCGTCAACTCTAACTACGACAACATAGTCCACCAAAGTATTCACTTTTACCATCTGTTTCATTATACTAGAAAGATTTCACAAGGGTCATCGCTATAGCTACACTGACTGACAAGATTGATGTAGTTTATGACTTATAAAGGCTTAATTAATAATCATAAAAGAATGATTAACTTAGAGATGCTAAGTCATACCTCCCACATAAATAAGCGACCATTGATAGTGACGGCTGCCTTCTGTGTCCTGCCAGCTGCAACCTGTATCACCTGTATGTCGATATTAGGGAGGGGTAGTTTCACAGGTGATGTGATACCCCCTCCCCAACAGTACACGGAACACTGAGATAGTGGCTTACTGACTAGGCCATCTAAAAGAAGCACAAGAATAACAACATGAGTAAGATGCAATGCAGTCCTCTTGCCGATAGTAAGAATTAAATAATATTAAATGACTCTGTAGTTCTCTCAGCGCTAAAATATAAGTACTTGAATTTGAATAATTTAAATATAATATAATCAGACGATATCCTGTACGAATCCGCAAGAGCTGAACTAGGCGTGTGCGATTATTGCTTTGAGTGCTCACGATCGATTATTTAAGAATAATCGTGATTAGTTGATTAATCAGTCTGGGTACAAATTACCCATACATACCAGTAACAACAAAGGCATATCAATGCCAAAAGTTGCAATGGTGGTTAGCAATGTCCATTTGTAAGCCAACAGATGACTATTTTTGAAATTGTATCCTTGAGCCAGTCGTTCCAGCGACACATTTTCAAAAATAATCTCCTGGCCTGCAAATGGACATACATTCGCTGAAAAAAGGTCAATGTTCATGACCGATCACATTAGAGAGTAAATTAAAATGCAGGTTTTGAAATATTTTATGCAGTAGAAATTATTCACGATTATTCAATTATTTAATTTTTAACCACTTAAATTCATGATTTAAAAATAATTTTGATTCTCGATTTAATTGTGCAAGCCTAAGCTGAACATAAAAATTAATTTCAAATATCCAATGGACATTCCTTACATAATCAAGGATTTGTTGCAATAGGTCTCTCATGTTGAAGTGTTAAAAGATGATCAAAATCTTTAGATCATCTGGATGAATAATATAAATATATATCACAATTTGAAAATAGTTTGCCTGAAAGTTCCTGATAGCTAAAAAATAAAACATGTAAACTTAAGAAAAGAAAGACTAAAAATGTTTCAAAAGTTCCACAATCACCTCGAGCTATCATGTTCACTCCCCTGGAAGAATGTCTTCCTCTTGCAATAGCAGGTATACTGGATAAAGGACGTTGAATTCTAAACAAGAAAACAAAAACAAAGATACTATGTGTGTGCGCGTGCGTGCGTGTGTGCACACATGCGTGTGTGCCTGCATGCATGTGTGTTTGCGTGTACTCATGCATGTGTACATGCATGCGTCAGGGGTTCAGGATTTTCCAATTGTTAGCATTGCGATTAATTGTGACAAAATAATTGTGATTAATCAGAAAATTGTGATGCTAAATAGGGCTAGGGCTTGATACAGTACAGCTCAGTAATAATATAATTAAAAAGAAAGAAAAACGAAACATAAATATTCTCCAATGGGTCAAGAAATTTTATTGATGCATAAGCGTTTTGTTATAATCGGTGAAAAATTGTGCACCCCTAGCATGTCTGCGTGCATGCATGCATACATCAGTGTTCGTGCTAAACGTGGAAAGATGAACAGCTAAAGCAGCTTAAGCGGTCCTTTGTATTAAGAGGCTACTGTTTATTAAGGGGTCTTACACCTGTGGGACCTACTTGGCCAAGGATTTGGCACTAACATTCGGGCAGCTTTGCGCATATACACAATATTGCATTCAATATGTAAATAGGCAACTGGTACAGGATTTAAACCAATCACATTTTGCTTTGCATTGATGTTGGATGATTGTATCTAATAAAACTGGCATTGATTGGTAAATATTGTTTGCTTATAAATGATAGCGAGAATATTAAAACTATATAATGCACACAAATATTTTACAATAAAAAGATGCCATATTAATATGTATGGCTCAGTTCTTTTCGATATCTTTCCCTGGTTTGCAGTATAAAATGCCATATTAATGAGTCCATGGTTTGCAGTATAAAATGCCATATCAATGAGTCCATGGTTTGCAGTATAAAATGCCATATCAATGAGTCCATGGTTTGCAGTATAAAATGCCATATCAATGAGTCCATGGTTTGCAGTATAAAATGCTATATTAATGAGTCCATGGTTTGCAGTATAAAATGCCATATTAATGAGTCCATGGTTTGCAGTATAAAATGCCATATTAATGAGTCCATGGTTTGCAGTATAAAATGCCATATTAATGAGTCCATGGTTTGCAGTATAAAATGCCATATTAATGAGTCCATGGTTTGCAGTATAAAATGCTATATTAATGAGTCCATGGTTTGCAGTATAAAATGTCATATTAATGAGTCCATGGTTTGCAGTATAAAATGTCATATTAATGAGTCCATGGTTTGCAGTATAAAATGCTATATTAATGAGTCCATGGTTTGCAGTATAAAATGCCATATTAATGAGTCCATGGTTTGCAGTATAAAATGTCATATTAATGAGTCCATGGTTTGCAGTATAAAATGCCATATTAATGAGTCCATGGTTTGCAGTATAAAATGCCATATTAATGAGAACTTTCAAGCAGCATTTATCAAGCCAACCATTCCAGAGATAAATTGTCAAGAATAATCTTCTCTTGACCTGTAAACGGACATTCCTGAAGATGAGCAGAGTCTGGATTTTGGCAGCTTGACCATTAAAGGGTTAAGTATGACTAAGATTTCATGGATGTAATGCTTAAACAACATAGTGTCTATTTCATTGCTTGAAGTTAATACTCTATTTCACTGCTTGAAGTTAATACACACTCTTAGAGCTTATTCGATTGGCCTAGCGTTCCAACACTAGTGTTGTGTTGTTACCATGGCAGGAATATAACGTCATTCAGCAAATTCAGCCGAGTTCTGCAACACTTGTCGTGACAGATTGTGATGTCAATCATCATGTCATAATTAATCAGTTTGATTCAACTATAATGACATAATCATGTCACACCAATTACACTAATGTTGACACCACTAGCCAATTGAATTTGCTCTTAGAGAGAGATGTTTTAAATATTATCTATATTACATTGCAAATGAGAATCACACCCAACAAATTTTCCATACTTTTTCTAAAATGTTAGTAAAAAATGTCAAATTTGTCAGACTTTTCAAGGCGTGCAAATGGTTTTCTTATAATTCTATACTTTTCCAGCTTTTCCATACTTGTGTACAAAACCTGGACTGCATAAATAGTCAGTCAGCTTCATTACTGAACATGCACATTGGCTATGCCCAGTCTAACGATGGATGGTTAACTACAGTGTTTGGAGACAGGTATCAGTTACGGTTAAACCTTTCTATGTAACAGAAGACAATTTTGATGGACTACGAAAATGGGTATTTTGGTGAGCTAAAACATCAAGCAGTGTCCATATGAAAGTGGGTAGAAATTGGGTGGTGGGAACATTGACATAAAGTAGGAAAGTATAATTTCATCAAAAGTAAAATAGTTAGATTAATATTTACATATTCATGCACACCTAACTGTGCGCAGAGCAAATATTTTTAACGTAAATTTTGCATGACATGTTTAAGTTTGGAATCTAGTCAAAGTTTGTAAACTATAACTAGCCTACCAAACCTGACAATGGATGAATATATCTCAACTAACAGACACGGTGCTCTGCATTCTACATTATTTTACAATAAGCCATTAAGCGTACCTTGTACAAGGAATCATTCCCATGTCTGTGTGGAGATTCATGATGGAGTTTATGATTACTGGCTGTGCCATTATCTGGTTGATATGTGGACGTTTATTAGGATCTAAATGAAGCATGTTCAATATCAACGCTCTCAAATCACTTGAATAGTGATCAGAAATGGGGGAAAATGTACCACGCATAATCTTCAAGATTAGTGCAGGTAGATTCTGAAACATAAGAAACGTTATCGGCTAATGGTAATATGCCATGCAATGTTTGAAAGGGGTCTGTTAATTATATGATTTGCAACTCAATGAGCCTCCGCTACACTAAGGCTGATTAAAAGTCAGTCTATAACCATTTGTTTACAATAAATTAATTCCTGAACTTCTTACATAATAAAGAATCTGTGGTATCTGTACCTACATGATGTCACAGATGATCACGACAACCGAAGGATCTTTTTCTCGCTATGCCACGCCTATTCTAGGTAAGCTCTGCCCGCCTTTTTACGTATGTTGGAATCAATTTATATACTTTCAATCCTGAATTCCCAGAATCAAAATTTCAAAGGAATTATGCAGGTATGTTGTTGAATAATTTGACACTAACTTGACTGGGGGCCGTTGCTGCCTATGGCACCAACAGCTCCCAGTTAAATTAGTTTCAAACTATTCAACACAATGTTTATCAAGTTTTAAATTTATCAAAGACAAATAATTAATAGACTACGATAGTGATAGACTTTGATTTTCATGACAGCGATATACGTTATTATGATTGTGATGTCAGCTAACATGTAATGTATTTGATTATGACATCAGATACTTGAGAGATAGATCAGATCCGTCCATTATGATGACAAATAAATGACTGCATTTGAAAATGAATATAGAATCTTCAAGCCAGAATTTATCCATAAAATATATATGAGATGGGTTAAATAGAATATCACTTTGAAGGTGGGGAAAGTGGTCAAAGTGAACTCACTGCTGCCTCAAAAGCTCTCTTCAAACTGCCAAGCTCATACAGTACACATCCCAATGCCCATATATCACTCTTTTGGTTATAGCTGTCATGGATTAAGGAATAAAATCATATAATAAATGTTAATGTTTTGCTACTTAACAACTAATTAAAATGCTTTTAACCAATCAATCCCAGAAATTCCAGTGTTGTAAAGGACAAATATACAACTAAGATGATAAAGATTTTGAAACTAATCTCACTGGAACCTGTTGCTGTCATAAACAGTTCTCAGTAATCCTAGTTTCAAAATATTCCAGAGAGAATTCTTAATATCAAAGCAAATTTATCATTTCTAGACTGAGGTCTAAAGGGGTAAAAATATATATTCAGTGTTCAGTTGTTTAGTCAATTCTGTTTTGTATCCAACATGGCCATGTTTCAAATAGAAAATGTTCCAAAACGTACTGCACATGCAAAAATGATTTTTCTCGTCTATATATGCTACAGACAAGTGAATCTGATAACAGCAAGATAGCACAGTTTGGGGATTTATCAAAACTTTTGAATAGTTGTCCCTATGGAATATAAGCAGGTGTTCATTTTGAGAAATATGTTGCTGTATGCTGCCAGTGAGAGTTTAAAACCTTTAACATATAGGAAAATGTACATTATTACTCCAGAATCATGAAATTGATTTCAACTATCTTTATCACAACCTGTGCCAAGCAAAAAATTGGAAAGTTTATGATAACTAAATATTATTATTACCGGTATTCTTATCCTATTTTAAAAAAATGTCGGGGATTCAACAAAGCATCCGCTTTTGTTTCTACGAGAATTCTTAATACTTACCAGATGTACTATTATGATAATGTCTATTATCTAGTCTAGCTCAAAATAAACAATTAAAACTCCGCACTCTCCTGGTCCTGCCCATACTGTGTCCGGGAATACCATAGCCCCAGGTACCGAGTCAATTCCCAATCACAGTCAGATTCGTCTTAAATTTGCCTTGGCAAACTGCGAAAGCAGCTCAGCCTCACCTCAGCGGGGCGGCTGAGGCAGGGCCATAGTACATCTGGTAAGTATTAAGAATTCTCGTAGAAACAAAAGCGGATGCTTTTTTGATTCTACTTCGAATAATACTTACCAGATGTACTATTATGATAAACTCCGGATTTCGACAGCCAGGAAATGCCGGTGGGAGGAGGTGAGGCTCGAACCAGCACTCACCAACCATCCAACAGAGAAGGTTGTGAAGAGACTAAAACCCTGGCATACGCTTGGGTTCTGCTATCTGACTCATAGAGTGCTAAACTTCCATGGTCTAGACCGCGCTCCCCCCCCCCCTCTTTTGTCCGCACAAAACCAGAGGGATGTCCATGGGGATGCAACACCCACCAGACCCGTGTCAGCCCCAAGTCTCAGCTAGGGCAGTCCAGTAGAGTGCAAAGAAGCTACTACAACTTCAATCTTTGAAAAAAACTATCAGTATATCGATTAGATTTTCAAATTGGAATGAGTCTCATGTCTGTATGAGAGGATAAATATACTCTTGTACCAGACTATTCACTTACTCAGTCTGGTATTTCGACTGGAAGTAAACATATTTATAGTCACTTAATTAATGTAAACACTCACCATTTTTGAGTGGTCGATCTGTTCTTGATCATCATAGGAGCTAGGCCCAATCTACGGTCGTACTCAGTCATGTGCATAGCGCTTGGTCAGTGTAGGCGGAAGACTTTTGTGATGTGTGCGAAGTAGTGGTCGGACGTGGCTTAGTTTAGGTTTGACAGATTGGTGACGGCTACTGGATTAAGTGTGCTGGAGATGTCGCGAAGGTAGAAATCAGTGAATGACGACTCGGCATGCCATTGTGCTACAGACATCACCTGCTCTAATGAGACACCCTTATAAAGGGCCGATGATGCTGCTAGTGCTCGGACCTCATGGGCATTCGCACGATCAATCTGCTTTCCTGTAGTGATCTTGTGCGACATCTGAATAGCGTCAACTATCCAACGAGAAATAGTATCTTTCGAAGCACGTAAATGGGGAGCTTTGAGACATAACCACAGAATTTCGGGTCGTCTCTCCACTCAGAAGTACGTTTCTTATACATCTTCAGACATCTGACAGGACACCAAGCACAAGAATTTGGGTCATGTCTAGTTAAACTTGGCAAATTGATCGGCTGTCCTGGATATTTAAGTGACTGATTCTTTGCCAGGAAACAAAGACGTGGAAGTAATCTTAAACCTTCACCCGTGACGACAAAACGGTCTTGTTCGGCAGAAAGCGCATGAATCTCGCTTCTCCTTCTCGCCGACGCTGCTGCAACCAAGAAAACTGATTTAATAGTTAACAGTTTAATGTCAATAGATCTAATCGGTTCAAAGGGAGCATGCCCTAAAACCTGTAGAACAAGAGATAGATTCCATGATGGGATAGGAACTGGCTGTCTGGGTCGCAGATTGCTCATTCCTTTGATAACTTCATTCAAGGTGTCATTCTCCACTCCCTCAATGGTGAGACTAGGAATGACTGAAGCTAATGCAGACTTATATGCTGCTAGGGTAGAAGGTACAAGTTTGTCAACTTCGTATAAATGACAGATAAAATCTGCTACGTGTTGAACAGATGCAGAAAAGGGATCAATATCTCTTCTCTCACACCACTGTGCAAATTTGTTGATTCTATAATTATATGTCTTTGTGGTTGAAAATCTTCTGGCTGAAGCAACAAACTTCGCTGCTTGCTCAGAAAAGCCATCCTCAATTGCACGCTGCTTGACAACATCCATGCAGTCAATTTGAACATTTCTGGTCTGTCGTGAAGGTACAGACCCTTGTTCTGAGAGATTACATCTCTTGTGTCTGGAAGAGGGATTGGACTGCAGACCAGAAGGTCCAGCAGATCCGTAAACCATGATCGGCCTGGCCAATAAGGAGTGATCAGTAGTACTTGGCACATCCCCTCTCTTATCTTTGCCAGAACTTTCGGGATGAGAATTGTTGGAGGATACGCATACGCGTACATTCCCTTCCAACTTATCGCCAGTGCGTCTACTGCTAGAGCTAACGGGTCCGGGATCGGTGACATGTACGTGACCATCTTTGCGTTTTTCTTCATTGCAAATAGGTCGACATTTGGCTTGCCCCATTGTTTGAATAGAACCTCCGCTACCACTTGGTTGAGCTGCCATTCCGTCGGACGACAAACCGTCCTTCGACTGAGAGCATCCGCTAAGATGTTCAATCTTCCTGGAATGTGTGCTGCCCGAAGAATAATATTCCTCTCTTGGCACCACAGCAGAAGGTTCCAAACCATCATACACAACTCCGGTGATCTTGTCCCGCCCTGGCGGTTCAAATAAGACACCACTGTTGAGTTGTCTGTCCTTACTAGGACAATCTTGTCTTGAATTAGACTCTCGAACTTCTGCAGTGCAAATACCACCGCTAATAGCTCGAGCACATTGATATGTTTCTGCGCATTGGTCCGATCCCATTCCCCTGACACTGACTGATTGTCCAATACCGCTCCCCAACCTGTCAATGATGCATCCGTGAATATGGACATCTGAGGTTGAGGAGGTTGTAGAGGAACACCTCGCAGGAGATTCTGTTCCGATAACCACCACTGAAGGTGGAATATCAATGGTTCTTTTACTGGTATTCTCAGAGATAACGGATCTGTTCTCTGTGACCAGAACGACATCAAATACATCTGAATCGGCCTGCGCCTGAGTGCCGCATATGGCACCACCTTCTCCAGAGATACTAGCAAACCCAGTATTCTGAGAAATTGACGCGCCGTCAGATAGGCTCCTAGAGAAACCGACTCCAACACTGCAATCAGGCTTCTGACTCTGCTCTCCGCCGGAAAAGCTACGCCGTCCCTGAGATTGAAAAAGATTCCCAGATAAACAAACTCCTGGGATGGAGTCAGTTCTGATTTCTCTAGATTCACAATCCATCCTAGCTTCTTTAACAAGTCTAGGACTACTATCAGATTGCTGCGCAGAGTGACTGGATTCCCCGCC
The DNA here is from genome assembly GCA_034401795.1 of Chaetoderma sp. LZ-2023a. Classification (NCBI taxonomy): domain Eukaryota; kingdom Metazoa; phylum Mollusca; class Caudofoveata; order Chaetodermatida; family Chaetodermatidae; genus Chaetoderma; species Chaetoderma sp. LZ-2023a. The sequence continues at coordinate 61,952,721 of CM067369.1, read as the reverse complement.
TTTAGCAGCCAGTCGTCTATGTAAGTGTGAACAGCTATGTTTCTCCTGCGAAGTAAAGAAGTCATGGCGAGAACCACCTTGGTGAAGACCCTCGGAGCCGTGGTCAGGCCGAAGGGAAGAGCATTGAATTCCCAAACATTGTCTTGGAATGCAAATCGCAGGTACTTCTGAAAAGGAATTGACATTGGAATATGAAAATAAGCATCCTTCAGATCTATCGATACCGCCCACATTCCTTTCCTCAGCCCTGTCATTACTGCTGCTACCGTCTCCATCTGAAATCTGGGAGAAAGAATAAATTTGTTCAACGGTTTGAGATTGAGAATTGGTCTCCACCCTCCGGTACGCTTCGGAACTAGGAACATGATCGAATAGAAGCCCAGCGATGACTGATCGGTGACTAGGTGAATCGCATTCTTCTGACGAAGCGATTCTATCTCTGACTGAATGGCGACTAGACGGTCTAATTCCCTTGGAATAGGAGTCCATATTGGAGTCGAGGTTAACGGAACTAACGATTGATGGATGAGCCAGTCCGGATCGTAGCCGTTTCTTATCCACTGACAGACTAAACAGTCGCGCACGACCTGTTCCCATTGGTTTAGGAATAGCCGAAGTCTGCCTCCGACGGAAGGAATCTGCACACAGTTGTCGGTCGAGATTAGCCGACAAGACGCTAAATCGTTTGGGTGAAGATTCTCGACTCCATTTGTTTCCAAAGCCGCCGGTATTGGTTCCGCCGGAAACCCGTCAGGAACGAGCCCCACGGCCGCCCCGCGGCTTCTTGTGGTATGACGGTCCGGAACCGCCGCCACGGCTATCCTTACGGTAGCCGCCTCGGCCCGAACCGCCACCCTTCCTGTCGTCCTCATACAGCCTCTTACTAGAGGGCTTGTATGCGGACGAACGGCCAGGCCCTTGTGCTCCGGATGGGCATCATGGGCAGAAGGACGGAAGGGCGATCTAGGACGCTGTCTCTGCTGCTCCTGCCTATGCTGACGGTAGGACTGTTGCGGCTGAGTCCTCTTGGTCGACTTCCACGACTTGCCGACCACTTCTTGCTCCGCCACCATTGACGCAACCTTAGAGAGCGCTTGTCGTGCCGAGCCGCCGAACAAGCCTGGACCTATGAAAGGCGCAGAAGATAACGCAGCCCTCATCTCCGGTCCTGGTTCCACACAATCGAGAACCATTCTCCGTCGCTCTGCCAAAGTTCTCGTGATTACCCTGGCCAGGCAATCCTGAGACAGGCGCATGGTGTCCCGAACAACTCCGGGAGCAGCCTCTGGCACCTGTCCGCCTTCCGCCGTGCAGTCCAGCATACCCTGCAAGACGGTACACCCGTGCGACAGCGCAGCCATGGCTGCCCTAGCCGCATCCTCAATGAGCGTAAGCTCATTGAACGGGTCTTTGTTGGTCTGAGAAACCAAAGGACGTGACCGCCCCTTGGCCTTCCCAGCCAACGGCCTATTCAGCGCCTCACGTTCCGGAACGGAAAGCCGTGGAACCCTGGCATACTGATGATAAGCCTGCTCCGGAAACCGGACCCTACTCCTTATCCCCTTCGGGGCCTTGGGCAACGCATAGTCTGGCTGAACCAGACGGTATGCCGCAACTTCCAACATGTCAGAAGTTTGCGTGTCCAGCGAGAGTGTAGGCATGGCAGAAGAGCCACTGGACAGAGCGCTAGCCGCACGCTCTGACATCCGTTCCATCGCCGGATCGCGCTGAGATCCTAGATCAGATGCCAACCCGAGACGATTGGTCATCCATCCAAGGACCTGCACCCATTCAGCTTCGGTGCAGAAAGCGGAATCGTCCATCAAAGAACTCCCGTTTTCATCCTCCCTCTCTCCCTTAGATGAGAGGGCCACCGATGATCCTTGCTGAACGCTACGATACACGTCTCTGCCAGGACAGAGCGCATCCATAGTGCGACTACCAGCGGCACCAGTATCCAACGAATCGCCAGATACGGATTCGCCGCAGTCCATCGGCTCCAACACGGGATCCGGGACTCCGACGGCCTCAATTACGGCTGGCACTGTCACTCCGATAGGAGCCGCACCTAACGCCGCCGGGATAGCCGCAGGAACCGCAAACCACGGCTCCGCCGGCATATCCGGTTGCACAAATCGCGGATGAAAAATGCCCGACGGAACGTCGACATCACCATCCGCCTGGCAAACCCGTACAAATCCCGAGGGCGACCCCTGGGACGTACTAGGCATCGCCGTCATTGAAAGATCCGGCATGCCGGAATCTTCCCTCAGCAGCAAATCTTCCTCCTCTATCGTCGGCTCTTGAGCCAAGGACAGAGAAGGGGCAGGTGCATGACCCTCAGCAGAACTAGCCGGACCACCTAATGGTTGTCCTGCACCAGCTTGCCTCACCGGGACCGTGGACTGCAACGAGTCAAACATAGCCTTGAACTGGGCCGCCCATACGCCCAGTGCTGAATCCATCCTCTCATTCAGCCGACCTTCCAGTCCCAGCAACGAAACCTGCTGCAGCTTCACTGCCTTATCCTTCTCGATACGCTCCAGCCTCGCCCGGCGATCCTTGTCAAACTCCGCCACCAATTCCGACGACCACTTGACGCACACATCACAAGGGCTCCCGACCTTACACTTAGCGCACGCCACACAGTGATGACCCAGGTACTTCCGTTTCATGAACCTGTTGCACTTGCGGCACAACGAGTCCGAGTTCTTCTGTTTCTGCGAACACAGAGAAGAATTAAAACGCTGCACATGACAACCAATGACGAGCAATACGCACAATAGACTTGCTAGTTAAGATTTCTTAAACACATTAACTTTCTCTCAATTTAATGATAACAAGTCTTAGGCAGGAAATATTTGAAACTTTTTTGAGTGAAATTTTTTTTAAAAACACAACTCAGCCTTTAACAAACGTTAAATAACCAAGAATAACTCGCCGATCACTACAAACACCCTCGACAACTAAGCGAGAGCTAAAATCGGCGACAACAGAGTGCCTGGATACACCAAGCCAAGAACGACATAATTCATGGGCGCCGCCATCTTGGCCAAGGACGCATCCATCTTAGAGGAACCGAGTCGCAAGAGAAAATTAACCGAGTACCCGAATTAAAACTAAAAGTTAACGGGTACAGAAGCGACTCCAACAATGGCTATCATTATAAAAAATGTGCCAATTTAAGGAAATTTCAAACAGTCATTATGGCACGAATGTATAAATTCTAGATTGATACAACCTGCCCCTGTGATGATTTCCCAAGTTCCTCCATGAAGCCAGCGATGGTTTCTCGAAAAACACGCTAAACTAGCTTAATTCCAATTAATATAGAGAGCACAAAACACGCGACTTTCAATAAGCGCAAAATAGACGAATCTGACTGTGATTGGGAATTGACTCGGTACCTGGGGCTATGGTATTCCCGGACACAGTATGGGCAGGACCAGGAGAGTGCGGAGTTTTAATTGTTTATTTTGAGCTAGACTAGATAATAGACATTATCATAATAGTACATCTGTAAGTATTATTCGAAGTAGAAATTGTAATCACCTCCGTCCGTCTGTCCGTATCCATATGATTCCACTTTGCAAGACGATATTTAGATTTGGCTCCGCCCGGGGGGGGGGGGGGTGTGTGTGTGTGTGTCAAAAGGTCAAATCAGTTGTAACGCAACTCCTCTGAAATCGTTAGACGGAACTCAACCAAATTTGATATATGAGCTACCCATATGATTGTGGAGTGCAAGAGGCCAGTTAGATTTGGCTCTGCCCACAGGGGATGGGGGAGGGGTTAAAAGGTCAAATTTGAACCAAAACTGTTCGACAGAATTCAACCAGATTTGGTCTGTGGGTTACCCATATCAATGTAGAGTACATGAGGTGGGGCCAAATGGTAAAATAATTGATTGTAATGCAACTACTGACACTACTGGATGGAATTCAACCAAATTTAGTGTGTCAGTTACCCATATCAATGTGGATGAGCACATTTACATTTGGTTCCACATCCACCCTCCGGTTTGGGATGGGGTAAAAAATTCATGAAATTGATTGTAACGCAACTCGTCTGAGATCTTTAGATGGAACTCAACCAGATTTGATATCCGAGTTACCCATATGATTGCGGAGTGCAAGAGGCCATTTAGATTTGGCTCTGCCCACAGGGGGTGGGAGAGGGGTTAAAAGGTCAAATTTTAACCTGCGGAAATTGAAGTTTCAATGAGCAAAAACTCTTGACTTATAGTTTCAGTCAAATTGTTTTCAAAATATTTAGCAGGTCAAAAGAAATCACCCCTCAGCCTGGAATGTTGTCTACAAAAACATGGCAGTCAGATAGTTAACTTTGGCTATGCATTAACGGCCAAAATCAGCATCTACACCGGTCTTGAGAAATGCCCATTTGCACGGCAGGAGAAATACATTTTTCAAAATTTCACACTGGAATATCTGACTGGATTGTGTGGTGTGGACATTTTGATTTTTTTAATGCTACTCATGATACAATTCTCATCCAATTTGCTGAAAACATCACATGCATATTCTAGGAATAAGTACAACCATTGCAAAGGTAGCTGATTTTTGATTCACTTCGCTGCTGGGTCTTAGACGAGCACCTCATCATAAAATTTTTTAACTCTATACAAACTGCAGAAGGTTCTCGATCGTACAAGCTTTCCCTCACTGAAAAATATTCAACCTAATTCTTACACGATCTAACACCGCATACTGTTTGAATCACTATGTCAAGCCACTGCTTCAAGTAGAGCTCATGAAAAATATTCTCTTGGCCAGAAAATCCACATTTTAAAAGGCATTTTGGCTGAATTGGCTGTGATCATAGCTAGTGCATACATGTAGGTATTGCAGAATCTAGATGTTTATCTAGCTTTCGTCAGATATCTGTTCCAAATCAATAGAGCCCTAGTCATAGAGAATGGCAGAGAGATTATATCCTTCCATTTACACAGTGCATAACCATAGATATATGTAGTTGCATAAAAATAGATTCTGAGTGTATTGAATGAATACTTCAATTGAATTAATTATCCGTGCAAACTATATATAATCCATTTTTAGGTTGTTTTTGCATTAATGAAACCTACAAAATTTTGTAACAAAAGATACGGTTTTCCTTCACAAAGCTCTGGAGAAATGTAACATGGCGTGCCGACAACCTGAAAATATAAACAATACTAAATTGATTGGTTTATCGCAAATCCCCACGTTCACCGCATTGAACATTTGACACACCCCACAACCCACCTCCGGGGGGGGGGGGGGGGGGGAGCAGCGAGCGGAGTTTCATCCAATAGTGTCCAAGGAGGTGCATTACAATCAATTTCATGACCTTATGACCCCCATCCCACACCTCCTGGGGGCGGGGCCAAATGTAAATGGGCTCATCCACTCCACATTGTTATGGGTAACTGACATGCTAAATTTGGTTAAATTCTGTCCAACAGTGTCAGAGGAGTTGCATTACAATCAATTGTATGACCTTTTGACTCCATCCCACACCCCTGGGGGTGGGGCCAAATGTAGGCCTACATGTGCTCATTGATATGGGTAACTCACATACCAAATTTGGTTGAATTCCATCCAATGGTTTCCGCAATCATATGGGTAACTCAGATATCAAATTTGGTTTAGTTCTGTCTAACAACTTCAGAGGAGTTGCATTACAATCAATTTCATGAACTTTTAACCACATCCCCCACCCCCTTGGGGTGGGGCCAAATGTAAATGTGTTCATCCACTCCACATTGATATGGGTAACTGACACACTAAATTTGGTTGAATCCTATCCAACAATGTCAGAGGAGTTGCATTACAATACATTTTTTTTACCTTTTGACCCCCACCCCACCCACCCCTGGGGGGGGGGGCGGAGCCAAATGTAAATATGCTCTTGTACTCCACATTGATGGTTACCAAATTTTGGTTGAATTCTGTCCAATGATTTCGGAGAAGATGCGTTACAATAAATTTCTGCATGTTAAAATTTGACCTTTTGACCCCTCCCCCAACCCCTGGCGGCAGATCCAAATCTAAATGGCATTGTGCACTCCGCAATCATATGGCTAACTCAGATATCAAATTTCGTTGAGTTCCGTCTAACGATTTCAGAAGAGTTGCGGTACAAATGATTTGACCTTTTGACCCCTGCCACTCCCCTATTTGGGGCGGAGCCTAATCTAAATGAAGTCTTGCAAAGCGCATTCCTATGGGTAAACCACATACCAAATTTGGTTCAATTCCACCTAATGGTTTGTGAGGAGTTAGCATGATGGACAGACGGACAATCAATTTGATCTTTTGACCTCTGTCACGCCCCCCCTTGAGAGCGGAGCCTAATCTCTATCTCGTTTTCCAAAGCGCATTCCCATTAGTAACCCACGTACCGAATTTGGTTGAATTCCACGTAACGATTTGGGGTGAGATGCATTATAATCAATTTAACCTTATGACCCCTACCATGTCCCCATGGGGGCAGAGCCCAATCTAAATATTGTCTTGCAAATTGCATTCCTATGGGTAACCTACTTACCAAATTTTGTTGAATTCCACCCAACAGTTTGGGAGGAGTTAGCGTGACGGACAACCAATTTGACCTTTTGACCCATGTCATGCCCCCCCCCCCCCCTTGAGGACGGAGCCTAATCTATATCTTGTCTTGCAAAGCACATTCCTATTATTAACCCACATACCAAATTTGGTTGAATTCCGCGCAACGCTTTGGGGTGAGATGCATTATAATCAATTTGACCACTGGCACGCCCCCTTGGGGGCAGAGCCTAATCTAAATATTGTCGTGCAAATTGCATTCCTATGGGTAACCTACTTACCAAATTTGGTTGAATTCCACCCAACAGTTTGGGAGGAGTGAGCGTGGCGGACAGATGGACGGATTGACGGAGGCGATTACAATATCCCTGACGTTTTTTCAAAATGTGGGGATAATTATATTTCTTAACAAGATTATATATATATATATATATATATATATATATATCTGAAATGGTCATATAGTCAGTATCAGAGCATAATAAGGATGATGTATTGCTAGGTAGAGTAAGTTTGGGAGGGCAAAAATTGATGTCAGTAATGTGAAAATTTACAGTTTGACACAAACGAGAAATTTCAGTTCCAAACGGGTAAAATTTGACAGGAAATATTTGGAATGAAACATGAAAACTTTGAACACAGACATGAAAATCATTTCCTGATACTGCAACAAATTAGTTCAGAAATGTAAAAATCGGGGTCAGGAATTTTAAACATATGGGTGGGAAATGAAAATAATTTGCGTTCAAAATGCACAAATTTCAAACGGGCTAAAACAAGAAAATTACAGATGGATGTCACCTGAATTGACCAATTATATTCAAAAGTTCCCAGTTTTATCGAAGTAGGCATCAGAACAGTTCTCATATTGAGATTTTCCTTGTCAATATCCTTCTACTACTACATTAAAAAAATTATATATTAAGTTTAATTTGCTGATGGCGACTAGGTTTATTTACTTATCAATTTCCCTTGAAGATACTTGAATGTGTCTAAGTCATGAACATGTTTAATGCAACCTGCTCTGAAAACAGGAAATTAAACTGTGGTGTTCCTCAGGGGTCAATTCTTGACCCTCTGCTGTTTTTACTCTACATGAATGACTTGCCAAAAACGTGCCACAATTTGTCACGAATACTGTTTGCCGATGACACCAATGCCTTTTGCTCTGACAAAAACTTCTTAGGATATATTATATGAAAGAGTAAATAAAGAAATGGAAGAAGTTATTAATTGGTTCAAAGTAAACAAGCTATCATTAAATGTTGATAAAACAAGCTAAATGCTATTTTCAAAGTCTAGACAATCAAGAAACAATAGTATTCCAAAAATCTATATTAATAAAAAAGAAATTGAAGAAGCGCCTTTTGCTAAATTCTTAGGAGTTTATTTAGACAAGAACCTGACCTGGGGCAACCAAATTGAGGTTGTCACAGCTAAAGTAGCAAGCGGCATTGGGGTCATTCAAAGACTAAAGCCATACCTAACACAAGCCACAATCAAAACCCTGTATTCCACATTGATCCTTCCACACCTCACATACTGCAATGCCATCTGGACTAACACACAAAAATCCAAATTAACAAAAATACAAAGCATGCAGAAAAAATGCATTAAAATGTTCTCAAAAACAGCAAAGGGTCAAAACACCATCGAAACACAAAAACTTCTTAAACTTACAGACATAGGTAAGTCACAGATGATCAACATTTCCAGAGCCTTTCATCACAAAATCCTACCCAAATATATAACCCACAGCTTTGCAAACAACATCGAAATCCACACATACAACATGAGGAACAAACATGATCTCCACATTAGATACACACGAACAGACACAGGGAAACGTAGAATTTCAGTTGGTGCCGTCAAAGCGTGGAATAGTACAGATAAACACACACGCGAAAAAATACTAACACTAAAATCATACAAAGACATAATTAAAACTAGCATACTCAATACATACTAGATCTAGATAACACACTACACAGATATCATTACATAATGACATGATAACCAAGATCACACACTTCCTGTATCATTGCCATAGCTACTATCATAACAACAACTTACTACTACTACTACTACTACTACTACTACTACTACTACTACTACTACTACTACTACTACTGCCACTACCACCACCACTACTACCACCACCACCACCACTGCTACTATTACTGCTTCTACAACTACCACTACCACCACCACTACTACCACCACCACCACCACTACTACTATTACCGCCACCGCTGCCGCCACCACCACCACCACCACCACCACATCATAATGCACTATTACCGCTATTGTGACTATTGCTTCCTTCAAACTGACGCACCTCAACAAGTGCTACTACTTTATAGCAACCTATGGGTTGAGCTGAGGTAATTGGAATGCAAGGCCCCATCCCCCTTCCTCCTCCCACCCAACCCCACCCCCAAATCTCTAATCTCAATAACTAATAGGAAAAAACATAGATGTATTGTATCGTTTGTTCTTTTTTCTATGTCTACTTAGCTCAGTACCGTATCTGTACATTCACAAATATGTCTCACATTCTATGCTAAGCTGTGTGTATAATTGTATATGTATGTTTAATGTTAGGTGTCCACCACCACTATAGGCAATGCCTTCGGCGGACAACCTGTATTGAAAATATGTAAATTGGTATCCAAAAAGCAAATAAATAATATTGAATCTTGAATCTTGTGACCCTTAGCACCTATAGTGTGATAACTGAGCCAGTCATTCCAGTGGTAAGAGGTGTAAATACAGACCATAAAGACTATATGAATATGGTTTAATGTTCTTAAACAATGTAACCCTTACAGACCAGAAATAACATATTATTTATGATGTAAGGCGATTAAAAATTATATTATCGAATAATCGTGAATAATTTCTAATGCATAAGACATTTCAATTCCAACCTTTTAATGACTTCTTAATTTGTCACGAAAATTGACATTTTGCTCAAGTGACTGTATGTCCATTTGCATGCCAAGAGGAGACTATTTTTGAAAATGTATCACTGGAATGACTGGCTCGAGAATCGAGCCAGGCATTCCATTGATACATTTTCAAAAATATTCTTCTCTTGGCATGCAAATAGACTTTTCTAAACATCATTGCAGCTTTTGTTATTGATATGCTTTTATTGTTATGCCTTGGTAATTTGTACCCAAGCTGATTAATCACGATTATTTTTAAATAATCTATCGTGATCACTTAAAGCAATAATCACACAAACCTAGTAAGGCCTACTCTTGTGTTTATTCTGAAACTAATTTGACAGGGAAATGTTGCTGCCTTAATAGGTTCCAGTCAAATTAGTTTCAAAATATTCAACAGCTTTCCTCTATAGCCATCTTGAAATCAAGACACTGGGATTTCAAGGGTTAACGGGCTAACCGATCACATATTAGCAACACTTACGCTGTAAGCTTTACTTTTGCTCGAGAGAACTTTTGATATACCAAAATCTCCAATTTTCACAACCTTTTTCTTCTTATCAAGCAAAATGTTCTGTGTCTTAAGGTCACGATGCAAAATTTGTTTGGAGTGTACGTGCTGCAGTGAAAGTATCATCTGTGCAAAAAAGTCTAGTATTTCCTGAAAGAAAGAAAAACATGAAATCATTTAAAAATGATATCAGGCATGAAATAAACGAAATCTAGGATTTCTTTTTTCACGAGAGAGTTGATACTTACCTCCCTAATACTTTTGATATTGCTAAATATTGGCTTTCACTCAATAAACACTCAGATTTAAAACAGTTAGGTGCCCCTACTGGGCAGGGAGTCAGAGCGTAGTCTGGCGGATGCCAGCCCCACCTCCGCGCATGCGCAGACTAGCACTTCCTCTGAGTAGATTATTGGCTGACACACATGCAACTATTAAGAGCCTGAAGACCGAGCCTCTGTGGGGTGGAGAGGCCGGGTCCGTATCTAGGGAGGTAAGTATCAACTCTCTCGTGAAAAAAGAAATCCTAGATTTCGTTTATTTCACTTCAAGAGTATACTTACCTCCCTAATACTTTTGATATTGCCAGAATTCGAAAGTGAATCTGGCGGGAGGGAGGCGAGGTCAAAAGACCAGCTCATCCCTATACGCTTTTCTGCGTTTAAGGCACTTAAACTTCTGAAACTGTAAGAAAAAACAGTCAGGATTTGACTCACCATCGGATAACACCACCGATGTATGAGAGATGACCGAATGTCATATGCGCTCCCCCCCCCCCTCCTTCCTGGGAGGAAGAGTCGACTGACCTCAATGTCCTATACGCTCTCTACGTACAAGTGCCATGTACTACAGGACAGAGACGAAAAAGCTCCATTTTCGTAACTCTCAACAATGAACCACACAAATACACAAACCATCACCATATTAATAACGGGTAATCGTGACAATACAATCAACAATGGACAACACATGAACAAGACTGACCTTGTTGAAAATGGCTGCTGACATCATCTTCCCATTGGTAAAGACTGATGCAGGCCCAAAAAAGTGGGTGTTTCCATAAATTAATTGTGAAATATATAAGTAATGAGGAAAAACCTCCTCAAAAAATATAAACCGATTTATTTTTTCAAAACCGACAAGGCGAGAGGATTAGAGGTGTCACGGAGATAATGGTCTGTAAAACTTGACTCACAGTGCCACTGAGCCACCGACATAATATCATCCACAGGGACCCCATTAAATAGGGCCGTGGATGTCACTACGCCGCGGACACTGTGAGCCTTGGCCACGTCAACCTGCTTCCCAGTGGCGGATCTATGGCAAAACTGAATGCATTCCACAATCCACCTGGAAATGGTGTCCTTAGAAGCCCTCCCATGGGGCTCAATATATGACAACCATAACGCTGACTGGTCGGTGCGCCATGCCGCCGTACGTTGTTTGTACCGGCGCAGCGCCCGGACGGGACACCATGCTTTAGAATTAGGATCATATCTAGTTAAAGCAGGCAAAATAATAGGTTGACCTGGATATTTCAACGACTGATTTTTAGCCAAGAAATTAATCCTAGGTAGCAGCTTAAGGCCTTCCCCTGAAACCACAAAACGGTCATCCTCGGCTGATAAGGCATGAATTTCACTCCTACGCCTAGCCGAGGCCGCAGCAATTAAAAACACAGTCTTCAGTGTTAATAGTTTCATAGAAATGGAACTAAGTGGTTCAAAAGGCTTATCACCTAGTACTTGAAGCACTAGCGATAAACTCCAAGACGGAATCACAGGTGGATTCCTTGGTCTTAGATTGCCCATGCCTTTAATTAATACATTCAATGTATTTACTTCATCACTTCCCCTCTTAGCCAAGCAAGGAATAACAGACATTAATGCTGACTTATAACCAGCAATAGAGTTAGGCTTGAGGCTATAGGCATCATAGAGGTGACAGAGGAAATCAGCTACTACTTGAATAGATGAATCCATTGGATCAATACATCTTTTTGAGCACCATTCTGCAAATCTGTTGATTTTATAATTATATGCTCTGGAGGTTGACCCCCTCCTGGCTTTGGCCATAAACATGGCTGCTTGCTCAGAAAAGCCCTCCTTAATTCTAGATTCCTTGACAACATCCACGCAGTCAATCTGAACATTGACGGATTGTTGTGAAGGGCCTTGCCCTGGAAGATAATATCGTCCATCAGAGGCAGAGGAACCGGATTGCAGACCAGAAGGTCCAGCAGATCCGTATACCATGATCGGCTTGGCCAATCCGGGGCGATCAGAAGCACTTGGCATTCCTCTTGTCTGATTTTCTGAAGAATTTTTGGAATCAGGATTGCTGGAGGGAATGCGTATGCATACATTCTCCCCCAGCTGATAGCTAACGCATCTGTTGCGAAAGCGCTTGGATCCGGAATCGGAGAGACGTACGTCGTCATCTTCGCATTCTTCTTCGTTGCGAACAAATCGATGTTGGGTTTCCCCCAATGGTCGAACAGACGATCCGCCACACATTGATTTAGTTGCCATTCCGTGGGTAAAACACTCATCCTTCGGCTCAATGAGTCTGCTAGCAGGTTTAACCTTCCCGGAATATGAACTGCTTTCAAGGTAATCTGGTGATCCAGACACCAACAAAGCAGTTTCCATGTCATCATACAGAGACTGGGCGACTTCGTTCCGCCCTGGCGGTTTATGTAAGTCACAACTGTTGAGTTGTCTGAACGAATAAGAACAATCTTGCCCTGAACTTTCTGTAAGAAATGTTCCAGGCCCAGGACTACTGCTCTTAGCTCCAGTAGATTTATATGTTCCTGTGACTGTTCCAGATTCCAAAGCCCTGATATCGTGGATTCTTCCAGGCAAGCTCCCCAGCCCTCCATCGATGCATCTGTATACACAGTCACCTGAGGGTGGGGAGGGGTTAGCAAAACCCCCGGCAAGAGATTCTCTGTATTCAACCACCATTGCAGGTGGTGAATCAGAGGCGCCAACACTGACACATTCGAGTCCAGCGAACCTGTACTCTGGGTCCATTGTGTCATGAGAAACAACTGGATCGGCCGTCTGCGTAAGGCGGCCTGAGGAATGACTGGTTCCAACGAAACCATCAACCCCAGCATTCTCAAGTAAACCCGTGCCAGGACATGACGACTGTCGCACACTGACTGAATCAACGAGATGAGTATTTGAACTCTCTCCTGAGTAGGATAAACATATCCTGTCTCTAGATCGAAGAACATCCCCAGGTAAACAAACTTCTGGGATGGAGTCAGCTCTGATTTTGGGAAATTGATCATCCAGCCCAAGTCTGTGAGAATTTTCAAAACAATCTCCAGATTGGCGGACAAACTTTCCCGGGTGTGCGCTTTCAACAGCCAGTCGTCTATGTACGTGTGGACTGCTATGCTTCTCCTGCGGAGGTATGCTGTGATCGCAAGAACCACACGGGTGAAAACCAGAGGAGCCGTGGAAATTCCGAAGGGCAACACCCTGAATTCCCACTGTCTGCCCTGGAATGCAAATCTCAGGAAGCGACAGAAACTCCCGTGGATGGGGATGTGGAAATAAGCGTCCTTCAAATCTATCGACGCCGTCCACATCCCCCTCTCCAACCCCGCCAACACCGAGCGCACCGTTTCCATCTTGAAACTGGGCGTCTCGATGAACTTGTTCAATGGCTTGAGGTTGAGAATCGGTCTCCACCCACCGGTGCGTTTTGTTACTAAGAACAGGGTTGAATAGAAGCCCGGACACCTTTGTGCCGGCTGAATAGCTCCCTTTTGTATGAGGGAATTTATCTCCTCCTCGATACACAACCTTTGCTCTGGATCTCTCGGAATGGGAGTCCAGACTGGCACCAGAGACAGTCGCGACGGCGGGCCTGTCACCCACTCTGGATGATACCCGACGGAAAGCCATCGCAAGACTAAACGGTCCTGAGTTAACCGTTCCCACTCTTGCATGTGGCCGGCTAGCCGGCCTCCCACCGGCCCACCTAGGGACCGCGGTGGACACGAGGCATGCAAGAGCGGCACTGTCTCCGCCGCCATACACACCGGAGTGGTTCTTACCGCGGTAAGCGTCCTGTCAGGACCGATAACCACGCCCAGATCCTCGCGCGCCCCGCCCCGCCCCGCGCGCACCTCGGTGCGCGGGCGGCTGCCTGGCTGACGGCGGCTGAGGAACCTGCGCCCCCCTCGCTGCTGGCCGAATCGCACGCGGCCGAGGCCGACGCTGCGACGGTGGCTGGCCACTGACCTGGCCAGCACCACCTCGAGCCTGCAGGGGACGATACGCCGGGGCCGCGGCGCGAGCGTTAGCACGACGCAGCACATCAAACTGCTCGCGCAGCGCCCTCTGGTTATTCACCAGGGTGACCGTCTCCTGGAGGTGGCGACATCCCTCACCTCCAAAAAGACCAGGGCCCGTCATAGGCGTACGCAGTAGCCTATTGTACAGGTCCTGAGACGGGCACAGATTGTCCAGGGCAAACGTGCGTCTTGCCCTGACACTCCTGGTCACCGCCCGAGTCACACAGTCCAGCGCCAGGTTAATACCATCCTGGATGGTTCGCTGGACAGTGACCGGACTTGGCTGGCGCGATGCGGATGCCGTTACTACCCCCTGTAACAGCTGGGAGACGTGGGACAGAGCGGCAATCGAAGCCCTCCCACTCTCCTCCGCATCACGCAACGCGGTATTCGCCGAACGCAACGCGTTCGCGCACAAGACACCCGTGTCAGAACGGGTGCCTGGCCGCGCATCCTCACCCAAAGCCGCGCGGTCATCCACGCTGGGCTTGGGTACCACACCGTACCGCTGGTAATCCAGGGGCACGATGCGACAACGCCTGGCCACCTCGCGAGGGGCCTTCGCGAGACGTCCACTCGACTTAATGGACGACTCCGCCGCCTTGAACATGTCAACGACATGCTCCGCCAGCGGCAGAGAAGGCATAGCGTTAGCAGTCGGTTTCCCAGCTAACCACGGCGTGTGAACACGCTGGCTAGCCGACTGCTCCACGGGCAGATCAGGCCTAACGCTCACCAACCACTGGCAAGCGTCATACCAATCCTCCTCCGTGGCTAACTGCGAGCGCTCTACAAGACGGGGTCCTTCGTCTTCCTCCTGAGCGCAAGCAGTAGAGCTTGACGGCGGGTATGCTGATACACCTGGCAAGCCAGGGAAAACACGCGGCCTGACAGCCCCGGCATGAGAATATCACTGGTTTGACCAGGAGCAGGCACCGTGGCAGAGCGCGGGGTATATATAGTCTCACCACGGGCCCGGCCAGCACCAGCAACACCCTCGGCAAGCCGAGGTATGCGGTACCGCTGGCCATCAGCAGCGCCCTGGGCCACCACCTGAGCCGCGGACTTTACTCCAGGGTGAGTAAAACCGTGGAATAAGGCGCCTGTATTCCCCGCGAGGGGTGCACAAACGTCTTCATCCATGTCCACGTCGTCAGACGGCGACCCTAGCAGGTAATCCTCATTACCCTGGTCAGAAAGATTAGACCCCGGGTCAGCAAAGAGAGCTAACCCGGGCTGACCAGGAACGGTGCCATAGGAGGTACTGGCCACCGCGGCGTGCGGATACCCCTGGACTGATAAGCAGCCCGCGGGTTCCAGCGACAACCGTCCACGGTCCCCTATCGGCGCGGCAATAAGCCTGCTGCCAGGGCCGTGGAACGCCCCCTCTAATGGGGCCACCTCTGGATCGTCGAACAACGGAAGCGGACTAAGGAAAATCGATCCAGAGGCGGGGATTACCTGCTCCGAAGCCGATGACGAGGACAGTAAAGGATTTGGTCCAGGAAGCATGCCACGAAGCAACCCTGGAACCAAATCCTTTATTGTCCTCTTCATCTCTCCCAACATCTCGGTCCGGAAGGCCTCCATATCCACCGCGGACGAGACCTTCCCCTTACCCTTCCTACTTACAACCTCTCGTTTCCGCTTCTTCTTCTTCTCCTCCTCTACCACCTTGTCCGTCGCCTGTAAGCAGCACAAGAATTCGGACATTAACTCGCCCCCCCAGTGCTTACATATGTCACAATTAACAAATGGACCACAAGGGCTACATTGACAGCACAGATGCGGCCGGAACTTATCCAGAAGAAAACGACCACAGGACGCGCAACCCGGTCCCTGAAACAGGGCAAAGGACAAGGAGTATGAGCAACTAGTTAAGCTTAGAAACTCAATCCAACTCAAAGAGAAGGAAAACGATCATAAAGATCAATATACATCAGAAAGCAGCATAGCGCTTGAATTGCTGATAAACACATAGCCAGGCTGATTATGACGTCATTAATCCCGTGACAGGAAAAATTCGATCCCAACAAAACATCCAAGTGCAAGGACGAATTGTATGCTGAATGGATAAGTTGACTACACAACCATCAGATACATATAGATAACTCTTTTCTGGCAAAAATGTTAATTATCTCCCTTTGTTTGTTTACAATAATTAACATCACCACATTATCAATAACTAGATACCTGACACTTTGTATAGACAAACCATCCAACGTGACGAACCGGAGAACTCCACCATCTGCACGCCTCTTAACTCTCTCCACCTCATGGGGAAGGAATTGGATCAAGAGGGCAAAGTGAGAAGACCTTTATACTAGGCCTCCAACTCACTGGACATATTTTTCATTCGGTTAGATAACCTAACAGTGTTAGTAGGAAATGGAACCATGGTGGAGAGAAAACTAACTCTCTGCAACTGTGATGTCACCACCTAGCGTCATACAGACCTGTGGACATAAACAGAAAGAGAAATTAGTCCTAGGTAGCACCGAGTTGACCTAAACCAACTAACTAAGGCGCTTATCACGGTAAACGCGAGTCCCGGAAACACAATACACTGGGAAGAAAACTCGCTAATTTTACTAGAAGTCACCTGATTTAAAGGTCCTAAGTCCTCCTTTGGCGAATTGATACTTCCCGCCATCCAAAAAAGTGACTATCACACCAAACAACACCACTTAAACTAGTTTAAGATAAAGAAAAGCTTCAGCACAAAAAGACATGTGTGAACTCTCTGCCAATAATCTAGCAAAGAGGAAGTGCTAGTCTGCGCATGCGCGGAGGTGGGGCTGGCATCCGCCAGACTACGCTCTGACTCCCTGCCCAGTAGGGGCACCTAACTGTTTTAAATCTGAGTGTTTATTGAGTGAAAGCCGATATTTAGCAATATCAAAAGTATTAGGGAGGTAAGTATACTCTTGAAGTGAAACATACTTGAAATTAGCATTGAAGCATTCCATCTTAGAGGCAGCCAATCATATCTATTTTTTATTATCCAAATACTATTCTTGTTAGGAATATCAGAGGAAAATAATAAAAAACAATAAGAAACTGAACAAATAGAGGTCCATTTCTAGCTATGCCTCATACGTTTCTAGATAAGGAAACTTTGAATTCCTAGAATCTAAATTTAAGGATCCAGAGTTTCCGGTGAATCAGGATCGCGATGGAGCACTTCAATAATTCTGTAGTTGACTGAAATGATATTGTCGTTTGGGAGATTGAAATGAATGGCTACTGGTGTGTTGTTCTTATTTTTGATATCCCTTAAATGTTCTTTAATACGTATTTGAAATTCTTGTTTAGTTTCACCAATGTATTGTTTGGAACATGTATTACAAGTGATTAAATACACAACATTTGTAGTGTTACAAAATGTTTTTGTTTTGGTATGATAGTTAAGCCCAGTGTGTGAGCATTTGAAATGTGCGTTTTTTGTCCATTTATTGGCAGAATGCGCAGTTGTGTTTGTTGCATGGAATGACCGGGTTGGTGATGTTTCTGCCTTGAATGCCAAAAGTTTTTGCATCCATGAATTTGGCCATTATTAGCGTATCTTTGAAGGAAGGGTTCCTTCTGTGACCAAACAGTGGCGGTTCCTGGAATGTTGCCCTGCATTTAGGGCTGCTCTGTAGTTGGTCCCAGTGGCGTAGGATGACATTTTTAGCTAGTTTGCTATGTGGGTGGAAATCCATGATGCATGGGATGCGGGTTGATCTGGATGTCGGAACCCACTTTGTCAATAACAGCATTATTCATCATGTCTACACTAGTTTCTGTAAATTCAATTGATATAGCAGAAGTCATCAAATAGGTAGTTTCTCGCACTAGTGTCGTTTGTTGTAAGCAATGTATTATTGCTCCTCTTGCTGCCTACCTGTAATGACATTAAATCAATGCTGGTTGTAACATTATTACCTCACCCTGTAAGGGGAAGAGTGTATTGCGATAGGGCCGGCCTGCCTGCCTGCCTGTCTGCCCAGAGCTTATATCTCAAGAAAATACAGATCCAATTTGGCTAAATTTTCACACAACGAAGGAACAAGCCATGCATTAGGATTTCCAGACTTTTGTGGTGATCCGTATAAAATAACCTGTATCCAGATCAGATCAAACTTGGGATTTGTGGATATCTTGGAAAAAACTGGTCTGATCGGGTTCAAATTTTAACACAGGGCCGGGTGTGACTATACAGTAGGATTCGACAACTTTGGCCGTGATAAAAGCAAATCAAGAAAATTAAAAAAATCTAAAATCAAAACAAGGTGATTTCTGATTCTATCTTTTTGCACTCCGGAGATATGCTGCGGATAAACTGATGGCACCGACTACTCCTCTGAAAACATTGGCCAGAATTCAACCAAATTTAGTATACGAGTTCCCCAAATCAATGTGGAGTGGATGAGCACATTTACATTTGACCCCACTCCCACCACCTCCACCCACAGGGGGTGAGGGATGGGGGTCAAAAGGTCATGAAATTGATTGTAATGCAACTCCTATGACACAGTTGGATGAAATTCAACCAGATTAATTATGTGAGTTACCCATATCAATGTGGAGTGGATGAGTATAGTTACATTTG
Source organism: Chaetoderma sp. LZ-2023a (assembly GCA_034401795.1). Classification (NCBI taxonomy): domain Eukaryota; kingdom Metazoa; phylum Mollusca; class Caudofoveata; order Chaetodermatida; family Chaetodermatidae; genus Chaetoderma; species Chaetoderma sp. LZ-2023a. The sequence goes on along the minus strand of CM067369.1, from coordinate 61,933,784 downwards.
GCTTTCACCTCTTCAAACTGTGGTGGGCTAAACATACTTAATTTCTTCTCAAAGGGCCAAATATTTAGGTTGTGGGGTCACTCTCATGCACTGGTAAAACAAGGTGCAAAGTCATGAGTCAGCACAGGTCTCCGAGTGCAGTCTAGTTAATACTGTAATAGTCTAATACTCCTCAACTTGAGATTGTGCATTAATTTTATCTATTTCTCATCTACAAATCTTGTGTACAGAACAAAATATTAAATTGCTATGCCCTAATTTATGTAGTATAGAATGTATGTTTTATAACTGGGGTGAAGTTTATGAGAGGTTTCATTGAATGGTGAAGAAATAAGAAGATTGTGTACATGTATTTAAAACCATCCTACCTCTTCCTCTAACAAAGTGCCATTTCTCTGTTGTAAGAAGTCAAACAAGGTACCACCTACAAGCAAATAGAAAAACTCATGCTAGCAACCAACTGACGAAGGATCAAGCAAACATGGCTTATATAGTAACATCATTGTATATCACATTTTATTAGACCATTCATACATCTATAATATACACAAACACACATTAACTCTAACTATCACACACATTAAATGGCAAATTCTTTATGATGCGAGAAATGTTCCGTTGAATTTTTTATAATTAATTTCACTGGGAGTTGTTACTGCTTATGACAGTCCACATGTTCTAGTCGAATTGGTTTCAAAATATTCTTGAAACAGCTATCATGCATAGTTGTCTTGAAATTGGGACACAGGAATTTCAAGGGTTAATTCTGGTTCATGTGTATTTTATTTTTTCCAGAACTATATACTAGATAGAATCTAAGGCACAGGGCCATTAGAAATTGGGACACAGGAATTTCAAGGGTTAATTCGGGCTCATGTGTATTTTTCCTGAACTATATACTAGACAGAATCTAAGGCACATGGCTTAGTTAGCTCAAAGCATATATACAGTAACTGTAAAACACCCTAGACACTAAATCTTCTATAACCATAAAATATCTCTAAACCGAACCTATTTCTTACTCAGATTCAGACCTTACATAGGAATTTAAGTTATTTAACCATTTCACACTCAATTCATTCAAAAAAACGCTTCTGCAGTGGTCCTGGAAAATGCCCATTTGCAGATCAAGAGATATTTATTTTTCGATAATCAAGTCAGTCATTCTAGTGGCAAAGTTTTAGAAATAACCTCTTGTTCTACAAATGGACATTTTCTATGAGAAATTTAAATTTTCTTAAACCTGAGGGTTAAAGGGTTAGCCTCTGTAAACTGTAAATGTCTCCAAACTTAAAGGTGCATATTCGCACCAGAATGATTGAAAATAAAATTGTTAAGATTGTATGCTTTTAGAGGCTTAGATTGTGTGCCTTCAAAATGAAATAAATCTTAAAACACAGTTTCATTAAGATTAATTTTTTAAGTTGCAAAATTGAATTAGAGGCACAAGTTTCTATTTCAACTTCACAACTAAAAAAATCATATTTATTTATGCGGAATGAAATCGTCATATGCTAAGATCATTTCCATTTATTATATTACGGTCCACAATTTAAGCCTCTAAAAGCATACGATCTTAACAAATTTATTTTGAAGCAAATTGGTGTGAATATGCACCTTTAACAAATTTATCAGGCTCGTGGGAGTTCAGTCATGTCAGTTAGAAGAGGTTCCTCTCTATAATATGTAGTATGAAAAAAACTGAATAGCATCCATGGTGGGTTAAAATACAAAGAAAAACAGAGGGCTAAAAAACTCAACTGCACACAGTCTAATTTCACAACCAGCTCATCCATCAATGCCTGGTATGAAGGACACTAACTGGAATACAAGAGGCCCAAGGGGCCTGTATCGTTCACCTGGAACATAGGCATTGCAAGCGGAAAGGCCATCACCTATAAGTAAAACTCTAACATTGTTGTAAGAATTGCTACAAGAACAAAGATGCTTCATACCAAATTTGGTAAAAATTGGTCCAGTGATTCAAGAAGACATTTTTAATTTCCCAGTGCTTTACTATGGGAGTTTTTGGTGGGAAACAAACGCCCAGATGGCCACCAACTGGGAAGTAGTTAATCAAACAGTTTTAAGACTGGCAAATTTGACATCAGCATACTCAAAAATCAATTTCAGCTTCAAAATCTATCAAAATAAAAAAATCCATTATGGTTGCTAAACACGCTATATTTTTATTGGTTCACGGCAGCCATGTTTTTTTTATGTATCAACCTCCCTTGAACAACCTTTAACCACTCTTGGTCCCTCATAATATCTCCCAAATTTCGGCCCAATCCATTCAGCGGTTCTGGAGAAGTGGTTTTCATGAAAACTAGGTCATCCAAGATGGCCACCGAAGCATTTGGCCAATCAAGTTCCCTTGAACAAAGTTGGTTCAGCTTTTGCCTTAGATGATGTTTCTTGAGTTTGGACTCAATCACACAAGCGGTTTTGGAGAATTTTAAATGTGTTTCTAGAAATCGGTCCAACTTCAAGATGTCCATTGGCCAAATTGGCCTCCTTTGAGCAAATCTATATCCTTATACTCTACAGATGTTTTCTACCAAATACGATTGAAATTGGCCTAATGGTTCTCGATAAGACATTTTGAATTTCCCATTGCTTTAGTATGGGAGCTTTTAGTGGGAAAAAAAATCAAAGATGTCCGCCAAACAGTTTATCTTTGTATATGCGTCCATGTTATTTGACGTATCAACTCCCTTGAACAAACTTTAATTGCCCTTATTCTCTAATCATATCTCATAATTTCAGCCCGATCCGTTTGGTGGATCTGGAGAAGTTGGTTTCACGAAAACTATGTCATCCAAGATGGCCACCAAACTATTTGGCCAATCAAGCTCCATTAAACAATTTTGGTTCAGCTCTTGCCCGAGATGATATTTCATGAGCTTTGAATTGATCACCAAAGCGGTTTCTTTAACATTTTTAGGGACATTTCTAAAAATCGGCCAAAATCCAAGACAGCCATCAGCCAAATTGGGCGATCAGCTTCATTTGAACAAATTTGAACCTCTATGCCCTAAAGATGCTTACAGTCAAATATAATAATATTGAAATCGGGCCAGTGATTCTTGAGAAGTCATTTAAAGGAAGTTGATGGACACATGATGGATGGTCGCCATGGCATAAGCTCACTTGGCCTTTCAGTATAGGTGAGCTAATAATCAGTTATCGAGCAAAAAATGTTGCTACATGAGTGCAGGTCGATCTCTTCGATAAGAAATCAACAAAAGCCATGTTGCAAGTTAGTAATTGCTTTTAGCTGGAGCATAGTATGAACTATTCATCTGACTAAGCCATCAATGATTCTCCAAACTTCTTCATCCATATTTTTAATACAATACCAGTCAGCACCAACTTACCCATGTTAGCGACTGTGACACATGTTTGTCTTGACTATGGTGGGTATAAGTCTTAAATGAAATAATATGCATGCTAAAGTAAACAGGACTACAGCGAGACCATTACGCAATTATGTGTTTAGTCGGCTTTTCCAATGATTGAGGTCGGGTGAAAATGTAGGCTTCGACAGTGGAATTATCCGCACGATTACAACCTTATTTATCTGTGTAGTTGCATTAGCATACCTGCGTAACTGTGTATGTATCTGACTATGTATAATGACCGGCGTTACCGCTACAATCTGACGATTTCCTCATAACATCCCAAACAAGAGGCCAGTGGTGCTCACCTGGACCATTGACATTTAAACCATTTGCATTTAAATAGACATGATGGATGATTTTCGGAAAATCCAAGATGGCCATCAAAAAAATTCACCAATCAAGATTCATTTTAATATGTTGAAGCCTACCATCATAGGATCATTCCAACCAAATTTTGTTGAAATCAGGCTATTGATTGAAGGAGTACTGTTTTAAATGGTTTTGGAAAACTTTCCGAAAATCAGATATCATGATGCCAAAACATTGACCTATCAAAATTCTGAATATAGTTTCTATATGGTACGACAATAGGATCATTCCAACCAAATTTTGTTGAAATCAGGCTATTGATTGAAGGAGTACTGTTTTAAATGGTTTTGGAAAACTTTCCGAAAATCAGATATCATGATGCCAAAACATTGACCTATCAAAATTCTGAATATAGTTTCTAGATGGTACGACAATAGGATCTTTCCAACCAAATTTGGTTGAAATTGCCCAAGCGATTTAAGAGGAGTAGCATTTTATACGAATTCCCACTCTTTAGAAAATCCAAGACGGCCACAATCAAAATCAAGCCGTCAAAATGTTCTGAAGTGTATTGACCCAGGGTTCTTCCAGCTGAGTTTGGTTGAAATTTGCCAAGCGGTTAATGAGAAGTAGCCTTTTAATCGATTTCCCAAAATTTTCAGAAAATCCCAAATGTCCGCCGGAAAAATGGACCAATCAAAATTCTGTATACAAGTTCTGAAATCTACCAGCCTAGTATCTTTCCAGCCAAGTCTGGTTGAAATTGCTCAAGCAGTTAATGAGGAGTAGCGTTTTAAACAATTTCCCGCCATTTTTCGGAAAATTTCAAGGTGGACGGCGAAAATAAATGGACCAATCAAAATTCTGTATACAAGTTCTGAAGCATCCTACGCTAGGGTTCTTCCTTCCAAGTTCGATTGAAATTGGCCTAGTGGTTATCAAGGAGTAGGCTTTTAAGTGATTTCAAAAATATTTCAGAAAATCCAAGATGGCCACCGGAAAAATTGACCAATCAAAATTCTTTATACACATTCTGAAACATAACAGCGTACTATCCTCCCAGCTAAGCCGGGTTGAAATTGCCCAAGCAGTTAATGAGTAGCGTTTTAAACGATTTCCAGCCATTTTTCAGAAAATTCAAGATGGCTGCCCAAAAAATTGACCAATCAAAGTTCTTTAAAAGTTCTGAAACCTACCACCATAGGGTCCTTCCTGGACGCTGGACGGATGGTCGCCATGCCCTAAGCTCACTTGGCCATTCTGGCCAGGTGAGCTAATAAATCCCACTAAGAATGTCATTGCATGATTTGCACCCATTAAAAATGGTTAATACATTGTCGCAATTTGCAAAGGGAGAATTCATTTCCCAAAATCTCATGATGCACATGTGTTAAATTTTCCATTAAGCTGGTTACAGGGCAACTGATATTCGAACGTGGGACCCAAAATTGCGTGTAGCGCCGTGAGAGAAATCAAACAGGGAATTGATTAAATAAATACTTGCGCAGCTTATGGCAATCCCTCTGGTTGAGAGCAATATGTACCGGTACTCTCAAGTAAATTCGCAACATAAAACACAATAACAGGATGACTAAATTCCCGCACTTTCAGTCATCACTTTTACTTATTTCGTGTGAAGGCATAATTATTCTTGATTTTTTCTCCTACTGATCTAATGGAAAGCATTACATTTTAATATATGCATGCACATTTTCGTAATCACACTTAATTATATTATAAAAAGCTACCTTGTGCATATTCCATAACAATCATGAGTGCTTTATCCTCAAGAAAGTTCTCATAGTATTCAATGATAAATGGATGATCAAGCATGGAGAGAACCTTGACCTCATTCAGAGCCGCTTGTCGTTCATCTCTCGTCATTTGTTCTACTGGAATCTGCTTGATAATCACCAGGTTCTTATCACTCAATCGCCGGCAAAGATGCACAGTGCTGTAATATTAGCATAGGAACAAAGCGACATTTAATTCTAACAAAAATTGGAGACTTTTCAGACTTATAAATCAAAATTCCAAACACACTATTTCTGAGGGAAGAGATTTTTGAAAACATAGCCCTGGAATGACTGGTTCGGTTAACATCTTATTTGGGCGAGGTTCACCCCTACCACCAAAACAAAGAAAAAGAATTGAATATCTTACCTGGTTGGGCACCACCACCTTTTCTCGTAGCAGGGGCAAACACTCTAGACCGCTGAGCTATGCAGCCCCAATGATGGTACCCTTATAGAAAATAGTGTAAATGAATACATTTCCTGAAACGAGAGCCCACTCTTTCCGATGACCTTTTCATATTTCATCCGTTCTGTTCTGTATATAAGTATTGCCTCTCAGAATTCTCTTTCATGCCCCATTAAATTTGGAGTAATTTCCTAGCAATTTTCACATATGTACATTTATATACACAATGTTCATTTCTAACAGTGTGGCATGTTTCTGATGTAGTGTGAGGCATAGTTCTCCTGAAAGTTTTTCAAATAATTCTAGGTTTAAATTTGTGAGTTTTGATGCATCCAATATAGCTTAAATACAAGAGGCCTGTATCGCTCACCTGCAATTATTGGCCACTAGAACTACTGAACAGAATGAGATGTTCACTGGAACAAGATGGCCACCAGCCAAATTGGCTGTTCGGCATCATTTGAACAACCTTGAATCTCTATTCTGTAAGGATTGCTCCTGCCAAATATAATTAAGATCGGCCTTCGAGAAGATATTTTTAATTTCCCATTGCTTTAGCATGAGAGCTTTTGGTGGGAAAATGATCCAAGATGGCCGCCAACCCGTTTAACTTAGTTTCGAAAATGGCAAATTTGAGATCAGAATAGCCAAAAACATATATAAAACCAATTTCGCCATCAAAATCCAAAATGGCCACCATACATGTTACATTTTAATTAGCCCATGGCGGACATGTTTTTTGATGGATCAATTTCCCTTGAACAAACTTTAATGACCCTTAGTGCGTAATCATATCTCCCAAATTTAGGCCTGATCTCTTCAACGGTTCTGGAGAAGTTGTTTTCGTGAAAACTAGGTCATCCAAGATGGCTGCCAAACTATTTGGCCAATCAAGTTCCCTTGAATAAACCTGGGTTTGGAATTAGAGACAGCTCATTCCCTAGTTCATATTTCATTGGTTTTGAATTGATGCCCCAAGCGTTTTTTTGATAAGATTTTTTAATACATTTCTAAAAATCAGCCAAAATCGAAGATGGCCGCCAGCCAAATTGGCCGATCGGCTTCATTTGAACAAACTTGAACCTGTATGCCCTAAGGATTATTCCTGCCAAATATAATTGAAATCGACCCAACGGTTCTCGAGAAGACATTTTAAATTTCTCATTGCATTAGTATGGGAGCTATCTGTGGGAAAATGATCCAAGATGGCCTCCAAACCGTTTATCCGTCAGTTTCGAAAATGGCAAATTTGAGATCAGAATGCCCAAATACATGTATAAAACCAATTTCAGCCACAAAATCTGTCAAATAAAAAAATCCAATATGGCCACCAAACATGCTACATTTTGATTGGTCCACGGCGGCCATGTTTTTTGACGGATCAACTTCCCTTGAACAAACTTTAATGGCACTTAGTCCATAATCATATCTCCCAAATTTAGGCCTGACCCCTTCAGCAGTTCTGAAGAAGTCATTTTCATTAAAACTAGGTCATCCAAGATGGGCGCCAAAATATTCCCCTTGAACAAACTTAGTTCAGCTCTTGTGCTAGATGATATTTCATGAGTTCGAATCGATCTCTCCAGCGGTTTTGGAGAAGATTTTTAAAGACGTTTCTAAGAATCGGTCAAAATCCAAGATGGCTGGCCGATCGTCTTACTTTTAACAAACTTGGATCCATATGGCCTAAGGATGTTTCCTGCCAAATATAATTTAAATCGACCCACAGGTTCTTGAGAAGAAGTTGTTTAGAGGAAAAGTTGGCGGACGGACGACGGATGGAAACATGATGGACCGTTGCCATGTCATAGCTCACTTGCCCTTACAGGCCAGGTGAGCTAATAATGTTCAGATTTAGCAGCGATTGTCTGAGAATGTAGCTGAGCTTGAACTTTGGCTACAATTGGTTCTCTAACACACTCTCCAGATGAAAATGCTGTAGATCTTGTATGATATATAGTTGCACAGTGGCCATATTGTGACTCATTCCCTGTTTCTGGTAGATTTGCCAAATAGTTGGTATTACTGGAAAAGTAGTTTTATTTTAATAGCATAAATACTCTATTAAGCCCAGGGGCACTTATTTAATTTTCAGGGTCTTGAAGGGGGGGGGGGTGTGTGTGTGCTTAATAGAGGCGCACTTATTTAGCTCTCAATGAGATTCCTACTTTACTGTAAGAAATTGTATATTAAAATCTGAATCAAATCCGCCTAGTAGTGTCCGAGAAACAGACATGGAGCGACAGACAAACATGATGATCATCATTAACAAATTTCAGTCATACATTCATCATCATTATGAACAAATTTATTTATACATTCATCATCATCCAGGGTTCCCAGCACTTTATCAAAACAAAATTCCGAGTTTTCCCTACTATTTCCCTGAGACAGTTCCAAAATTCCATGAGAAATATTTTCACTTTAACGAGGTTGCTGAGAAGTCAGGAGGTGGTTGCAAGTAAACCAACTAAGATGCTGATAATATATACAACAGAGGGGTAGATACAATAATTTAAATTTATTTCCATCTTCAGTCAATGGAGACAAAACTGACACATGGCGCACATACCGCCAACTGGCAAAATGGGAAAACCTTCCCTTCTGGGTCACTGTCAAATTCCCAGATTTTTGGTGTTTTTTCCAAATTCCATAAGTTTTCCCTGACTGGAAAAATGGAAACTTGTTTTCAAGGTTATTCCCTGATTTCCAGATAGGCTGGGAACCCTGTCATCATGATCATTATCACCATCATCATTTTTTATGCCTCCTCCCTCCCTCTTCTTTATTCTAATCAACAAGGGAATATTTGTGCAACACCCGAGTATTTCGCGTTTGGAAGAATTTTAATTACATGCCTGTGACCTTGATATTCGGGATGCACGGGAAACCATCCACCACAGTTTTCTCAAAATTTCTCCAGTATAATCAGAGTTATTGACAATTTATGTGTGTTTTGGGAACATAGTCAAATTGTTCTCTTTATGTTTGTAAGTTTAACTATGTAGTGTATTTCCTTGTGTAAATTTGCATTTTTTGCTACATTTATGTTGAACTTTCAATATTCCGTATTTTTCAGAAAACAGAACTGGTGTAGATTCCAATTCTTTTGTCCAGTATTATCATTATGGTGGCCATCTTGAATTTCGATATGGTCACCAATTTCCCCTACTTCCATCAATATTTTGACTTCTAAGACACATAGTAACTTTATTTTAGTGTTTATACTCATTCTGTGACAGACAAAATTGCATTGTCAATATGGTGGTTATCTTATTGTCAACAGATTTTTTATCCTGGAGCTTGCTGGTTATGTTTTGATAAAGCTCTCAAGATTGGTAGCTGATTTTCTTGGATGCTGCAACTTTACTGAGCAGGAGCTAAGAATAAGACTGATTCTTACCTAAGAGATTCAAAGGCCAGCTCTAGCTATTCACAGTAGACATCAAGTTCCAAGCCCTATAGGCAGTGAGGGCGACACTTATGAAACTCTGCAGCCAGCAATGACTGAAGGATGGTACGACACTATGCTTCGTTCTTGAATGGACAATGTGGACTCTAAGGCCATTGACTGACATGATGCAGGAAAGCACTCCAGGTATGACCTCTGGCACATCTCCAGCTGAGATGTGTTTTGCTGTTCGTATATGTGTCTGAGGTGCAAACACCACCACGTTTCACTGCAGCCTGTCTTGCATCATCAATGGTTCTCTTAGTATCAATTGTAAGACATTCTGGACAACAAGTCCACGGACTGACATTATCCAGACAAGCATTCCAGGTATGACCTGTGGAACATCGCCAGCTTAGATGTGTTTTGCTGTTAGTATAGGTGTCTGAGGTGCAAACACCACCATGTTTCACTGCAACCCGTCTTACATCAGCAATGGTTTTCATAACACCCATTTTGTGTCATGATATTCCTATGGATACAAGTCTCTAAGTAGATGCCCAGCACCTATTGGAGACTTCATGATGCCGATACAACTCCAACCATGTCAGTCCCCATTCCTCTGCTAGAGCTCTCATGTAGCATATCCATACCACATTGTCACACAGTCTGTTGTTTCGCATGCCGCGAGCAGGATGTCCAGCCATGTTGGTTTTTAGCTCTATGCTTTGTTAGCATATCCCTATATGGGTATTTGTCTCTAAAAGGGTGTTCAAGACTCTTTGGTATATAGCTCTATGCTTTGTTAGCACATCCCTCTATGAGTATTTGTCTCTAAAAGGGTGTTCAAGACTCTTTGGTATATCAATATGGATGCTTATCTCTAAATGGACCAGTTTGAGTTGATGATTGTGCTGCGGTATGTCTATTGTCTCATAAACTTGTGGGCAATCCTGAGACCCAGCCTTGGAGGGTGAGCCAGGGCCTCTGTCATTTTAGATACTATAGTACTCATCCGTGTGCATTGTGATTTGAGGGTGGGGAGGGGATAGCATCACCACCACCAAGGAGATTCTCTCTTTTCATCCACCATGAAAAACTGAGGGATTCAGTACGGCCGGCCATCAGTACCAAACCTGGCAACCCTCTGAGCCAAAAGATTTACTCCCATGGGAGTAACTCCATGGAAATAATCACCTGGCTGGCCGAAGGGGGCCATACAGGTGTTCATATTCACAGCCATCGGATGGCCCTGTCAGCAAAATATCCTCTTCATCCTGCCCAGAAGGATTAGACACATCATCAGTATAGAATACTAAACTAGCCTGGGCAGGATAGGAATCGGCGGAAAACTCGACACCTGGAGTTGCTGGCTGCACAAGAACACCCCATAAGTGGGTGTCTGAGGCCATAACTTGTGTTCCCGGGTCTACAGAGGAGGCAAGCCTCAAGCCCGGACCTACGGGAACCACCTCTGGATAATAATCGAAAACTGGTATGGAACTAACGGGAAAACCTGATCCAGAGGTGGGGATATTCTGCCCCTGGTGCAGATGAGGAAGACGCTGCAGTACATGACCCAGGAAGCATGCTGCGAAGCATCTCTGGCATCATGTCTTTCAACGTCTTTCTCATCTCACACATCAGCTCTAGACGGAAGTCTTCTATGTCTGTCATGCCAGATCTGGAAGCCTTCCCTTTCTTACCCAAACCCTCCTTTTGTTTGATCTCATCATTAGCCTTGTCCTTCTCCTGTAACCTTAAAACAAGAGGTCCAAGGGCATGTGGCACTCACCTGGACCATTAGCATTTGAAACATTTGCATTTAAAGACATGATGGATAATTTTCGAAAAATCGAAGATGGCCACCAAAAGAATTGATCAATCAAAATTCTGTAGCCTACCCATCTAGGGTCCTTCCAGCTGAGATTGACTGAAATCTGCCAAGTGGTTAATGAGGTATAGGCTTTTAACTGATTTACCAGCACTTTTGGAAAATCCAAGATGGCCACCCGAAAATTGACCAATCAGAATTCTGAAAACCAGATCTGAAGCCTGCCACAATAGGGTCCTTCCATCCAAGTCTGGTTGAAATCACCCAAGCAGTTAATTAGGAGTAGCCTTTTAAGCGATATCCGGTAAATTTTCATAATGTTAATGAGGAATAGCATTTTGACAATTTCCATAAATCTTTTTACAAAATCTATGATTTTCACCCAAACAGTTAATCAATCAAAATTCTGAATAGATAATCTAGAGCCTACCACCATAGAATACATCTAGTCAAATTTGGTTGAAATATGTCAAGACGCTAAGGAGGAGTAGCATTTTGACCATTTCCGGTAGATTTTTAATAAAATCTAAGATTTTCATCCCAAAAGTTAATAAATCAAAATTCTGAATAGAGGTTCTAGAGTCTAGTCATAGAATCCTTCTAGTCAAATTTGGTTGAAATATGTCAAGCAGCTAAGGAGTAGTAGTATTTTGACAATTTCCGGTAGATTTTTCATAAAATCTTAGATTTTCACCCAAAAAGTTGATCAATTAAAATTCTGAAAAAAAATGTTCTACAGCCTACTACCATAGAATCCATCTAGCCAAATTTGTTTGAAATATGGCAAGCAATGATGGCGTAGCATTTTCTGTATATTTTTCATAAAACCTAAGATTTTCACCCAAAAAATTGATCAATTAAAATTCTGAATAGAAGTTCTAGATCCTACCACGATAGAATTCATCTAGTCAAATTTGGTTGAAATATGTCAAGCAGCTTAGGAGTAGTAGTATTTTGACCATTTCTGGTAGATTTTTCATAAAATCTTAGATTTTCACCCAAAAAATTGATCAATCAAAATTCTGAATAGAAGTTCTAGAATCTATCACTGTGGAATCAATCTAGCCAAATTTGGCTGAAATATGTCAAGCAGCTAAGGAGGAGTAGCATTTTGACCATTTCCGGTGATCAATCAAAATTGGGAAAAAAAATCTGGAGGGTACCAGCATAGGATGCTCCCAGCCAAATTTGGTTGAAATCTGTCACACCGTTAAGGAGAAAGAGGGCCGCCATGGCATAAGCTCACTTGGCCTTTTAGTCCAGGTGAGCTAAAAATCACTAAATAGTTCAACAGGCCACTTTTCACATATAGCACATTTAAACTCTGGATCGCAGGTACTACATCTAGTACATTCATGGCGTTGGAACCAGACTTTTGTGAATCTATTCTATGACAGAGAGGACAGTCCGACAGAACTTTCTGAAACGACACAAGACGAGGACAATGAGTGTTTAGTCGCTAGAGAAACTAAAGATAAATGAAATGTGCAACCTTGATTTAAACTTTGAAACCTTTTGATAAATTGGGGAGCTGCTAAATAAAAAAACAGCCATTACTTAGTGATCTTAAGTAAATAAACATGGACCGATTATGATGTCATATCTCTTTGACAAAGGGAGATAATCAGTTAACGAATGGCAATACAAAATATTTTCTTATGGAAAATATATTCGGAATTTCCAGATTGTATCCAACACCCTTGTGCATACATGTACACCTCATGAACGATTAAATAGACCATTACTTGAATATCAGAGAAAGTAGGAAGGAGGCTAGGCAGTCAAAACTAAGTGAAATTTTCAAATAGATTGAGAGCCCTCCTGCAAATTCAATACCTATACTTGACCATCTCCAGTATTAGCCTACATAATGATGATGCGAGAGAGTGCCAGACTTCAAGAATCCAAATTCGGGGACACCAAGGGCAGAGTGAGAAAGAGTTTTCGTTTATCTTTATTGCATCTCTGAGTACATTTAAAACTACTATAAATGGGACAGGACCGAATGAGGAGATGTAGATTGTGTACATACAGTTTTAAATGGATCAATGGACTATGTTAATCTTGTGGACTGTAAAACCCAGCCATGTTTCTAAGGCCCGCACCTAGGCGTGATGTCCTTTAGCATTTTGTCTAGTATTATTACAGATACAAGCAACAAAAGTCAAATCACTCAAGAACAAACTAGAAAGCGACTTCAAGGAAAGAACTTTTGAATTAGACTGAACAAGCCAAACTACAACAAAAAACACTGAGGCAATAACAAGTCAATGGCTTATGCCTCGTAAAATGATGATAATGATGATACAAACTTGAGAGTTACAGTGTCGAAGGAGTGGTATTAAGTTGGGTATCCAGTTTTTTAGCCAACAGGAAACAACAAGTCAGGATCAATAGCACAGTTTCTGACTAGGCTAGTGTCACAAGTGGAATACCCCAGGGGAGCGTTCTGGGCCCACAGCTCTTTGTCGTATATTTAAATGACTTAACAGAAGCTGTAACATCGGAAGTTGACATCTTCGCTGATGACACTAAACTATTCAGAGAAATTTCCAACCCAGAAGAAGTTAAAATACCATAAGCAGACCTGTATAGCCTGCACGCATGGTCTGATACGTGGCTGTTAAAATTTCATCCGGGTACATGTAAAGTGATGACGGTCTCCCACAAAACAAAGAGAGGAACATGAATACTTCATGAGAAAGGGGCACAGAAATGGTGCCTTTAGAACATACAGATGACGAAAAGGACATTGGGGTCATTATTGACCCATCCCTATCATTTGACAAGCATATAGCTCAAAGTGAACAATGCATACAGCATCATGGGAATGATAAGGAGAACATTTGTTTACCTACAAGTAGAAAACTTCCTCCCACTGTATAAAGGCCCAGTCCGCCCCCATCTAGAGTATGCTAATACTGTGTGGCATCATTATAAAAAGCTGCACATCGAAGCTGTTGAGAGTCCAACGTCGGGCAACGAAGCTCATTGCTTGCCTAAAAAATATGACATACAGTAAACGTATCGAAACACTCACGCTGCCAACAATGGTTTACCTATCGGCAAGAGGAGACATGATCAAGGTATATAATATTGCTGACAGGTCTCTATGATGAGGAGTTAGACTGTATATTGCCCCTACACGAAAACCACAGAACTAGAGGCCACAGCAAAAAAATCTTCCAATCAGGGATTCCATTGCAATTCCATTTTATCAATTCCAATTTCACCTCAATTCATTTCATCAATTCCAATTCCAATTCCACATCAATTCATTTTATCAATTCCAATTCCACCCAGACAAAAAGACTTTTCAATTCCAATTCCATTTGATCAATTCCAAGTCCAACTCCAATTCCATACCAATATTTACTTGAGATCAACATTGTTAAATTTTAAACCTTTTAATGCCCAAGATTGGTTAAGAAAAACTAGATTTATCATTAGCAAATTATGTCAATTTGCAGGATAAGAGACTTTTTTTTTTAATGCAACAATGCAATGACTGGCTCAGTTATGGAATGCAGGAAATTTCAATTTCCCTTTCTCCGAGATCTAACAATACTCACCATTCTGTTACTTTCTGATACACAGCTGGCCCTGACAGCTGGCTCTAGGACTATAGACTTAGAAAGCTTTACCGACTCCTTGGAACCGGGTACTCGGCTCCCAACTGCCGAGTACCCGTCTACCAGAGCTCATATTGTTTGCATAGCCACCAACAAACAGTGCCCTTGTGCGACAGCCATGATGTCCTTAAACGGAACACCATTGTCAAGGGCGGAAGAGGCGGCTATTCCTCTAACAACGTGCCCTTGCGCCTTGCACTTGGTGCCACGTCGTAATCTCACGGGTAATCTGAATGCATTCGACTACACAACGAGAGATAGAATCCATGGATGCGGCGCCATATGGCTCCATATGGCAGATCCACAGATGTCTACCATTCGACCATAACGAGTCTGTCCGTTTTGTACTTAGTCAAAGCACGGACTGGCCACCAGACACTGGCATCACGATCTAACCTACTTAGTTTCGGTATAACGATCGGTTTGCCGGGATATCTCAAAGACCGAGATCTTTGACATAAACTCTGCTCTTGGCAGTAGATGCAGACCCTCTCTGGAGACAATAATCGGTCCCTCTCTGCTGAAAGTGCATGGATCATACTGCGCCTTCTAGCTGAGGAAGCTGCCAATAGAAAGACTGCCTTTAGAGTCAAATGCTTTAGACTAGCCGAACGCAACGGTTCGAAAGGGTGCTTGGCCAGTACATTAAGCACTAAAGATAGACTCCAGGCTTGAATGACTACCAGTTGTCTCGGTCGGAGATTGCTCATTCCCTTCACCATCACACTCAACTGGGCCACCTCTGGACTATCCCTGTTGGCTAGACAAGGGATAACTGATGCCAAAGCTGACTTGTATCCAGCAATCGTGACAGGAGCTAGTCCTGAAAAGAACAGCGCACAGAGAAAGTCTGCTATTTGCTGAATAGTGGAATGAAAGGTAACAATCCCCTTTCCTCACACCAGTCTGCAAATCCGTTAACCGTGTCGTTATATGACTTGAAGGTTGGCCTCCTTCTCGCAGCCGCGATGAAATCAGCAGCCTGTCGAGAAAAGCCTCCCGACGTGGAATGTTGTTTGACAACAACCACGCAGTCAATAACATTTCGGGACGCTCGTGTAGGAAGCGTCCCTTGGCCTGGGAGATTATGTTCGGAATCTCGGGCAACTGCACTGGATTTACCACCAGCAGATCTAGCAGCTCCGTGAACCACACCCTGCTTGGCCAATACAGCGCTATTAGCAGGACCAGACACGGTTCCTCCCTGATCTTCACCAATACCTTCGGCAGAAGGATGGTGGGTGGGTACGCGTAAGCGTGCATCCCTCTCCAGCTTATCGCCAGAGCGTCTGTATCGACGGCATTTGGATCTGGAATCGGCAAGACATAAGTCATGACTTGAGCATTTCCCCTTGTGGCGAACAAGTCCACATTGGGTTTGCCCCAATGCTCGCAGATCCTTCGTAGAACTGGAGGGTTGAGGGACCATTTTGTTGGCAGAATTCTCTGTCTGCGAGACAAAGCATCCGCCAGAATGTTCAATCGGCCAGGAATGTGAGCTGCTTTCAAAACAACCGAGTAATTCCTGCACCATTGAATCAAGTGCCACACTTTGATACACAGTGTGGGTGACCTGGTCCCGCCTTGGCGATTTATGTATGATACTACCGTCGAATTGTCCGACCGTATCAATATCACCTTGCCCCTGATCATCGGAAGAAACTCTTCCAACGCCAGTTCCACTGCCATCATTTCAAGTGGAATACCCCAAGAAGACGCTCCCTGACTGCTATAGCCGGATGCATATGGTCAAGAACCATTTGCCTCCTGGACTTTGTCACACGCGCCTGCACCCTTGCCAGTGCGTCCATAGACAGCACCAAGCCGTCATTGACGCACGAAAGCGCCACAGGTGGCACAGGGTGGCCTGCCCCCGCTTCAACCCACACCGACTGAAGAAGGCGATACGAATGGTTGACAGCACTCATAGCTGCCCTTACACCCTCATCGCATAGGGACAGGACTTCATCCTGGTGTGCCTGGGACTTGTCCACAAGTGCCGGACCGGGGCCACCCGCTCCAGCACTCTGAACACCAAGTACCCAGCGGTAATTCTCGGTGACCGACGGGACAACACCATACCTGTCGTATTCCCCCCCGTGGAATACGACCCCTCGCCCGCACCTCCATGGAGGCCGCAAGAAGCTGGCCCTTGTTCATGCGTTGTTTGCTATACATAGTATCAAGCAACACCATAAACCATGGATCCAGTCCAACAGACTGGATCAGGGCTGCGGGCAAGATCCCCGTCCTAATCGATGCACCGATGGATGGGGTACATCCTCCTCGGCAGTGGTCGGAACCACAGACGGGTCCAGCCTGGCTAGCCAAGCCAGAGCCTCAGACCAATCCGTCTCCGAGGAGGACACTCCCGTGAACACGTCACCCGTTGACATGTTCACGGCCCTACCAGCAACGGCCTCCCGGCTAGGAGCCATTGCTGATATGCCAGGAACCCCGGCACCGTACGGTTCCGCCGCCACCCCATGGAACACACCAGTCCATGGAGTAGGCCTGCACGGAAAACCGTGCGGACACATAGCGGTTGAGGAACCGTGGCCAAACACGGGCGCCAACGGCACCCATGTCTGACCGCTGGACCAGGCGAGATAGGTGAGTAACATGCCTGGCCGGCCACACCCGTCACCATGGCGGTTGGTAGCAAACCAACCATCACGGGACCGGTGCCCGGTACTGGAGTGGCCTCAACCACGGGCGGAGCCGTTGCCCTGGCTTGCGCCAGGCCAGACAGCTGGAGGTCGGGTTCCATCAAGACGGAATCGACCTCCATGCTCTCCACCCGCGGCCTCACAGGCCGCAGCACACTCTCCTCCTCGGCCTCCTCGGCCTCCTCATCTTCAGACCCATAAGAGTCGTCACTAGACAAGGAAAACCGTGGAGCCGTCCTGGCGGACGGCTCCAATGCCTGACGGACCGGCCACCGCTACTGGACCACCCGGAGGTGGCCGCAGAGACAGAACCCATCAGGCCGGAGCCCGACGGGACTGCCAGGGGGCCGAATGAAATGGCTCCCTCGGTGTCCAGTCCAGAACCCTGTCCAAGGACAGGGTTCGAATCAAACATGGGGAGAGACTGCCCTACAACTTTTGGCAGCAGGGACGACACCAGCGTGGGCGGAACGCTATGCAAGACACCTTGCCTAGCCGGACCAAACCACGCCGGCGGTGCCATCTCCACCACCTCCGGTTGCAGACGTGGAACGCGCCCACGGGCCGAAACGGACGCTCCACAATTTACTTTCGGACCGCCTGACCCCACGTCAGACCCTGCCAAGTCCTTCTGGCAAGGAACTTAAGCATCGTACCGACCGACCACACAGCGCAAATGTTACACCTACTGTCAAGACTACACTTAGTACAGTGGAAACAGACATGGTCCTTGTATAGAACCCGTACGATATGTGGCACTCGACACATGATGGCGGGGATGGCTTGGCCTATAAACCAAACCTACAATAAGCCAGCGGAACGAAACAAAAATGGAAGGCAGACAATTAATTTTCAAATAATTTGACCATAAATTAACTGCAAACCCTCCCGCACCCCACCCCGCAACTTTACAACAAAGATCGCATTGACTATAACGACAAGAACGAAGCGGGCATAAATACACCCATAATTGATCCTCCAGGATGTATAACGGAACCAGAAATCATATCGCATAGCATTCGGGGTATATTTACCAATTAATATAAATTATACTCTTAACGAAAGCCAAAACGATACGTGAAGAAACAACAAAATGTAAACAAACTGCTGTAGCACACGGTAAAACCGCAGACCACGCATCTCTCAAGAATTTTGACACCACCGATCATTGCAAACCGATCGTGATCACACGTAAACTTGACCATTCCAAAGTTTTCTGGCACCATTTTTAGTACGCAGCACCCAGAACAAGATGCGCGAATTAATGAAAAATTTTCTTCACATAAACATCCGAGCATCACGGGTGTGACGTCACCCGCTCGGACCCTACGGAGAACGACGTCAGCCGATATTCGTGTTAGAAATACCGTAGCAAACACCTATTTTCATATCTGCCGATCGCCTGTTGGGGTTTAAAGAAGGCGATCGTCTGGCATATCTCGTTGTTAGCACACGTCCCAGATTCTATGGGGTCAGAAATTGGAACATGCGACACAACGAAATTTAGAGACCTAAGTCTTTTAACTATGGATAATAAGGAATTATACAACCTGGTTATCATCGGCGGTATTCTCCATTTTATCCAGTTATATCCTTTCAAGAACGCACAAACTATCAAATCACAGATAAAAGACATAGATTTCTTTTCAAAAAACTTTAAATCTCTCCCTGCAAAAAACGTGGACAGCTCTTGTTGCTATGCAAACAAGAATGACCTCTATGGTAGACGGGTACTCAGCAGTTGGGAGCCGAGTACCCGGTTCCAAGGAGTCGGTAAAGCTTTCTAAGTCTATAGTCCTAGAGCCAGCTGTCAGGGCCAGGTGTGTATCAGAAAGTAACAGAATGGTGAGTATTGATCGAAGGAGAATCAGTCATTCCACTGGTCAAATTAAAAAAATAGTCTCTTAGCATACATATGATCAATCCTCAAGACCAGTGCAGAAGGAAATTTTGGCTGGCCCCTCCGTTAATATTTAAAACAATTAGAATAAAAATTGTTGTTGCCAATAGGTAGGTACATCCTTCAGTCAAATTATTGTCCAAAAAGTCAACATTCAGCAGATCTTATTTTTAGTTCATTTGACTTAATTATAGCTTAATGCCGACTTTTTCTGATGAATATGATTAAATGTTAATGCCATGTCTAATTATTATAGATACATGTAAACCTTGCTATATAAATGTTTGCATTAAAAAGCATTAGAATACAATGTATATAGTACAGTACTGAGTGAGAGTACTGTGCACGTGTATGTAGAGTTTGTATAGCACCTCTAGTCCAGGTGTCTGTGTTTTAAAAGCCAAACCATTTCACAGAGGGAGTTGTTCAATGATTCCTTTGTTATGTAGTAGGGTATAATTACAGGGCAATTATCTTGTAATGTACAGCTTTCTTCACCCATTTCATTCCACACAGATGATAGTTATTACTTTACTGAACACTAAATTGCTAACATCGTGATGAATAATTTTAACACAATTTGGTTATCTTGGTTCTAGCTTATATATTTGAAATCATTTTAACTAATTTGTATGATTTTAAAGATGGCATGATTGACTACAGATGAAAACCTGTTTCCGGGGAATGCAGAATGAAATAAGTTCATGATCAGAGGCTTTGATTGAATAAAGGAGGTACAAATCTCACATAGGATTAAAAGGTTAATTGGTCACTCATCAGGGAGAATTGAGTTAATTCAATAATGTATTAAAGTTCATAGCATTTATCAGATCTTTATTTTGTCAATTGAGAGATTATTTTTGAAACTATACCGCTGGAATTACTGGCTTGGTTATTCAGCTAGCCACTCCAGTGGTAAAATATTCTTCCATTGCCCTGCCAATGGATATTTCTCAAACTCACTACAGATGTTTTGACCGGCTTTGGTGCTAAAGGGTTAAGGGCTAACTTGCTCATCTGTGAATTATCAGTATCTCAAATTCTAGTCTTCAAACTAAACATATAACTAAGTTGTTAAAATTTATTTTAACCCTTAGCACACTGATGTCAATATTCTATTTTTGATGGCGTCAATGGCAAAGAAACTAGTGTACATTTTTCAACAATTTTGATGGAAGATGTTGCTGTCTATGACAGCACCATCTTCCACCAAATTTGTTGAAAAATAAACACCAGTTCATCTTTTACTTTAATTTGAAAGTTTAACATTTTGATATCAGAGTGGTAAGAGTTAATAGAAACTGTTGCCGCTATAGGAGACAAAAAATAAACCTATAGAGAACCTATAAGATGCAATGCATTTAATTGACCAATGCTTGCTCCCCTAAGGATCCATGTCTATTTTTACGACAGGAGGGTACATTACCAAAGACAATCGATAGTGATCACAGTAGTGAACCATTACCAACTGACAATCCAAGCAATGGATGTATAGCAGATAAAGTCATTGATCAGTCACTGAATGAACAATCTAGATTACTACAACAGGTACCTAAGGTAGTTAATAATGAGCACAGTAGTGAAATATTAGAAAATCTGACCAATGAATTCAATCTCTTTGATAGTACGAAAGACAGAGTAATAATCCAAGAACTACAGAAAGCATGGATCCAACTCCAGTTGCAACATGAACAGCTATGTGATAAGGTTAAACAGATACAAAATGAAAATAATGTGCTGCAGTCTAAAGTGGTTGCCCTAGAGGCAAATGTTATTGCCTCACAACAGTATTTCAGTCCATATCAGCTCATATTATTCTCAGCCACTTCGTCCCAGGAACTCAACTGATTTGAATGGAGATGCTAATAAACTGATCATAGGCGATTCCACAGTTAGAGGTATACATGCAGATAAAATGAAGATTTCTAGCTCAGATGTAGTTCAGGTGATATGTCAAAGCGGACAAACAATTTTGGGCCTTATCCAATGGCTCGAAGGTCAACCTGACAGTATGACACTGCATCCATGTCGGTATTAATGACTGCAAAATTTTTAACCATATTCCTAATAGCATACTACAGAATCTCATTGAATGTTTACAGCAAAAATTTCCTAAAGCATTCATGTTTGTCGTTATCGATACAGAGTCGAGGCAATCAACAAATAAATAAATGTGTGTCTAACTTGGGAATGTAGCTGCAGGGTATCTGTCAACGGAAGAATCTCATGTTTATAGATAACTATTGTAGCTTTATTGCCCAAAGTGGTGCCCCATGGAAAATATGTTATGATGAGCTACTTCACCCCAGTAAAATTGGTAGCAGCATCTTAGCTAAGAACATTAAATATCCGGGGCGAACCATGACAAATCAAGTGGTTACCACGTTCTCAGAACTTCCACGTCCAGCGCAACATACAGTACAACCAAGACATCATACCATTAAATATACGGACAGCACTATGATGAACCAGGTAGTTAATCCACAGTACACAAATATTGATAGTAGAAATGAGCTCATAAAACCTGTTTCGCCTCCATGCATTAAAGCACCAATTCATCAGACATCACATAGTCAGCATAATGGTACATCAGTTATGGATAGTTTGAAGCAGTCTGATTCATGCAGTTAAGTGTCTTAAACAATAGTGTGTATAACTCATACTAATCAGTGCTGAGTCAACCAATAATAAATATTAATAACGGATTAACCACATGTACACACACACACACGCACGCACAAATGTACGCACACACACACACACCTAATAATAGTGCGTATGATACATACCAATTTCACCAATGATAAATATTCACAAATGACTAAACACACGCACATGTGCACACTTGCACCCACACACACACACATTAGGTGATATCTGGTTGCGAATTGTCTTGTTTACATGTGTGATTATATTAAATACTCTTGTTGGAATTGTTCTGGATTGCGCAATAAGTTAGATGATAAAGACTTCGTTGAAGCACTTTTGGTAGTTGACCTATTAACTATAACAGAATCCTGGCATGACAGAAGAACCAAAGATAGTCTTGGTCTTGCTGGATATCGATATTATGAACTCTAAGCCTCCAGGTGAGGTGTGGGTGGAATTGTGCTTTATTACAAAGATGACTTACATAAGTATATTACACCAGTTAGGAACTCGAATCCATATGTGCTACTGGTGAGGGTTTGTGGGTCCTTATTTCACCTCAACAAAGATGTGATACTTGGTTCTGTGTGCATACCACCAGTAAACTTCCCAATTTGGTCCAAGCCAGGTGTATCAGACCTATTTAGTCTGATTGAACAAGATCTGTATTCTTTTGGTCCAGAATATATTTTGTTAGGTGGTGACTTCAATGCAAGAACTGGCCAATTGCATGACTATATAGCTAACGATAATGATTTACATTTACGTTTACCAAGTTCATATACGATTTATAGTGTCAAACATAGATACAATAGGGATTCACATGTCTCAGCATTTGGTTGTAAACTCATTGACCATTGCATATCATCCAAAATACGGATTACCAATGGCCGTCTGGTGGGCGATCTGCTCAGCAAGTATACCTGCTATAAATATAATGGATGTAGTATGGTGGATTACATCTTAGCATCTGATCCTTTGTTTTTATACATGAATTATGTATATATAAATGACCTGACACACTTGTCCGATCACTGTCAATTGATTAGCAAATTACAGGTACCAATCAGACCAAAATCCAGAAATAATCCAACATTCCAACCTATTAGACACAAATTCAAATGGAAGAGCGACAGTGCAATGAAGGCAATGGCATCATTGAACTCGCCCATAATACAAAACCATTTAAATCGGTTCATAATGACCTCTTTTACTGATAGTGAATTTGATGTGAATAAAGTGACACAGGAATTAACTGTGATCATCCAATCTGTAGCTCAATCCAGTCTTCACATTTCAAAGTGTAAAACAAAATCAAAAACTAAAAAACGAGTGGTTTGATCAGGATTGTAAGGAGTACAAGAAAACAATGGACAGATTTTACAAACTCATGAAAACAAATTCCAACTATACTACTTATGCAGAAAAACACTTTCACGCCAAGAAACAATACAAGAAGCTAGTCAAGCATAAATCTAAATCATTTTTCAATAATATTCTCAATAAACGTGGCTCCATGCAGGAAGATAACCCTTCCACACTCTGGCAGCTGATTAAGACATTGCGGGGAAACAGTGACCAGTGTCTTCTGGATCCAGTAGAGTGTTTTGATCATTTTAAAGAGTTGAGTAATCATCCCAATGTTTTCCACGATGACACTTGGCCTGCTGCGTCTAGTCATGGCCATGTTCCCGCTAACTAAATGAGCCCATATCAGCATCCGAAATACTTTCCACAACAATGTCGTTGAAGAATAGAAAGTCTGCTGGGCAACTCTTCCCTAACGAATTGCTCAAATGTATAATGCCAACCCTAATAGATTATTTCACAAAGTTATTTAATTGTATCCTTGACTCTGGTCACTATCCCAAGGAATGGTCTGTATCAAATATTAAACCACTTTATGCAAAATGGTGATAAGTCAGACCCTTATAACTATAGAGGAATTGCTCTCAGTAGCTGCATGGGAAAATTATTCAACAAAGTTTTGAACGATCGTATCATACGTTTTAGTGAGAAAAATGACTTATTAAGTATACATCAGGGAGGTTTTTGGGAAAGATCATTGAACTTCAAACAATCTATTTATTTTAAAACCCATTGTAGAAAAATACCTTTAAAAAAATTAATGTGTTTTTGGCCTTTGTAGATTTTAAGAAGGCTTTCGATATGATTGACCATAAAATCTTAATTAAAAAACTTATTGATAAAGGAATAACAGGAAGGTCCTTGGCCTAGATTAAATCAATGTACGCAAATATATCGTACAGTGTAATTAGCTCCTGTGGTCTATCACCCAAGTTTCGTGGCAGGAGAGGTGTTAGGGAGAGGTGTTAGGCAGGATTGCCTTCTTTCCCCAACCCTATTCAACCCATTCATTGATGACATTAAAGACTACTTTTGTGATAATCCCTAATAACAAAGTAGACAAAAGATATTCAACCCAAGGACTGAATATAGCCTTAGGCTATATTCAGTCTTTTGGTTGAATATCTTTTGTCTACATTGTTATTAAGATTAAAGTTCCACAATTGGTCAGCCTAGCAACCAGTTGTCTACGGAAAAAGAGATAGTAATTCTATCGTCTATCTCAGCCCTGAGTCTCAACTTAGTGGATCCAGATGCGCTACTGGCACAGTCAAACACTGATGTTGTGGCCAGCGACCAAGCGACCTCCAAACCGGCGGCCATTGCCACTGTAGGGGAGGCCAGCTCCTCGGCCATCGATCCGTCCAAGAGGGGCAGGGAGAGAGTGCAGAAAAGGAGAAGGGTGGATGATGACACCATCCAGTGGAGCCACCACAACCGGCAGCCAGGCAAAGTATAAAAACCCAGCAATCTCAGATCAACATCTGGGGTCCTACAGGCAGTGGGGGAACGCTGCCTGTAAATTAACCAAACTGGAATACCAACTGGAGAAACTGGAGCAGTCCATTGCTGACTGCTCACCACCCATTATGCTCCGCACTAGAATAATCTGAAGCCCAGAATCGGACGATACCGATTTCAAACGCAAATGGGCGGGCTGGACCAGAGACAGGTGTCCACGCAACAGCCCGGCTCCACTAATGGGGACGAGAAGCACCCAGGTGATAGAAAACCTACTACAGGCAGTACAGAACCAGGCGGCCACAAGGAGATTACTAAACCTAGGCACACCACCGGCCACCACAACAGTCAACAATAATTTTAACACAAAATTTTCATACTCTGCAAAACCTTTTCAGTCGAACTGTAACAACAATTCAGTGAACAAAGACAAAGAAATTTATGTTTCTCCTTTTGTTTTCAATTATTCAAACTCACCCCTCTAAGCCAGGGCACCGTCAGTCTTCTAGACAAGGGTCTGGTCTGATTTTAGCCCATCAGTCTCAGAACCACAAATGAGTGTCCTGTATACAGACTTACAGACTTTCTTCAGGCGCATGCGCCTCAGACTTTTTTACACCAACCCCGCACCCACCATACACTCTCCTACAGATGAGAGCTGGCACCAGGGACACTCCACCGGTGCCAACTATCCTCAGTTTCCAGGACGTCATAATCAGAAAATTTGCCGCCAAAAAAACTTCAATGCCACTACCCACAATGGATGCGCCATTTGAAGCTTTTTTCAAAGCAATTAGGTATGACTTTAGTAAACATGTCCACAGGCAGTCGCATAAGAGCAATCTAACTGCCACAGAACAAACCGCTTTAGATAGTTTGAAACTGAATCATACAATCATGATAAAAAAAGCAGACAAAGGACAAGCCACAGTAGTCCAAAACAAAACTGACTACATAATGGAAGCCAACCACCAACTAGCTGATCCCAGATTCTACAAAAAGGTCGACTCAGACCCAGTGTTGCCCACAACATCTGATTTTTGGGGGTTCCAAGGACCCCACATTTTCAGATTTGGGTGTCCCACTGTAAAATCTGGGGGTCCCATGGAGTCCTCATCTGAAATATGGGGGTCCATGTTTTTTCTTAAAATAAACACAACACATTGATATAATTATAAAGTACTTTATTAAACATGTTGAAAGCTCTAGTTATGACATTGTATAAATACTGTTAATGTATATATAGAGAATATTAACTATGCATAGTTTATTAACCTTTAGCACTTACACTTTTGGCCACCATTGTAGATCACCAAAATACATATTTTTGAAAGTTTAACACTGGAATGACTGGCTCTAAGCAGTGCCAGTCATTCCAGTGGTAAATTTTCAAAAATATGTATTCTGTGATCTACAATGGTGGCTAAAATTGATCTATTGAAATGGCCCTTGTATATTTAACTAATAACATTTGAACTGCATGTCAATAAACAATAACTTAAAGCACTGTACTTGTTTGTTGTCTGATAAACCAACCAACCTACATTGACAACCTTGTATGATTAACATTTCCAAAGACCACTACATTAGTAGCTAGCAAAGACCACTGCATTAGTTTTTCTATAAAACCCTAACCCTATTTTTTATAATGTAACTGGAATGACTAAATATAGTGGAATACATAGGCTAAGATCAGACAAAACAATAATTTATCAAAAATAATCTGTATAAATCAGATTAAACTACGTAATTAGTGAAAATATATCAGCCAATAACCGGATATGTCTAATTCATAGGGAGTAACTATGTAACGCGATTGCTGATTGGTTGAATCATAGATAACGCATTAGCGTGTATACAATAAGGACGCTTGTATCGGGGAGCTTTGAGCTATACGCTGTTTGGAGAAAAAAAATCAATATTTTAACGTATGCCTACCTGTAGATCGACGATATCGTTGAACATCGCTGCTGGGATAAGCTTTTTAGTTGAGAAATTGGGAACACCTAACGATCGAGTATTGTTAAACATTATAACCCCATCTCCATCAGTCAATCAAGCAGCCGCTATTGCTAAATAAAAGACAGCTTATAGTGCGTATTGATACCGTTATAGTCAAGAAAGAACAACATTATTTTACAAGGTTCAAGTTGCTTATGACCAATTTCGATTCTTAGATGATGCTGCAAAATTCTTATTCTTCCTTACAAATAATATCCCCACCATATGTAACAATTTATTTGGCTTTTACTCTAATCATTCCACAATACCACCATAGAATTCCAGGAGTGGATTTTACGGAACTTTCTATGCCTGACAGTGATCTCGGAGTTGAGCGGATTTCTATGGTAACTAATATCTGATCGATTGGGATTGACGTTGCTATGGAGATTTGCTAGTGTGGGTGATTCTGGGCTGTGAGGGTTTGTGAACCCCACCCATGGTGACCAGTCTTTTTTGCTTATAGCACGGGCCTTTGATTTTTTTGGCAGAGTCAATGTAGTTGAGGTGTACGTGCTACTGTATAGATATACCCAATTTGTGTGGTGGTGTGTGCATTTCTGTTATCTCGGCTCTGTTGAAGGAATTCAAGGGCCTGTGTTTATTGTCATCTAGTCATGTATATAAATTGTCATCTAGTCATAGATACCATAATAGTATATAGTTAATAATATATTATGCATGTCTTATTTCTTTAATGTTGCTTTATATGTACACTGCCTGTCATTGATGATGTTTGGTATAATAAATTAGGCTTGCGCGATTTTTCGATTTAATCGTGAAGTTCGATTTATTTTTTTAAATCGCGATTTGTACGATGTAATTGAGGAAAGATCGGAAAATCGTCAAAAGTTTCATGTTTTTTAAAAATCTGAAGTGTGTACTTTTCCGTCGCATTATATCAGTACATGGGTACAATTATAATCGATTCACGCCTGTGTTCATTGTGTGTATATCCCGCCGTGCCATGCACGTGTCGAATAATTACTAATCACAACACAAAGCGCTACAATAAACAAGCTAACAATAGTGAGGTAACGCCTTTCTTTGTCATTGAGAAAATCAGCTAGTTAGTCCGTCAAATCGCCATATAATTTTCTTTCTTTCGCTGCAGACCCTGAGTCTGTTGTGAAATGTCAAGTATATACAGTTTCAGAGTGTTAGGCAATCAGTGAACATAATTCTGTTTAATTCTAGAGATAGCAATTTCAGACGGTCTAATAATCTTTCCTTTTTGATTCGGTTGTCATGTCAAATTATAAAGAAAATAAAGCAACAGCATTCCAGATTGTTTGATTTTGAACTGTGCGTTCTGTTGATTACTCTTAAATGTAAATCGTACGTTCTGAAAGCAACTATAAACCGCACTATAGGATGAGTTTACGCCGTTACACTAATACCTACTCAAAGCTGCCGTCCTATGTATGTGAATTGCGCAGTATCTCCCGCGGTACTAATATTAGTGTCTTCGCGTTACTCCGGTAATGACCTAAACTCGTCCTACAAAGGGAGGCTATAAGCAGAAGCATCATGTAATTTATATTTTCTTCTCGGCGACATTTTTATCTCAAATTTTGATGAATTAAACAATGTTTATTAAACTATACGCAATATTTAGGCGGTCCCAATTAATAATTTCACTCCTGCGATGCTGGATATAAAGTATACATTAAGCATAGACGTAGGATGGTAAGAATTCGTCGCATGAACATGTGGTCTAATTTCGTGCTATTTTTGTATCATTTATTTCAACTTTTTCTAGAAAGAAGTCACGTTAATCCGGTTTATACTTTTGGGAATTTGGATCTATGATTTAATCGAAAATCACGATTTTTTTTCATAAAATCGATCGTGATGTTTCAAATCAAAAATCGTGCAAGCCTACAATAAATCTTATCGTATCTATCAGCACCAACACTCAACTCATTCAAGAATTGAATTGACAGGTTTGGGTCCCCTCAAGATGTCCGCTACAATTACGAGAGTCCATTCACCAGAAGTGACAGCACAATAATCTAGAATACCGACGATAAGCATATATGATATATCATATAGGCATAGCCTGTGCTCAGAAATTTACCTACCTAAGTAAGTTACAATGATGTTAAATTTGGCAACGCATTGTAGAATTCGTATATGAAACTGGCAAAAAGCTGCTTACAGCAAACGAAACGGATGACCATTGACTGGATGATAGCTATTTTAGCATTCCCATCCAGCTTTAAGTATCCAAAACTGGTAACAAGTACTAAAATATTTTAAAAGACATTATCTATTCAACAATAAATACCCATATGCACCACGACCAACGACTCTAATCTTCTCGTATTTCTCCATATGTAATACGAGTTTGTAATTTATAGATCTTAATGAATTCTTTTTTTTTGGTTTTTTCTTCTTGTTATGTAAATTCCGCCTCTCGTAGTTACCCTTCATGCGACCCTCCAAATATGGAGTACATTCCTATCTGATTTCACTATATATACACCTGTGCAAAAGTTAAGCACCACCCTATTTTTACGCACATGCGAGGGTATATTCATGTGCTATGAAGAAAGCAATGGCATAAACATTTATGTACCCATCCATCTTAGTGCAAGAGGTAATAATGCAACTAGAGGAATGCTGATTATGATGGTGGGGAAACACTGTATGTTTTTGTTTGAACTTGAAAACGAGGCCTGAATATGGTTACGTTGACACAACTGACCTCTATTGCCCTACAGTTGACACACGTGGCTAGATTGTCATTAATGGTGTCTGAAAACGAAGTTTAACATCTGTGCACGAGTTTGAGACTGTCATTATTAATACCGGGTATATCCACCTTGTGCCTGGATGACGGCCTGGACACGACGTCTCATGCTGGTCACCAACCGACTGATACGCCATTGTGGTATTCATTGCCATTCAAGATGGAGTGCGTCTGTTAATTCCTGTAGGTTCTGCACAGGAGGATCCCTCCTTCTCACCATGTTTCCCAGAATGTCCCAGATATGCTCAATAGGGTTCATGTCAGGGCTCCTTGCTGGCCATGGTAGGGTTTCGATGGCATTCTGGTGGAGGTATTCATGCACAGCTCTTGCACGATGTGGTCGGGCGTTGTCATCCATGAATATAGGGTGGGTTCCAGGTGCATGATTTACAAAATGAGGGACCACAACTCTATCCAGTATGGAATCTTGATATCTTTGTCCATTTAGTGTTCCAGGTACAGTCAACAGATCCAGCTTACAATCAAATGAGATGCACCCCCATATCATAACGGAACCTCCACCAAATGGAACTTCTTCCATGATGTTACATTGGTCGTACGCCATGCGTCTGGAACTCCATACACGAGTTCGACCATCTGTGGCATGAAGCAGGAACCGACTTTCATTGGACCAGTGTACCCGTCTCCAGGATCTCATGTTCCAGTGTCTTCTTTCGTTGCACCACCTCAGACGCTCCTCTTTGTGGTGTGCAGTGAGGAGAGGACGTCTGACAGGTCTCCTAGCTTTCATGCCAGCAGCATACAGTCTCCTTTTGACGGTAGACATTGACACTCTATTGCGCGTTTCCCATTGCTGGCTGAGCACTCTGCTGTTGGTGAATGGAGATCTCCTAACAAGGCGTACTAGGGCTTGATCATCACGGGCAGTAGTCTTCTTCGGTCTTCCAGATCTAGGCCTGTCCTTCACCTCGTTAGTTTGCCCATGTTTTGCAATCAAACGACTGATTACAGTATGGTTAATGTTCAGCTGTCTGCCAATCTCTTTGCATGACATACCAGTGGTATGCATGCCTATGATTTGCCATTTCACACGATCACTTAACCTTCGTCTTGCCATAGCGGTTCACAATCAAGAGCTAATTCTCTCTGTACAAATAAACCACGGTCATGAACACAAAATTCCTAATCTTGTCGCCTAAATCTGTATGTAATGTTCTACACCTCAAACTGGACTTTTACATAACTGAACACGTGTGCTGTTTCCCGCCACGCACGGACATCAAGCGGCGTGAAGTCATGCATGCATGTGCATTTCGTACTTGGAATTATGTCAGCTAACGCGGGGACAAAAAGTATGGCAGCCTAGTTGTACCATCATGTTTCTACGTTCTATTGTTTTTGCTGGTGCTTAACTTTTGCACAGGTGCATAGTTTTGGTTTTTGGTTTTGTTATATGTTCTTTGCAATTAATAGCGACGTCATTTGGTTTCATGGACGATTTCTAGCAAGGTTAAGTCGGAGTAGACCGGAGCGTTTCTTATGTCGGTTAAAGCATAATTCTCTTGCATATTTTTTAATGTCTTGAAGTGTGAATTTGTAAGCTTACTTGCATCCAATATCATTTGTATACAGCATTCGTCTGCAATCACGATATTATGTTGCTGCACAGATGTTCTGATCGTTGTCATAGTTGGGCTTCTAACATGCTCTAGCTCTGGACAGTCCAGACGGAAGTGCTGAAGATCTTCCATTTTATTGCTACACAGTGGACATTTGGTTATTGGCATTCTGTTTCTAGCTAAGCTACCAAATAGATGATATCTCTGCATGAGTAGTTTGGCTTTGATGGTCGCTTTGTACACTGACGTTTTATCTGTTCCACAGCTACTCCACATCATGTGTGCTGCACCGATTTTTATAATTGTCTGTGTTTAGGTATTTCAAAGTAGTTTTCTCCGCAGCTTCATCCTTAAGTTTATTCTCCCAGTAGGGGTTAATATGTAATGAGATTGTTTTCTTCCATGCCAATTTGTCTGGTGGGTTTTCCAACATTGTATATGCAGATGGTAATTTATATTGCTGAAAGATTTTCCTGATGTTTACTGTGCAGCTGTTTGATGAAGGCAGCTTGATAGAAAGTTGTCATCCCAAAATATCTCATTTCAGAGAACCTTCTCTCCTCATCATTTGTACAAAGAAAGTCAGCATTCTTTTGTGAAGTTCACCTTCAAATGGTAGTGCTCCCAATAATATGCATTCTGCTAAATTGGCAGTTCCAGTTGGTAAATGTTGCATGGCTTTCAGATAGTATCTATATAATTTCTCCAGGCTTTATATTTCTGTCTGCACTAGTATTAGACCTACAAGTCCATGGATGAGAACAAGAGTTATACATATATATATATATATATATATATATATATATATATATATATATATATATATATATATATATATATATATATATATATATATATATATATATATATATATATATATATATATATATATATATATATATATATCCCATGGCTGTTTTGATGCTAGGGGATTCAACCCGTTTAAGCCATGCAGTCCCACTCCCATGGGTGAATATGATGACTTCTATTGTGTCCTTATTTCGAGCATTTGACATTCGTACAACCCCAGGATGTGTTTCTTTACATGTGTTTTCAAGGGAATACCATTTAGGCTTAGGAACGCTGTTTTCGAACCTCTCATGGCTAATTGTTTTGTTTTATTGCTGCTGAATAAGTAGCGTTCATTTGATGCATCTATTTGAGCTTCATTTATCAAAATTTGCATGGAGAGTGGTGTATCTGCTATTATGGCTAGGCCATCTGCACACATAATGGCACATGTTGAAATACCCTTGATTATAAACCCAGCAGGATGGTCATCATATTTTCGAAGCAGAGGGTTGCTATGTCTATTGAAGTGGTCCGCTGAAGACTCACCACATTGTCTTACTCCCTGACCATCATAAATTGTTTCAGATAGGTTACATTTCCATTTAACAATTGATCTGATGTTAGTATACATGCTGTTGACCATTGCCCAGAGCTGTCTTCTTATACCTTGCTTGTATATTGTGTTTAACTTGCCTTGATGGGTTACTATATCAAAGGCTTTACTCGCATCCATGAAAGTAATATACTTATGACTGTTTGTATCCATTGCTTCTGCAGTAGTCTCTGTTATTACAAATACAGCATTGTTTGAGGAGGAGTGTTCAGTAAATCCAAATTGGAGTCTACTTTTGTTCTTGTTCAGAATTGTGTGTGTGTGTGTGTGTGTGTGTGTGTGTGTGTGTGTGTGTGTGTGTGTGTGTGTGTGTGTGTGTGTGTGTGTGTGTGTGTGTGTGTGTGTGTGTGTGTGTGTGTGTGTGTGTGTGTGTGTGTGTGTGTGTGTGTGTGTGTGTGTGTGTGTGTGTGTGTGTGTGTGTGTGTGTGTGTGTGTGTGTGTGTGTGTGTGTGTGTGTGTGTGTGTGTGTGTGTGTGTGTGTGTGTGTGTGTGTGTGTGTGTGTGTGTGTGTGTGTGTGTGTGTGTGTGTGTGTCTGGCTCCAGCTGCATGTTCACCACCAACCTGTTTTGCACAATGTTAGCTGAGTCCTCTGGGATGGCCCACGCTTGGCCACCAAAGATGCTAGGTCCGTTCAGGGGTGGGGGGGGGGGTGTCCCAAGCAACCTATCCCTGATGGCTGCAGCTGGACGCATATGGTCAATGACCATTTGCATCTGTGACTTTGTAACACATGCCTGCACCCAGGCCAGTGCATCCATAGACAGTACAAGGCCATCATTAACGCACAATGGCGCCGCAGGTGGCACCGGGCAGCCTGCCCCCGCTTCAGCCCACACCGACTGAAGGATACGATAGGAATGATTGACAGCATTCATTGCCACCCTCACACCCTCATCACACAGGGCCAGGACTTCCTCAGCGGATGTCTGTTTTTTTTCCCCTAGTGCCTGAGCAGGTCGCCCGCTCCAACACTAGGGACTCGCAGGACCCAGTGGTCATCCTCTGTGACCACTGGGACCGATCCGCACCTATTTGTACTCTAGCTTGGGAATATGGCACCTTGCCCGCACCTCCCTGGAGGCTGCAGGGAACTGGCTCTTGGTTGAGAGCTCCTTAGCTTAAATCGCTTCAAGCAACCTTTGGTTCCAGGCCAATGCTCTGGATCCAAGCTATGGGTAAGGACCCATCTGTATGGCCTTCCACCGATGGATGGGGAATGTCTTCCTCTGATGTGGTTGCAACAACCAATGGATCAACCCTGGCTAGCCAAGCCAGGCATCAATCCATTCCATCTCTGAGGAAGACACCCACGTAAACACATCACCCGTTCATGTGTTTATAAGTCTAGCAGCAGCGACATTCCGGCAAGGAGCCGCTGCTGGATAGCCATAGGCATTGGAACCGTGTGGTTCTGTCCCCATCCTATGGAACAATCCAGTCCATGGGGACAACCCGTACACTGTGCAGACCCATGATGGTTCCCGGACCCAGGGCTGTACACGGGCGCCAATGGCACCCCATGTTTAGTCGCTGGTTCAGGTGTGATAGGTGAGTACCCCACCTGACCAGACCGATTGGTGGCAAACCAGCTGACACAGGACAGGTGTCTGGTGCCAGTGCGGCCACACCCACAAGCGAAGCACATGCCATGGTTTGTGCTAAGCGAGACAGATGGATACGCTCCACCTGCGGTGTCTTGGGCTGCACCAACCTCTCCTCCACTGCTTCCTCATCCTCCTATTCGAAAGAGTCATCATTGGACGAGGACACACTGGAGCCGTAATGGCGAATGGCTCCCATGCTGGATGGGCTGGCTCCTGCTACTGGATCACCTGGTGGTGGCGGCGGAGAAGCAGAATCCATCAGGCTAGAGCCCGATGGGACTGCCAGGGGGCCATATGAGATGGCACCTCTGATAGCCAGACAAGGACCCTGTCTGATGACAGGGTCCATCCCGTGCATGGGAAGAGGTTGCGCCACAGCCTTTGGGATAAGCGCTGACACCAGCATGGGCAGGACGCTATGCAAAAACGCTGGGCCGAAACAGGTGGTTCCAGATTTAATTTTGAGTCATCTGACCCCGCATCTGACCCAGTCACATCCTTCTGGGACAAAAAAATGTCACACATCACACCACGAATCACTATTGCAAATGGAACAATGATAACAGACATGGTCCTTGTAAAGAACCTTCACAAACTTATGGCAAATGTCGCACGAAAGAGGAGCGGGCTGGGCCTAAAATGCAAGCACAAAGCTACAATAAGCAAGCGTATCAAACACAGAACGGAAGCCAGACAAATAATTTTCAAATATTTTGAACAATAAATTATAAGTTAACCCTCCAGCACCCATACTAGCTTAACGCGCAACAAAGATCGCTAAACAGGCGATAAGAGCATTGAAGGTACAGAAATACATTCAGAAATTAATCCTACAGGATGTATAAAATTAACTGGGGAACCATGATGTAACCATTCGTTGTAAATTTCAGAATTTTTTTTTTTTAAATACTTCCAAGATAAATGACATAAAACAATTAGTTTACCGAATTGGAGTCTGTAGACTGTCTAATGATATCTTAGTTGGGGTGGGTACCTGGTTCCAGGAACATGCATGAGCTCTGGTAATGTCCAAATGACTCTTAGGGCACATCAACCTAGGTGGGCTGTTATCAAGAAGTGATTACATAATGGTAAGAATTGATCGAAGGCGAGTTATGTGCTCAAATAGCTTGCACAAGGTAGAGCTTATTGTTATGCCTCTATACTTAGCATAGATATGTGGATCTTTGACCTTTTTGTGTGCTGGGATAATAGCGAACGCAGTGAGCAATGGCTTCGTGCGAAGGCATGGCGAATGAAGTGAGTGTATATAGATAACATGTACGTACGTGTAATGAGGGTAAATCAACAGAAAGTGAGACAGGGAACCAGGCTAAAATACATATACCATATGACTGAGAAAGCTTCGTTTCCAGTCGCGAGTGTTTTTTTGGTTCCGGTTTCAGCTTATGATATAGCTTTTGTGGTTTCTTCATGGGCCCCCATTCCATTATGGGCTATGGCTCTTCATTATGTCCAAAATTTGTTTGACAATGTTATCATGAAATAGCGTACATTTACTTTAGAAAAGCGATTAAATGGTCTGATGCAGACCAGATAAAAGCCTTATGTATTCCTATTTACGCATCTGTAAATGCAGTAGGCAATATGAGGTTTGTCTTTGGTTTGGTTGACTGTTTGGTATTTTTTTTAACACTCATGGCCACAGAAAGTCATCAAAATTTAAGGCTGGGTACCACGCCATTCGTACCTGGATGGAATGTACATTCATGTATTTACTCGCAGACATGCATTAATTCCCGTTTTTTGTGGCTTATGTCTGGATAAACACGATTTAAAAAGTCTAGCA
Organism: Chaetoderma sp. LZ-2023a; assembly: GCA_034401795.1. Taxonomy (NCBI): domain Eukaryota; kingdom Metazoa; phylum Mollusca; class Caudofoveata; order Chaetodermatida; family Chaetodermatidae; genus Chaetoderma; species Chaetoderma sp. LZ-2023a. The sequence continues at coordinate 61,897,809 of CM067369.1, read as the reverse complement.
GACAATATTTCATTATGATATCAAAGTTACTAGGAACTTGTTTGTATTTCCCCCAAATAGTGAGGAGCACCACGATACCGTACCGTATGCCATATATAACCATATGTTGATACTGGATGAAAGGTTATGTCCTATGAGTCCAGATCTTCTTCCTCTTAATCTTTCGTTACATTAACTGACACATTGTGTCTTGCAGCAGAGATCACTAGGGTTGCATCAAACTGATATTTCATCTCCTGTCCTGACCAGTGTTTGTCAAGTCTTGCTTCAAAGGTATTTGCGGTTGGCGCACTCACATCTTCTTCTGGCAGACTATTCCACCGATCAGCTATTCTGATACAGAGGCTATGTTGCCTTAGCTGATTGTTTGCCCTCATCTTATACATTTTTAGATGGTGTCCTCGAGTTGCAGAATCTCTGAGCGGGATAGTTGGGCAAACCTCATGGTCATATATGCCTCTCAACATCTTGAATGCCTCAATCATATCTCCTCGCAGTCTTCTGTAGGTCAGTATAGGTAGCTTCAGCTTCTGCAGCCTCTCTTCGTAGCTCAGGTCTTGGAGTGTAGGGATAAGTTTTGTAGCCCTTCTCTGGATGTTCTCGACTGTCACCAAGTCTTTCTTCCTAAGTGGATACCACACTGCATTTGCGTACTCGAGGTGAGGATGAACTAGTGCCTTGTACAACCATGTGAAGCTATCTAAGTATATACATGTACATGATTTTCGAATCAGTCCCATTATCTGAGTTGCCATGTTGACTTTTTCGCCTATGTGCTCTTCAAAGGACAATCTTGCATCAATGGTCACACCTAGATCCTATTCCTTGTTGACCTTAGCTAAAGTGTGTTGTGGGTCGTCCCCTCGATTTCCTCTCATGTGGTAACTTCTTTCTTCTTCATATGATTTCCTTTCCACTGTCACGAGCTTACACTTATCTGGGTGGACGCGTACTAGCTACTTATCAGACCAGTCTTACAGTCTGTACATGTCTGATTGCAGTTTTCTTGTGTCTTCGGCACTGTTGATTTGACGTGATACTTTTGTGTCATCAGCGTACATGTACGTTTCTGATGAGAGTAATTAAGGCAGATCATTTATATATAAGCATGAAGAGCATGGGTCCCAGAACACTTCCTTGTGGGATCTCACTTAATACACTGGCCTACGTTAATGCTGAGCTGTTCACGCTGACTCTTTGCTTCTGGTTGGATACGTCGGTACAAGCTTTATAACGTCATTGGACTGGTGCAACTATTTTAATGGTGTAGGCCCCGGTAAAAGATGCAACAATGCTGGTGGATATCACTGACAATGGGCAGATGAGTTGTTGTGAACATCGTGGACTGGATTTACCAGAATGCCCTCCACGTATGACAAAAGATTAGCTTCAAACTATAATAGATGAGCAAACGTATTTAGGACATCTTGACCCTATACAAATCCGTCCTATTTATTTAAGCAATAAATGGTGGAAGTCTTTGGGAATTGTCCAATGATGATGATGATGATGATTAACAAATTCGATACATTCTAAAAATCCGCATTTCAACTTTCCCAACCGGGACGAATCGTTCTCTGGTCGACATTTCGAAAACTAGACACTATGGGCCAAACATTCTCTCCTTTTGTTTATCATTATATCACAAATCCGGATACAGCACCGGACGTGGATAATCCGCCAACATTTGATCCACTCATAGGCTTTCCAGATGGAAGAAAAGAAAGAGGTATACTTATGGAGAAACTTAAAGATACCAGTTTTCGACATAGAGGTCGCTTAGCAGCTCACCTTCGATGTCAAGCTAAGTTAGTTAAGTTAAGTTATATTCAGAACGCAGGCATAATGCCTATATGTTCTGCTCCCATTTCGAACTTGGTATTAAAATCATCATATCTGTGCAACTTGATAAACTGTCAACAATAATACCAACCCGGTAAATGTAGAAAACCTGAACAAATCAACAATAGTAAATTATATACATTTATACAGATACTGTATGAACATATACATATAATATTTTTATATTTTTTATTTTAATTATTGCATAATGGTTCCCATAGTAATTAGTATATGCTATAGTATACACACATAATGTCTTAAATTTTATGAAACTACGCACTATAAATTGATTGGTGCAAAATTGCACCCAATCCTAATATTATTATATTTATGTATTAATATCTATGCACTATGGTTGATTGGCGCAAAAATACACCCAATCCTAATATTATATCTACTTGTATCCACATCTACGCACTATGATTGATTGGCGCGAAAACGCACCCAATCCTAATATTATTAGATTTATATATAGCCACATCTGTACAATATGGTTGATTCAGACCTGCCAACACCTACGGATTGTCCATAGCTTGTACGGAAATAGCATCCAAACTACGCATGTACGGGCGTCGAGTGAAAATACAGAAATAAAAAATTGTGCAATTACAGTAATACTGACAAGGTGGTAAAATTAACGAATTTCCATTTGTGGGTCTATGAAAACAGCGACCGCTTATCAAAACACGTCAGCTTCCATTATGTCAAGAAGTTATAATTGCTTAATCTAGCCGACCTTTGAGAGCAGCCCATAGAGTTAAAATGGCAGTAGAGTGCTTACGCTTATGCCGTTGTTTTGGCATATTATATTCATGTAGCCTCCAAAAAGGACTTGATAACTGGAAGAGAATTTGAATAGAGACAGAGTTATATTTTTATGAGAAATGAAATTGTATTGGCTATATTAATCCGACACTATACAACTAAGTAATAGAATTAGTATACACCAGGGTTCGTACGCATGTATGGAAGTCTGGAAAAAGTATGGAAAATTAGGAAAGCCTTTTCCAGGGCTGGAAAAAGTATGGAAATTCCAATTTTGGGCCAACTGGTATGGAAAATTAAAATATCGGCAATCCTAATTTTTCCGACCACAATCTTTTTGTTTACGAACGAAATCTCGTGTTTCCGCCAATCTTGCCAGAATCTAATTTGATTGGGTCCCGGTCTCGTCTTGCAATAGAGAACTGCCTATTACCGGGAACATCTCGCGGTTGTTGAGAAATACGGGTTCTGAACATGTTCAAGTACAACGCAATAAAAATGAGTGAATCGGCAGTTGTCTGTCAAATAGTACAGAGTGTTAGAAGCCGAAACAATGAAATAATTTGCGAGATTGCCGTTTTTTGTGATACAGTAAAGATGGGAAAGTGCAAATATGCTAGTGTTTGGGAAACTAATGATAAATATAAGGATTGGATTTTACCGGACAACACATCAAACTCGCGTGCCAAATGTAGTGTTTGTAATAAGTTGTTTGTTATCGGGAACGTGGACGAAGCAGCTCTTGTTAGCCACATGCCGGGAAAAAACCCATGAAACACTGACAGAAGTTCGTCTAAAGCCAGTGCCGAAAGTTACGGATTTCTTTGTTTCAAGATAAGAATATTCTACATTTTCACATTGATGGTACCAGAATCATTTAGAAGCGTAGCAATTTTATATCGCCCAACGTTAGATGATTCCCAACTTTGCCCTCGTATCGTGAGGCCTCTTGTGTTGGCTCGTCATCGTGTGAAAATAATGAATTCCTGTTGCTATGGCAATCATTTAGAAGCGTGGAAATTTTATATCACCCAATGTTAGATGATCCCAACTTTGCGCTGAGGTAAAATATTATTGACTGTCCAACAGCTCTTTCGTATCGCGAGGCCTCTTATGTTGCCGCATTATCAAGTGAAAATAATGAGGATTCCTCCTGTTGCTATGGCAATATGATCAGCTATGGTAAATTAAAATTAAATTAGTGTATGTGTATATGTGCAGGGTTTAACTTGTTATCCAAAGGTGGGGGTGGTGGGGTGGGTGTGGGCCTCAACAAATAAATCATTAAATGTGGGTGTCTCAAGCTCAACTTTGCATGATAGCTGTTGAATTTTGAAAATAATTTGACTGGAAACTATTGCTGCAACAGTTTCCAGTCAAATTATTTTCAAAATATTCACCAAAAAATGTGCTGCTGTAATGAAATTCATATCTGGTTTGCATCCTGAAAAACACTGAGCCACTCCTAGACAATATACGGTCCTCAGAGCCACTCATAGACAATATACTGTTCCCAATCTAGATTTTGGGGATGTATAGCCTCAAAAAGTCCCTTTATAATGAGAAATCCTGTGTATCTGTGACACACTGTGTGTGGTTGTGTGTATGTTGATATTTCCGGCTATATTAGATTAAGATAACGCCTATGATCTTTTAATAGTGTGTTTTGATAGGATAGCTGTTGAATATTTTGAAAATAATTTGACTGGAAACTATTGCTGCAACAGTTTCCAGTCAAATTATTTTCAAAATATTCAACAAAAAATGTGCTGCTGTAATGAAATTCATATCTGGTTTGCATCCTGAAAAACACTGAGCCACTCCTAGACAATATACGGTCCTCAGAGCCACTCATAGACAATATACTGTTCCCAATCTAGATTTTGGGGATGTATAGCCTCAAAAAGTCCCTTTATAATGAGAAATCCTGTGTATGTGTGACACACTGTGTGTGGTTGTGTGTATGTTGATATTTCCGGCTATATTAGATTAAGATAACGCCTATGATCTTTTAATAGTGTGTTTTGATAGGATAGCTGTTGAATATTTTGAAAATAATTTGACTGGAAACTATTGCTGCTTAAAGCAGCAACAGTTTCCAGTCAAATTATTTTCAAAATATTCAACAAAAAATTTACTACTGTAATGAAATTCATATCTGTGTGTGCGCGCGCTGTGCTTTGACATTCTTGTGACAATTATTTATATATGCAGTTTGTTATTGTCCTCGGGTCTTCCACTACTGCGGTTGCTTCAGTTCCACAGGAAAAAGTGTGCATGTTTTGATATTCTTGTTTTATAAAGTTTAATAAAGTTTTTATATGATGAACTTAGTAACTGTGTTTGTTTTTTGTCTGATTGAAAGTCCCAAAATGATGTCTGGAAAATTTGAAATTGAGTCTGGAAAAAGTCTGGAAAAGGTATGGTATTTAATTCTGCTGAAGGTGTATGAACCCTGATATATGCTCTACGGCTATTCTATATCTATGAAACAGCCTGCTGAGATTCTCTAATCTTGTTAATCGGCATCTTTCGCCTTATAACAGCATTGGATTAATAGAATGTGAAAGTTAGCATTATGAGAGAATCCTGGAAGTTTGTTTGTTTATGATGGCTACAGATATGCAATTCAACTATATAAATATACCAATGTAAATCGGAAATCATCCGTTCAAAGTGTGAGAAAATCAAAATAATCTTTACCGAAATATTGACCTTCATGTTAATATATATTTCTGTGATCGCGGTATGAGATTTTGTGCGCAGTGGATTTCAGTCTTTGTTTTCCGATTTTGGTGTCTAAATGGCATTATCGTCAATTTCTCCCCCTACCAGGCTTTTTCCGTATGGCGTGAACAGTAGAAGGGGGAGAGATTGACGATATAGCCTTCTATTCAAAAATGTAATGGTAAATTAACTCACACAATACTAGATGACTATATTTACATTTTACCACCGGAATGACTGGCTCGATAACAGTCAATCAGTCCAGTTGTAAAATTTCATAGATATTCTTCTCTCGCCTTGTTTAAAATCATGTGTTTTGCTGCTTTTTTAATTACTACTGAACTACTGAAAGGTTCCTCAAACTACTGAAAATCCACTACTGAAAGAGTCTGTGAAACTACTGCAAATCATGTTTTTCCACCTGAAACTACTGATTGCTTGATCTGGGGGTTGGCAGCTCTGTTGATTGGTGCAAAAATGCACCCAATCCTAATATTATATCTACATATAACTATCTACTATAATTGATTGGTTCAAATCGCACCCAATCTTGATATTATCACAGTGTATATTTACATGTAATTCTCTACTATTGTAGATTGGCGCAAAAACGTACCCAATACTATAGTTCTTATGTTTACACTAATATATTGATACCCGAAATTGCGCAAGAATGCACCCAATCTTAATAACATTTTGTTTTTATGTAACCATGCACTATAATTGATTGGCACAAAATCGCACCCAATCTGTGGTGTTGAATTTGAAAAGTTTTCAGTGACCTCTCTTCATCAAGATATGTGTACGTTCTGCGTATGGTGGCCATTATTCCCATCGCTTTATTTATTTTAGCTTGCATATGATATCGGAAGTTCAAATGGTTGTCTATTGTGACGCCAATGTCTTTTTCACTGTCCACGCCTTCTAATTCTACAATTTGCCCCTTTTTATTATACAAGTTATACTTCTTGTCATTGCTGCTATCAGATGCACCTATTGTTAACACTTTACATTTGTCTGGGTGAAATCGAAGTAACAACTTCTCTGACCACTCATGAAGCGCATCCAAGTCATCCTGTAGTTCTTCAACATCTGTACCACTTTTTATTTGTTTATATAATTTTGTATCATCTGCGTATAGATAAACATCTGATTTCACACATTCTGGCAGGTTATTGATGAATATGATGAACAGAACTGGTCCTAGAACACATCCCTGCGGGACACCGCTAGTGACTTTAATGCCATTTTGAATATGTTCCATTTACAGACACTCTTTGTTTTCTGTCACTTAGAAAGTTATTTACCCATTGACACATCTGATCACTTATTCCATAACCCCTCATCTTCCTTAACAACCGCTTGTGTGCCACTGTGTCGAAGGCCTTCATGAACTCCATGTAGATTACATCAATAGTTCCTCCATTGTCTAGAATATCTGTCCACTGATCTAGGACCTTTGTCAGCTGTAGGCTTGTTGATCACCCACTAATGAAACCGAATTGCTGGTTACTGAGCAGACCATTTACATTTAAGTGGTCAATAACTCTTTGTCTAATACGTTTCTCAAAAATCTTTCCAAGCACACTGGTTAAACTAACCGGTCAGTAGTTTCCCAGACTTATCCCCTTTTTTGAAAATGGGCGTAATATTAGCTACCTTCCATTCGTCTGGAACAATGCCGGTTTTAAAAGAGGTGTTAAACATTGTAGTTAAGGGTAAGTAAATTACCTCATACAATTCAAACAGTACTTTCGTGTGTACCTCATCTGGTCCTTGAGACTTACTACAATCAATATTCTTCAGGAGTTTGTGTACTTCCATTGGTTCAAATACACTGTCATCTGATTCACTAACATATTGCCTAACCCTAAAATTCGGTGGTTCTGCTGTTGGTTCTGAGATAAAAACACTTGTAAAGAAATCTGCCAAAACATCAGCCTTTTCCATGTCAGTACTTGCTACTGTTGGTGTGCCATGTGTCTCACTAATCAGCTCAGCTATACCAGTTTTACATTTGCGTTTTGAATTTGCATATTTCCGGAAGAGTTTTGGGTTTGTCTTAGCTTTCATTGCAATATCTTTTTCTTTATCTCTTTTTGCTCTCCTTACAACTTGTTTTACTTTATTTCGGGCCCTAGTGTATAGTAGTCTATCCTGGTCACTTTGTGTTCTCATATACCTTTTCCACGCACTCCTTTTTTCTTTAATAACTGCCATTGTCTTAGGTGATATTGGTGTGTCTGATTTCTTTCTGTTGCCTGGTTAATTCTCACGTTTTGGTATGTATTGCTCCTGTGCCATTTTTATCTTTCCGGTGAAGATTTCGATCATCTCATTCATTGATTTGCCTTCCCCAGTTAATCTCCATATACCCCTCATCATCTCATAATTTCCCTTTTCATAATTGAATCTTGTGCCACGCTCTGTTGCCTCTTCATAGTCACACATAAAGTTAAAATGATCAGCATATGGTCGCTATTGCCAATAGGTGAGTCATAGTCAATATCGCTTATGAATCCCTCATCATTGGTTAGAATTAGGTCAAGCAGGCTTGGTTTATCTAATCCTCTCACTCTGGTTGGTTTATTAACCATTTGACATAGGAAACTGTTTCGCAGGCTCTAGGAATATCTCTCCAATCCCATCTCCGGTCCAGTTTATCTTGGGAAAATTAAAATCTCCCAGTATCATTATGTGTGAATAGCCATGTGCTTGTTCTGTTACCTGTCGCAGTAGTTTGTTTAATTCCTTATTATTTACATCAGGACTATCCGGGCTTCTATATATTAGTCCAATTAATAACTTGTCATTATTTGTCAGATTTATTTTAACACAGGTCTGTTCACGAAAATTATTTACAAGTTTGAGTTCCGCTGGTTTTAAATAGTCTTTTATGTACATAATAATTCCTCTACCATCCTTTTTGGGAAGTCACCTGGTACAATTTCATATCCCTGCATCGCCAGTTCTTCCTTTGTCGGTAGAAATCTGCAATGTTTTGTGAAGACTTCTGTTATGAGGATAACGTCTGTTTTTTTCTGCATCCTTTTAATCCTGGTTACAAATTCCACAAATTTATTTGGCTGGCTATCCGCTTTTGTTTTTCCATGGCGGGCTATCCGCATTTGTATATACACAATATAACATATTAGTTGTACCATCCCTAGCTCTAGTGTTATCATATCTTTTCATAGTGACATCTTTAACTTTTTTATACCCCGCCCAAAAATTTGGCGGGGTATTATGTAATGCCGCTGTCTGGGCGGGCGGGCGGCAGAGTGGTTTCCGGATGATAACTCTGTTACTGTTTGTCGGATCGCATTGAAACTTTATAGGGTGGTTGGACTTGCTCTTGGGAAGAAACCTATCGAAAGCGATGATGATCTGAAATCCAAAATGGCTGCCAGCCACTGGTGGCCATCTTGAAAATTGGTTTCCGGATGATAACTCCGTTACCGTTTGGCGGAGCGCATTGAAACTTCATAGGGTGATTGGACTACGTCTGGGCAAGAAACCTATCGAAATCGACGATGATCCAAAATCCAAGATGCCCGCCAGCTACCGGCATCCATCTTGAAAATTGGTTTCCGGATGATAACTCTGTTACTGTTTGTCAGATCGCATTGAAACTTCATAGGGTGGTTTGACTAGGTCTGGGGAAGAAACCTATCGAAATCGACGACGATCCGAAATCCAAGATGGCTGCCAGCCACCGGTGTCCATCTTAAAAATTAGTTTCCGGATGATAACTCCGTTACCGTTTATCGGATCGCTTTGAAACTCCATGGAGTTGTTAGACTAGGTCTGGGGAAGAAACCCATCGAAATTGACAATGATTCAAAATCCAAGATGGCTGCCAGCCACCGGTGGCCATCTTGAAAATTGGTTTCCGGATGATAACTCTGTTACCGTTTATCGCATCACTTTGAAACGTCATAGAGTGGTTGGACTCGGTCTGCGGAAGAAGCCTATCGAAATCGACAATGATCCAAAATGACTGCCAGCCACTGGTGGCCATCTTGAAAATTGGTTTCCAGATGATAACCTTATCGTTTATCGGACCGCTTTTAAACTCCATCCTGGGGTCAACTACGTCTGGTGAAGAAACCTATCTAGATTGACAATGATCTGAAATCCAAGATGGCCACCAGCCACCGGAGGCCATCTTGAAAATTGGTTTCAGGATGATAACTCCATTACCGTTTATCGGATCGCTTTGAAACTTCATAGAGTGGTTGGAGTAGGTTGTGGAAGAAATTTATCGAAATCGACACTGATTCAAAATCCAAGATGGCCACCAGCCATGGGCTGCCATCTTGAAAGTTGGTTTCTGGATGATATCTCCATTACCATTTATCGGATCACTTCCTAGGGTCGGTGGAATATGTCTGGTGAAGAAACCTATCAAAATTTACGATAATCCAAAATCCAATATGGCCACCAGTCAGCGGCAGCCATCTTAAAAATTGGTTTCCAGACGATACCTCCTTGATTGTTTAGCGGATTACTTTGACACTTAATAAGGATTACTGGTCTGAGGAAGAAATAAATATTTTCTGATAGCTGTCATTTATTAGTTTGTCATCATGGCGGGGTATTATGCGCCGTTTGCGGAGCTCTTGTTACAATTTGCACCTATTTTTTATCTTTGCTATATACATGTTCCACGGTGGACCTTTGACCTTGTACCTCCAGTTTCCAGACTTGTCTTTGTTTTCTCTATCTTTCGCTTCACTCACCAATTTATTCTTTGTGTCTCTGTCCTCTTTGCACATATTGCTCTTGATGCTTATTTTGGAATATGCTGACTCCTCCTCAATCCCTCCGAGCCTGTGGGCATTTTAAAAGATTTCTACTCTCTTTTTTTCTTCTGCCAATATAACATTCAGTGGTCTGGTGCTTCCTTCACCTCCGTCTTTATTCCTGGCACCGAGTCTGATCAGAGTCTTCACCTCCACATCTCTAAGCTTTAGTATATCAGTGAGTCCTTTCATAAATTCAACGTCATGTCTTTTCCGTGCATCTGGACTTTCTGAGTCACTTTCTGGATGATGACTGATTTCTTTCTTTCCTCTTCCCTATTGATCTTTAATCTGATCTCATTTAGATCTTTTTTGCCACAGACTGAATTAGTTAGCTTCAGCTCTCATATCGCTGTATCAATAATTTCTTTAACATGAGCCTCTGACACCTCATCCAATTTATTTTCTACCACCGAAATTCTTGCCTCCATTCTTGCCATCAGCTTATTACATCTCTCTTCTACCTCTGATATCTTTTTAATATTCCTTACTGCATCAAGTTCACTATCAGTCTACTACTAACTATAAAGACCCTTTGGTGCAAAAAAGAAAATGAGAGCGAGATACTACTCACAGGTCCTTCTTCAACCCCTACAAAACTTTGTTACGCTCCTCATCTCCTATGTATCCCTCTACCACGTCTAGATGATCTGTCTGCATGTGGCATTCATGTTGAATATCATTTAGCAGGTGTGTTAACCAGGCTAAACTTATGCTATGGATCGGGTGTACACCATCGCTGAGCAAATTTAAATTGAATGAGTATCGTATCACCTTCCCTCTCTCTTTTCAACTTCTCGTTAAACTATTATTTAACTTTAATGTTTTGTGCCTCTGTTGTGTGGCATTGAGCTGATCAACGATTTTATTGACTGATGTTACCTGTTTCGCCACCAGTCTGTCAGCATCCACAAATTTAGCTAGATTAGTGATTTTTCTTTTTATTCCAGCATACAATCGATATTGGTGGCAGATCTACAATCTTTAGCATAAATTATCGTGGTATGGCCTGACTATATGCTGGAGTCCTCCTCACTTCCGATATATATGAACTTCCCTCACTTGTAGGTTATATCGCATGTTCCAGCCCACAAATATATCACAATCTTTATTGCAGGTGTAATGCGTTCCTCAATTAGGTCTACAAGAGTGGGTGTTTGGGCACCGGGTTGGCACCAAAGTTCTAATAGAAACCTTTTATTGGATTCAATCAGCCAAGCATCTCACAAATGAAATCCTTTACTGTCTGATACCAAAATAGGTTTTTTTATACTTGACACCTTGTACATCTTGTGATATTACATTATGTCTGTATATAAACCGTTTTAAATTGTTTAATATCAACTTATTTTCATCAATCACAGCTTTAATTGTAGAATCGCAGTAGTTTTCATGCCCATGTACTCAAATTTCTTCAGAAATATACATTATAATTACACAAAAGATCATTTATTTATTCAAATTATTCAGAGATAATTTTCCCGCTTGTTCTTTGCTGTAGGTTCCGGCAACCTACGTCAACATGTAAATCAAATCAATAAACTTTAATTGCTGCTATTTTATGAATATATATACATTGATTACAGGAATCCATCAAAGGCAATGCCTATACGGCGATCGAACATTTACATATATAACATACAAACATCACATTCATAGTTTCGCACATCCGGGCATCTTGAGATCGGCCAACATTAAAGTTGGGGCAAACTTACTACGTGCTAAAGAGGACTGCCAATACAAATGCATTGTTTACATTATCCATGAAGTTCAAACCATTAAATCCTGTATCTGAGAATCTGTAATAACCCCGCCAGGTATCAGAAAACATCAAATCATGAGTAAATTTTGCAAGATATTAAAGAAAATGTAATTATGATTTTACGGCCCATTGCCTGTAATGTTAAATTAGCCCCTCCGAAAATGGTGTCTCTCCCAGGATATTATGGGAAATTTGATTGTGATGACGTCATCACGATTCTATGACTTATCGAAAACAATACAGCAACACTCTACGCATAACATAAACAATAAAAAGGAAAAGAGAGAAAAAAAGAAGAATTATAAAGGTGGTTATGTTGTAGCATCCACTTGCATTGTGTGAATTTTTTATTTTTAAGTGAGTTGACAGTTTATTTATAAATACGTGTATGTATTGTAGATTTCCCGTTTCCAAGAAATATCAGGATTTTATCGATGATCTGTATATCATGTAATCAAAATAGCTCGATACTGATTGACTATACAAGACGCACATATACTATTATACTAACGCAACATTATCATCTTTCTTTCCCCATGGGAAGCGATTGCACTATGCCGTTACAAATCGACTAATAACGCTATTGTAGCTCAGCCAATTAGTGATTACTTGCAAATATTCATTGCAACTCTGTTTTGATTATATGATATATAGATCGCTGATAAAATCCTGATATGTCTCGGAAACGGGAAATCTACAATGTAGTAATAGGCTGGTTAAGTAAATTGACATTATTTATTAAGAATTGCTTAACTCACTTATAAATCCATTCAAACTAAATGAATTTTATCAGCCCACACCACTCGAAAATGATCATGACAATGAGGAAATAAACTTCCCCTCACCAGAATGTGAATAAATATTACAAAAGGAATTCTCCTTCGATCAATACTCACCATTCTGTTACTTCTGATATACAGCTGGCCTTGACAGCGGCTCTAGGATTATAGACTTAGAAAGCTTTACCGACTCCTGGGAACCGGGTACCCGGCTCCCCACTGCCGAGTACCCGTTTACCATAGAGCTCATTCTTGTTTGCATAGCAACAAGTGCAATACATGCTTTTCGCATTAAGGATTTTAGTGTTTTTAAAAGAATCTAAGTCTTTAATCAGTGATAGTTTGTGTGTTCTGAAAGGATAACTAAGGACTATGGAGAATACCGCCCAAGACAACCAGGTTGTATTGTTCTTTATTATCCATAGTTAAAAGACTTAGGTCTCTAAATTTCGTTGTGTCGCATGTTCCGATTTCTGACCCCATAGAATTTGGGACGTGTGCTAACAACGATATATGCCAGACGATCGCCTTCCTTAAACCCCAACAGGCGATCGGCAGATATGAAAATAGGTGTTTGCTACGGTATTTCTAACACGAATATCGGCTGACGTCGTTCTCCGTAGAATCCGAGTGGGTGACGTCACAACCGGTCGCTCGGATGTTTATGTGAAGAAAAATTTTTTCATTAATTCGCGCATCTTGTTCTGGGTGCTGCGTACTAAAAAATGGTACCGGAAACTTTAGAATGATCAAGTTTACGTGCGATCACGATCGGTTTGCAATGATCGGTGGTTTCAAAATTCTTGAGTAGATGTGTGGTCTGCGGTTTTACCGTGTGAGACAGCAGTTGTTATACATTTTGTTGTTTTCTTCACATATCGTGCTGCGTTCGTTAGGAGTATAATTTATATTGATTAGTAAATATACCCTGAATGCTATGCGATATGATTCCTGGAGCCATTACACATCCTGTAGGATCTATTATGGGTGTGTTGTGCCCGCCGCGTACTTGTCGTCATAATCAATGCGATCGTTGTTGTAACATGGCGGGGTGGGGTGCGGGAGGTTACGGTTAATTTATGAGTCAAAATATTTGAAAATTAATTGTCTGCCTTCCAGCCGTGTCTCGTTCCGCTTGTTTATTGTAGGTTTGTGCTTATTTTATAGGCCAAGCCAGCCCCGCCATCATGTGACGACTGCCATAAGTTTGTCTGTGTAATGTTCAAGGACCATGTCTGTTTTAGGTGTGCCCTGTGTAATATAGATCATAGGTGTAATGTTTGTGGTGTGGTCCGTCGAAACGATGGTTAAGTTCCTTGCCCAGAAGGACTTGGCTGGGTCTGACGCGGGGTCAGGCGGTCCGAGAGGAAATCGTGGAGCGCCCGGTTCGGCCGGTGGGGGTGCTCCACGTCCCCAGCTGGAGGTGGCGGAGATGGCACCGTCGGCGTGGTTTGGTCCGGCTATGCAGGGTTTTCTGCATAGCGTTCTGCCCACGCTGGTGTCGTCCCTGCTACCAAAGGTTGGCGGGCAGTTTCTCCCCATGCCTGATACGGATCCTGTCCTCGGACAGGATTCTGGACTGGTTACCGAGGGGGCCGTCTCGTACGGCCCCCTGGCGGTCCCGTCTGGCTTCGGCCAGACAGGTTCTGTCTCTCTGCGGCCACCTCCGGGTGGTCCAGTAGCGGTGGCCGGTCCGTCAGGTGTGGGAGCCGTCCGCCAGGACGGCTCCACGGTTTATTCGTCTAGTGACGGCTCTTCGGAGTCTGAAGACGATGAGGCCGAGGAGGAGAGGTTGCTGCGGCCCGTGAAGCCGCAGGTGGAGAATATGGAGGTTGATTCCGTCCTGGACGGAACCGGCCTCCATTTGTCTGGTTTGGCGCAAGCCAGGTCAGCGGCTCCACCTGCGGCTGAGGCCAATCCGTTACCGTGCACCGGTTCCGTGCGGCTTGGTTTGTCACCAGCCGTCAGGGGAACGGGTGTGCCGGGCCAGGCGTGGTACTCACCTATCTCGCCTGGTCCGGCAGCCGGACATGGGGCGCCCGTGGCCGGCTATGGTTCCGCGACGGTTACGGGTCCGTACGGTTTTCCGTGCGGACCTACCCCATGGACCGGAGTGTTTCATGGGGTGGCGGCGGAACCATGTGGTAGCGGAGTGCCTGGCGTGTCAGCCGTGGCTCCTTGCCGGGAGGCCATGGCTGGCAGACCCGTAAGCACGTCAACGGGTGACGTGTTTGCGGGGGTATCTTCTTCGGAGATAGATTGGTCTGATGCTCTGGCGTGGCTAGCCAGAGTAGACCCGTCTGTGGTTTCGGCCACAGCCGATGAAGATGCGCCCCGTCCGTGGGTTGCGTCGATTAGGACGGGGATTTTGCCCGCGGCCCGGATCCAGTCAGTGGGACTGGATCCACGGTTCATTGATTTGTTGGATGCTATTTATAGTAAACAACTAATGACCAAGGGTCAGCTCCCTGCGGCCTCCAGGGAGGTGCGGGCAAGATGTCGTATTCCGCGGGGTGAATACGACAGGTATGGTGTAGTCCCGTCGGTCACGGAGGATGACCGATGGGTACTGGGCGTCCAGAGTGCCGGGTCGGGTGGTCCCGGTCCGGCACTAGTGGATACGGCCCAGGTACACCAGGAAGAAGTCCTGGCCCTATGCGATGAGGGTGTGAGGGCAGCGATGAGCGCTGTCAATTACTCCTATCGTCTACTTCAGTCGGTGTGGGCTGAAGCGGGGGCAGGCCACCCTGTGCCACCTGTGGCGCTATCGTGCGTTAATGACGGCTTGGTGCTGTCAATGGACGCATTGGCAAGGGTGCAAGCGCGTGTGACGAAGTCCAGGAGGCAAATGGTCATTGACCATATGCGTCCGGCTACGGCAGTCAAGGAACGTCTTCTTGGGACGCCCCTGACAGGGCCTAGCATCTTTGGTGGCCAAGCGTGGGCCATCTTAGAGGACACCGCCAGTATTGCGCAGAATCGGTTAGCGGTAAATCTACAGCTAGAGCTAGTGCGGCAAGCGCACGCACTAGGGGCTGTGGGCAAGCCGCTAACAGGACAGCCTTCAAAGAAACAGAAAAAGCATAAGGGCAAGGCGAAAGCCAGGCCTATTGCGACGTCTGTTTCGGCTGGGTTCTCGGAGCCGCCGCCGGCGAAGAAACCCAGGAAGGCTGTAGAGGCGCCTACCCTCCCCAATGTTGCTCCGGACCGCCCTAGAGGTGGTAAGGGCAAGGGGAAGGGTAAGGGTAAGGCCTCAAAGGGCGGACAGAAGGGGCCGAAGCGTACCTGAGGGTACGCAAGCTCCCTTCATATCCGCCTGGACCGCACCTGTGCGACAGGAACAGCGGTGCCAGTTATACCCGTCGTGCCTAGAACGAAATGGTTCTCACTCTCTCTCGTTAAGAAAGGGGGGGGGGGGGCGGACTGCGAGCCGGACAACCCCGTTAGACGTCGAGGCGTCTATGGTGGGTGGAAGGCTCATGCGTTTCGTCGAGGCTTGGCGAGGTGTGACGTCAGACAGTCTGGTCCTGGGATGGTTATCCCAGGGTTACATGCCGGAGTGGTGGGACTTTCCGCCACAAAATCTGTCTTTGGCACCTGTCTGGACACCCGTACCAAGGGAGCCAGACAAGTTAGAAGCCGTTCAAAAGGAAGTGTCGGGTTTGTTTCTGAAGGGAGCAATAAAACCAGCAAACCGGAACACTCCAGGCTTCTATTCAAACATGTTCCTTGTCCCCAAGAGCACGGGGGGATGGAGACCCATACTCAATCTCAGGCCATTAAATTGGTTTATCCATACGCCTCGGTTCCAGATGGAAACACCGAGGTCGGTAATGGCGGGATTGAGGAAAGGAATGTGGTGTGTATCGATCGATCTGAAAGATGCATATTTCCACATTCCTATGAATCGGAGTTGGCACAGGTTTCTGAGATTTGCGTTTCAGAATCAAGTATGGGAGTTTACAGTTCTCCCGTTTGGCCTGTCGACAGCTCCGAGGGTTTTCACAAGAGTGGTCCTTGCGGTGACAGCGTTTCTCAGAAAAGAGAACGTGGCGCTACACACCTACATAGACGACTGGCTGCTCAAGGCAGACTCGGCAGCCAGGTTGAACGTGGATACTGCTCTGACTCTGAGGTTACTTTCAGATCTAGGCTGGATAGTCAACGAGGAGAAATCCGAGTTGACACCCACTCAACATTTCGTTTATTTAGGGATGCGATTCGACCTCGAGGAGGGCAGGGTTTACCCGTCAGAGCCCAGAGTGGTGTCTCTGTTAGCCATCCTCGGGAGTTTTCGAGTGGGAAACCACATTCAGGCGAGGCGGTTCCTTCAGATGCTGGGCATGATGGTCTCCATGGAGCAGGTTATCCCGTACGCTGCTCTAATGCGAAGACCTATCCAGTTGTATCTGATGTCTCTGTGGAAACAGAGAACAGAACCCCTGTCAAAACTGGTGCCAGTTTTGGAGCCGATAATATCGCATCTTCTATGGTGGAAACAGCGTCAGAATCTCCTAATAGGGGTTTCGCTGCACCTACCCCACCCCCAGCTGTCCGTTTTACCCATTCTGATATTTTGAATGCAATAATTATTGCTTGTTCATGGATATTAACCGTAATAATTTAAGAAATAATCTGTAAGGAAGCACAAGCTTCCAGTCAAATAAGTTTCAAAATATTCAACAGGTTATTGGTATGGTGGTTTTGACATTAGCATACTATTTCAGTGTTGTGAAGGTTAAGGTCTTAGACTACGTACTCATATGGAGTAATACTATGTTATATAGTTGTAAAAATGCAATTAAAATGGTATTGCCAAAAAAAAAGAATCATCTGCAGTTTTAATATTGTAAATTTATAAGCGGTCAAAACCGATTTCCGAAACCATGATCGATATGTTGGTTGGACATGCAAACCAATCAGTCATCGATCAAAACGATTAATTGGAACAACACTATTGCGTATAGGTATATCTTTTTGTGAAAAGTGGGCAACATCAGATTCCAGAATGTTGTAGACATCGTTATTTTCATGAATTTTAAATGAGGACTGCTTTGAGATAAAATATACAAAGCCGAGATAAATGCTATTTGATAGACTAAAAATGATTTTGACAGTCAGCCAAACTATATCATTCAAATATTGGGTAACTTAACATGGATGTTGTGTACTATATGAAGACCAGTCACGACCATCACATGTTACTGCAGCAGCCTATGTTGGGACTGTCGCTGTCGTATTTGCATACGGTAACATGGTAGATGGTCACCACTATCACTGGCATAAGAGTCTGATCTAGCATAGGGGTTTGGTCAACTGGGAAATCGCTTATTCCAGTCCAAGCCTAATGCTGTACACAGGCTTTCTGTAATGTTCGCTACAAGCCGACTCATACCGACCATAGTCAGGTGGACACAAACATCTTAAAAAAATATTTGTGATGGACTGTCATTATCTAGAAGCTTCCCATTGTCACAAATATAAAAATTTGAACACTTGAATAACATTTGTTTCGCTGCCAGATTGGCTGAGAGTGTCTTAAGGTGCAGTTCATGACCATAATAATTGGTAATTATAAGAGACATATCGTAATAATTTTGCGATCTCGAAATTTAATTTTGGTGACTTCCACCAGCCATGCCAGTCTTTCCACACACTGCACATAATCTTTCTCTTGTGTTTTAATGTCATTTCTCATTTGTTGAAAGACAATACCGGATGGTTGAGGGCCCGTGTACTCTTCAATGAATTTAAGTGTAAACAGTATCATCAGTATAGTATTTTGTTTCTAACACAGATCTAAAGTCACGAAGCAGTTTGTCAGGTTTAATATGCTTGAATACAGTGAGATTCCTATCAACAGAATGTCTACTTGGTTGAGTGGATAGGTTCTTTCTTGGACTGACCTTCAATCTGGGTGTCCTGGTATCCTGAAAAGACTCCTTGAACCTTCAAACTGAGCAACTCACCAGTAACTTTATCTAGTTTGGTCACTGTTTTTATGACACTTCATAGTACCTATTCTTGCCTCAGTTGCTTCTAAGTCTTAAGCTAAATTATGTTTGAACTCCAACTATCTGACTTGCATGGTGTTGTGCTCTGTTACTAATTTCTTATTCTGACCTTTACTACATATGATCTGTCCCTCTAAGTCTTATTTTGGCATTTAACGTATCATTTTCCACCTTTAGTGCAGAAATTTCCTTTTTATGGTGCTCACAGTTCTGATCTGCATTTTTATACCCCGGCCCAAAAAATTGGCAGGAGTATTATGTAATTGCACGGGTGGGCGGGTGGCAGAGTGGTTTCCAGATGATAACTCTGGCGCCGTTTGTTCGATCGCTTTGAAACTTCATAGTGGGTTGGACTAGGTCTGGGGAAGCAACCTATCGAAAATGAAGATGATCCGAAATCCAAGATAGCTGCCAGCCACCGACGGCCATCTTGAAAATTGGTTTCCGGATGATAACTCCATTACCGGTTATCGGATCGCTTTGAAACTTCATGGCGTGTTTGGACTAGGGCTGAAGAAGAAACCTATCGAAACTGACAATGATCCAAAATCAAACATGGCTGCCAGCCACTGGCGACATCTTGAAAATTGCTTTCCAGATGATAACTCCGTTAACATTTATCGGATCGCTTTGAAACTTCATAGGGTGGTTGGACTAAGTCTGTGGAAGAAACCTATTGAAAGGAAGATGCACAAGCCCTATAGTAATCACCATGTCTGTCTGTCCGTACACAATATCTCGTAAACAGCATATAATACAGAACTGCTTCAGATAGTTTTATGAAACTTGGTGTACACCTCTGTTATGATACGTAGATGTTCCTTTTGATGAATTCATCTTCATACACAACATGTAGGTACAAGATTTTGGTTGAAAATTGGCTTTTTAATGCAAAAACTCACGATTTTTGTAAATTTCCTCGTAAACGGCATATCATACAGAACCGCTTCAGATATTTGAATGAAACTTGGCAGGTGGCTTCTTTATAACGGCTAGATGTGCCTTTTGAAGGATTCACCATTGTAGATTCAATATTTTGTTTGGAAACTGGCTTTTTAATGCAAAAACTCATGATTTTTGTCAGTTTCCTCATAATCTTGGTGTATGCCTCAGTTATGATATGCAGATGTGCCTTTTGAAGAATTCACCTTTATAGGTCCAAGATTTTGGATGAAGATGTGTTTTTTAATGCAAAAACTCACGATGTTTGTCAAATTTCTTTCTTTTTTAGCTTGAATAAAATTGCTACCTACTACATAGTGATTGCGGGGCCCTCTGAGTCAAACAATGTTTTCTAGTGTTAAAAGAGTTGACATTAAATACATGAGTTATTCAATCTATTTTCATTCAGTGATGGTAGCGACAAAAGAGCAGATGATTGCTGCGAATTTGCCACTGGATAAACGTGACTACTGTGCTCATCTTTGGATTGAATACATCAAATGTCGTAAGGAGAAGCTTCCATTTGCATATCGGTGCCATCATGAGAAGCATATATATGACAAGTGCCAATATGACGAGTGAGTAGCTAACACTTCTTAACCCTGGAAGAAAATTTAGCCCTTTCCTTACCGATTGTCCATTTACAGACTAAGAGGTAATTTTTTAATATTATTTCACTGGAATGACTGGTTCGTTAAATTTTCAAGAATATTTTCCATATAACAATTTTGGCTGGAAACACAAACATTTCTGTAGGAAACATGGAAATTTAAGTTCCAAAAAGAGTATGATTTAGACCTTGAATGTGGGAATTTGGGTCCAAATTATACATAATAGCGCCTTATGTACCGATCATCAAATACATGCTCTAACTTGAAAGAGCTTTACATGAATGTTAACACCTCTTTGCTCTGAAAGACGAAAGAAGCTTGAGAGTTGAACATAGTGCAACACACATTAAGTTTTGTGTTTAGCAGTGCTACGAATGAACTATCAGGCCCATGGTTACCAAATTTTATATATTTTTCGCAGAGATGACGTACTTCTTCAGACATGCCAGAACCGCTGACTGGATCAGGCCGAAATCTGGGAATTATGATTAGGAACATAAAAAATGGCCGTTGTAGAGCAATCAAAATGTAGCATTTAGTGCCCATATTTGATTTTTTATTAGATGTCGAATATTGCTTTATATTAATATATGTTTATCTGTATGGTGATGTCAGATTTTTACACTTCCAGTTTTGTCAGATAAAGAGACTTGGCAGGAAGCATCCTTTAGTCATAGAGAACTTATCTTATATTGTTAAAATGAACCTGATTGGCCGATTTATGGTGGCCAGCTTGGATTTTCTAGCCTATTATAGGTCATGTACCATACCCAATCAGCTAGCCACTGACCATTGGAAAGGTACTGTTTGACACAATGTGTTGATCTTGGTGTGAATGTTAGTTGTAGTGTTATCAGACTACACTGATCACTAAGGTGTGAGAAACACGGTTAGACATCTTCCTCCAAAACTGCTTGGCTGATCGATTTTAAATTAGAAATCTTCACCTAGGCCAAAGGCTGATACAAGTTTCAAGAGAACCTGATTGGTCAATTAATATATGTTTATCTGTATGGTGATGTCAGATTTTTACACTTCCAGTTTTGTCAGATAAAGAGACTTGGCAGGAAGCATCCTTAAGCTGATGACACACAGCTTGTCATTAGTTTTGAACCTTCAACATGTACTGCACGCTTAGCAACAAGTCAGCTCAATATGTGTTATATAGACATTAAAGAGTGGATGACTACAAACATGCTGAAACTTAACGATGAAAAGACTGAAGCTCTGTTAGTCGGGCCAGCAAACCGACGTGCTAAGACTGACCTATGTGACATCACAGCTGGAAATAGTCAAATAAAGCTGTCAACTGTCGTAAAGGATCTTGGTGTATACTTAGACAATGAACTGACTATGGATAAACATGTTAGTTACATCTGCAAAGTCTGCTATTTTCAATTGCGCAATATCGGCAGCATCAGGCGCTATATCACAAAAGAGGCCGCGATCATGCTAGTACGAGCATTGATAACGTCGCGCCTGGATTATTGTAATAGCCTCCTGATTGGCGCCTCAAAAGAACTTATTCAGCGACTTCAGGTGGTCCAGAACACTGCAGCGAGAATCATATCCCTGTGTGCCAAGCGAGAACACATTACTCCGGTCCTACATGATTTGCACTGGCTCCCCATTGTGCAAAGAATAACTTTTAAGACACTATGTCTGACATACCAATGTGTATCTGGCACAGCACCAGCCTATCTCTCTGACCTTGTACAACCTTACATTCCTGGTCGCTCTCTCAGATCTGCAAATCTAAATCTACTAAAAGTACCTAAGGTCAACTCTAAAACATATGGCCATAAAACTTTCTCTTTCACTGCAGCTACCGAATGGAATAACTTACCAAATGAAATTAGAAACTCATCAACTTTAGAAATCTTTAAATCCAATCTTAAATTCTATTTATTTCAAATAGCATATCCATAGAATACTTACGCGCGTTAGCGCTTAGAGCATGCAGTTGCATGGATTAAGCGCTCTAAAAAATGTACTATTATTATTATTATTATAATTGGTCTGGTGGCCATCATGGATGACCTAGTTTTCATGACTAAAATGACTAAAGAGATCGAGCTGATTAGTCTTAAGGGTCTTTTACATTTCTTCAAGGGAAGTGGATTATGAAAAAACATGGCCACCATTAACCAATCAAAATTTCTATTGCTAGTTGACGGATTGTGGCACAGAATCTGATTGAGCGTGTGTGTCACTGGTAATCATAAATTCTTTTGTTTCTGGCCAAAATTAGTTGATTTTGGACTCAAATTCCGTCAGTACTGACAAAAATGATCTTGTTCCGGAAAAAAGAAATTTCCAAGTTTCCTACAGAAATGTTCGTGACTTTCTAGCTCAAATTGTTGTATGTTTCATGTTCCCTGTTCAAACATTGTGCAGGTGAACCATACTGAAGGTCCCTTGACCTCTTGTTCCTTATTTACTGGTCTTAGGCAGATATTTTTTTCAGGAATTAGTACCATCTCTTTTCAATGACTATTTAATTTACCTAGATATCTTATTTCACCCTATCATTACATGCATCCTACATCATTAAAACACTAAATAAAATAATAATAGTTTTGTAACACAACAAAAATACTAAGCCACTCAATTCACTGTATGCTTAATAAGACCACTGTCTATTAATCCCAGAAAAAAGTAACCTTTTCATTTCCATGACTCATTAGATTCCTGATAATCTCAAAACAATCAGATGCATTCCATCATTGGATATCAATACTTGCATCTCTCTATTGCTTTGGAGAGGCTTTCAGCCCATAGGAACCGGTTCCTATACAATTATACAGTATATACCTTAACGAGTCCTAGTTCAGGCGCGGAACGGCAGTATGAACGCAAACGAGTCCTAGCCATCATTTAATCGTTTTTCTGCAGTGCAGAAAGCATCTGTTTAAATCCCAAGATTAAATTAACTAGTTCTAGCCATCTGTATCTACAAATCGGCTAAGATGTCACAGAATAGCAAGGCTGTACCGTCCAAGTTACGTATTTTACGTACAGGTTATCTCGTTTACCGATGTTTTATATTTATTGTGGTTATGTTTTCGTGGTCATAATAATATAAAAAATGGACGCATTCTTCAGTTTCGCGGTATAGCAAGCCAGGTAAAACCAATAACTCTGATCCTATTTTAGCCACAGAGGCTAGTTCCTACGTAAGGTATACTATATACCGGTTTGGAACATCTCCTACGTAAGGTATACTACATTCACTTGTAACATACCGGTTGGGAAGTCTAGGATCGCTAGAGTTGTTTGTTTATTTTTTCTACTTCCGGGTTAACGTTCCGCTCTTCCGGTCTGTATTATGAATGTATCAGCTTTGCGTTCGATATGGAGACGTTTTATACGTTCTGCGTGTACAAATCCCGGATTTTAATACAAGAATCAGCAATTTTATCAATATTTTCCTGTTTTGTCAAAATGTTGAAGAAATTTCCTTGTTTATAACAATAAGGCAGATAGCAACGATGCTTTTTCCTACGCAAGGTATACTACATACCGGTTTGGAAATTCTTCTCACAAAGGTATTATATATACCGGTTTATAAGTTTATATGGATTTAAAATTTGTGAAAATTTTTTTTCTTTTTCGTTTGTTAACACCTTCATTTGATTTCATATTTTCTGTTTATAGGCGGGTGCAAACGTTAAGTGCATGGTTAAGGCGTGTGTAAGGAGGCATGATACGATCTTCAAGGGCCATCCTTGTATTTGCTGTGCTTCATGTTCGCTGGCCAAGAGGTGCAGGGTTTGCGAGAACTGGTCAGAAAGAGTGGCAAATGATTTTTTTGGTAGGATTTCTCCTTCCGTGTTGGCCTCTGATCCCCCCTCCTCTGTTAAAGGAGATGTTTCAACTGGATCTAATATTGTTCCATCTGGATCTGCAGAGGAGGGGATTTCCTCACATATCAATCGGATGTTTCTGAAGTTTGAGAGTTTTGCTTCAGCACTGACTTCTAGTCTGGACTCAAAGATTAAGACTATTGTAAACGAATCTTTGATCCAGGTTAAGAGGCAGGACGGTTCACACTCTCCAGAGACGGAATCGAATGTGAATGGTTCGCCTCTTAACCCGAAGAAGAGAGGATGGGGCAAACCGATGTCATTGACAACAATGCAGACTAGCCTGAAACCCAAGAAACATCATGCGAAGAACTCTCCTTCTTCAATGTTGTCTTTGAAGTCTGCTTCATCTACTTATGATCCTAGTTTTGGCTCTGAGATGAGCTCTAATTCCACGCAAGGTATGTTTTCTAATACCGGTTGGGATTCTGGGATTGAAGCATCTAGAAACACGGTAACAGAAGTAGACAGAACTGTCTCTAACGCTTCGTATGATGTTTCTTCGGGTTCTAAGTTTCTGATGGCCGACAAAATTAATACTTACTCAGTTATTCCTGTAGCAATAGACTGTGGTAGGTCTTCCAGTCATGAATGGTCTGGTCAAGCTGTTCCTTCCTTTGCTAACAATAATGTTAACCTTGCTCCAGGGTTTGAGAAATCATTTCCTTTTCGTTCCGCCAATAATGGTTCTTTAGAGGTAAATGTTCCCACGTACTGTTCTTCAGTTCAAAGCTCTTGTCCTCAGGGTCATCTGTCTACTGCTTCGTCTAACATTTTCCATCCTCATCCCTCTTCTTCTCATAGCCATAGTCGACCTTCCTCCTGTGTCAGTTCCGGTTCTCAACTTTCGGCTAAGGATTTTTCTTCGGAGAATAATAATTCCTATCTGAGAGAATTTATTGAGCAGTTAGCCAGAGGTGGTCGTGTTTCCGCGGACGAGTTAAATTCCTTGTCTATCAAGTCTAGGGGTATGTCTACGTCGGCCTACCCTCCTCTTCCTAAGGAACCTTATATCCTGCCTCCTCTTCCTCAGTCTGACCGTTTGGTATCTCCTCCCCCAGGTTTTCCTCCTATGCCTTCTACTAATCATCTTTCTACTTCTAATGATCTAAGAGTTCGTTTTGCAGCTCCTGATTCTCCGGAGTTCGCTCGAGATTCTGATTCTTCTCATGTACTGATTTCTTCGGATCAATCTCTTCCATCTCAGGACCCTATTATTTCGGTTGTCTTGTCTAAGCAGTTGGAAGCAGCTATTTTATCTTCTGGTTTGGCTCACGATTTATTTCATATTTCTCTTGATGATTCAGTTAACGGAAGGTTGGTCTATGCTCGTCAATCCATACTGTTTCATTTTGTTGATAGCGGTCTAGTATCTTCCATTAGCATTATTCCGTCTGATTCAGTTTCTTCTAATCGTAGGACAGTTGGTAGTCCATCTAGTTCTGCTTTTGATTTTTACAAGTCTCTTCCTCCGGAGGAAGTTCGGTCCTCCCTTTCTTCTGGCCATCAGTCTTGTCCTCCTAATTCTGAATTGGTTAATGACAAGCTCTCGGTTCTTCTTCAATCAGATAATCCTTCTGTATCTGTTCCTTCTAATCGGTCTGCTAAGGATATTGGTAAGTTTCTTCAACTTCGAGCTGATCAGGATGATTGGAATTTAGCTCATTCTTGGATTGCAGATCATCTTAGTTTAGATCTTGATATCGATTGTCCAGAGGAGGATGATTCCTACACTTCTCCTCTCGTCCAATCTTCTAGTTTTCAGCCTTCCTATGTTCTTCCTATCAATGATTTAGTAGTGGATATGGTTGACTACTTTACGGTGGAGTCTGCTCAAAGGGATGTTCAGGAGTGCCCCTCTTCTCTTAATGTAGTTCGCATTCCAAAATCGGATTATGTTAAGATTGGAAGAGTTCAGGACATTTCAGGCCCTACATGGGATCTTTTAAGGCCTTCTAGTTCGTCTAATCCCAATACATTTAAATCTGAAATTTTACTGAAGAAGTTTGAGAGGGTTACTAGGTCTCATATTAAATCCTCTAATTTTGTAGCGCTTCTTGCTGAAGCTATTCTCGAGGCTCAAAAGGCAGGAGAGGATGTTCCTCTTTCCATTTTTCGAACTCTTGCTGATTGTTCTAGAGCTTCACTTAACCTTTCATGTAGAACTATGGGCTCCATCACTAATAAGCGTAGACTAAATGTTCTTTCGGGACTTGATGTTTCTGTTCGACTCAAGCAGGATCTTGTTTCAGCTCAGCCATTTGGTCAGGATGTTTTTGGCGCATCTGGTTCTTCAGTTATTCTTAATGAATCTAATCGGTTAAAGGTGGCTAAGGAGATCAAGGCGCAGATTTCCAATATTAAGACTCATAATCCTAAGCGGCCGGTCCAATCGATAAGTAATCCAACTTCTTCCCCTCCAAGGAAATCATCACGGTCAGATGATTCTTTCTTTCCATCTAGAGTCTTTGTTAATTCCAACCGAGGTCGAGAACGCTCTAGGTCTAAGGATAGGACTCCCAATCTGGGTTCGCCCCATTCATCTACGAATAGATATGATTCAATTCCAGCAAACCGTCAAAGGGTTTCTTCAACCCATTCTTTAAATCAATCCTCTAGAGGTTCTTCTAATCGTGGTCGTGTTAGAAGTCGAGGTACATCTTACAGAGGGTGGAAACCTTCGAAATTTTGACAGTTCAAATCACCCACTGGCAGGTCCTGTGATTTCGTCTCAAGTATTAGATCCAGTGGGTCCAGTTCCTTTTCCACAGAACCCATCATCTACTCTATGCCTTCTTCCTCATATCCCAGTAGGTGGCCGTCTTTCTCTTTTTTGGAAGGTTTGGAGGGCCATGATCAAGGACTCATGGGTGGTGGATTTGATTCGATGGGGTTACAGCCCGACTTGGTCTCCAATTCCTCCTCTTCTCACGTGCTCCCCTCGTTGGATTCCTGTGCCATTCGACCGATCTCAGCGCCTGGTCTTAGAGGAAGAGATTTCAGCTCTTATCCTGAAAGAGGCAATAGAAGAAGTTTTAGATTGGCAGGGGAGTCCAGGTTTTTACTCAACAGTCTTTATAGTTTCAAAAAAGTCAGGGGGATGGCGTCCGATCGTCAACCTAAAGGGCCTGAATTCTTTCATCATGACTCCACGGTTCAAAATGGAGACGATTGCATCCGTCATTGCCAGTCTCGACCCGGGTATGTGGACGGCATCTATAGATTTAAAGGACGCTTACTTTCACGTGCCGATGCATCAGTCCTTCAAGAAGTTCCTCAGATTCGCTTACCAGAGCCGAGTATGGCAATTCAGAGTTTTGCCATTCGGTCTGACCACAGCTCCTTGTGTATTCACCCGCTTAGTGTCAGCCGTAGCATCAATTCTCCATCATCAGTCCATCAACCTTCATGTCTACATAGACGACTGGCTTCTAAAAGCAACTTCTTCTCAGATGCTACAGGACAACCTGGCCCGCGTCATCCAGGTCACCAAGGATCTGGGGTGGATCATCAACATAGAGAAATCGAGTCTAGTTCCTTCCCAGTCCTTCACTCATCTGGGTGTCAGGTTCGATCTCTTACAGGGTCTAATCTTTCCATCAGACCAAATGATGGTTTCTATAGCATGCGCAATGTCAATTCTTCTAGAGAATACCTCGGTTTCAGCAAGATTCTTCCTCCGAGTTCTCGGTCTGATGGTAAGTGTAGAGAAGGTGATCCCCTGGGCCCCTCTTATGAGAAGGCCGTTCCAACTATATCTTATGTCTCTATGGAAACAATCCAGGGATTCCCTTTCGTCCAGAATTCCGATCCGTCATCATCTTCTGGAGCATGTGGCCTTCTGGACAAATCGTTCTCTTCTCCTAAAGGGAGTTCTTCTGCGGAAGCCGTCTCCAAGTGCGACACTATTCACCGATGCATCTCAGGAAGGATGGGGAGCGACCTGGAATTCCCTCTCGGTATCCGGTCTATGGACTCAAGAAGAGAGGACCTCTCACATCAACATTTTAGAACTTTGGGCAGTGAAGAGAGCTCTGCTTCACTGGCATCCTCAACTATCTTCCCAGGCAGTTTGCATCAGAACAGACAACTCCACAGTGGTAGCTTATATCAACAAACAGGGGGGGACAAGGTCATCTTACCTTTGCATGGAGACTTGGTCCCTTCTCCAATGGTGTCGTCATCAGGAAATTCTTCTGTCAGCCTCACACATTCCTGGCAGAATGAATTTTCTAGCAGATCAACTCTCACGTCCAAGCAAATTTGCACACACGGAATGGCAACTCAAGAGATCGGTAGTGAAGTCGATATTTCTTCTATTCGGCAATCCCCATGTAGATCTCTTTGTGACAGCAATAAATGCACAGATCTGCACTTACATGTCTCCCTATCCAGAGGAAAAGGCTCTAGCAGTGGATGCTCTATCCCAGTCATGGACAGGTCTTTTTGCGTACGCCTTCCCTCCGACCATTCTGGTTCCAATTGTCTTGAAGAAGATACGCCAAGAGGAATGTGTTATCCTCCTAATCGCTCCTTTCTGGGCCAATCGAAGTTGGTCAGTGGATCTTCTGGACTTATTAGTAGAAACTCCTCGGATTCTCCCTTTTTATCCAGATCTGCTGTCTCAGATCAAGGGAAGGTGTCTTCACCCAAATCCTCAAATGTTCAATCTGTGCGTCTGGAAACTCTCCAGAAGCCTCTCTCTCAGAACGCTTTTTCTGTCCGAACTCAAGAAATCCTGTCAAGTTCTAGGCATCCCTCTACCTGGAGAATATACCAGGGTATATTTAAGATTTTTAAAAGATGGTGTGGCGAACACAGTATCGTGCCCAATTCTGCATCTTTAAATCAAGTCTTAGATTTTATGGCATACCTTTTTGATACCTTAAATCTTTCTGCCTATACTGTGAGGGGCTATCGTTTTGCTTTAGCATCTTTTCTTCCTTGTCTTAAGGATCAAAACCCTAAGGATGTTAAAATTTTGAAAGATTTTATCAGAGGTATGGGTAATCTTCGTCCTCCTGTTCAGAAACCCTTACCTTCATGGAATCTTGCTCTTGTACTTCAAGTCTTGTCTGGTAAACACTTTGAACCTTTGGAAACAATCTGTTTGAAATTCTTAACTATGAAGGCTGTCTTTTTGGTCGCCGCTGCTTCTGCTAGGAGGCGTTCTGAGATCCACGCTTTGTCGGCAGAAGATGATAGATTCAAAGTGGTGGGTGATGGTCTCATTCTTTATCCTAGACGAGATTTTATGTCTAAAACGCAATCTCTTCGCAATCCAGCTCAACCTATCTATCTTAAAAGCTTGACCAACTTTTCAGATTCCGATGAAACATGGTGTCCAGTAAGAGCTCTGAAGATTTATAAATCACGTACTGATTTAAAAAGAGCTGATCCTAAACATCTATGGATTACTTTCTTAGATTTAGTTAGTAAACCCGCTTCTCTGCAAACAATCACCCGCTGGATTTCGGATACTATTAAAGTTTGCCACGAGATTGCATCTCCTGGAGACAAACAGTTAGTTGGAGTTAAGGCTCATGATGTCCGTGGTATGGCCTCCTCCTTTGCTCTTTTTACAGGTCTATCATTGGAGGATATTATGAAGGTTGCCGGTTGGAAGTCAGAATCTACGTTTATAAAGTTTTATCTGAAAGATCAGAGTCCATCCGCAGCTTTCTTTCGTAATATTACAAATTTTGCCACTCAAGCCAAGTCTCATTTGCCTAGCTCCTCTTGTTAGTCGTCTTGCTCTTCATCTTGTGTCTGATTATTTCAGTGGTGAGATATTTTATCTTGTTTATTTGCCAGACACGTGTGTGTGTGTGATATTCAGCACTCATTTTGTTTAGTTGATTATTTTGAGTTTATGGTTTATTATTAACCTTTCATTTCTAATTTGCAATTTACCAACCCACCATTTACTTGGCTCTGACCAATTCTATGTTTAAGCATACAGTGAATTGAGTGGCTTAGTATTTTTGTTGTGTTACAAAACGTCCCAGACGTATAAATACTGGTCTGGCGTTTTGTTAGCTTACTAAAATACTTACCACTCAATTCACTGGGGCCACCTCGGCCACCCCACATAGTTAAATTGCAAATTTCTTTATTGTATGTGTTTTCTTCAACGATTAATGATGGCTAGGACTCGTTTGCGTTCATACTGCCGTTCCGCGCCTGAACTAGGACTCGTTAAGGTATATACTGTATAATTGTATAGGAACCGGTTCCTATGGGCTGAAAGCCTCTCCAAAGCAATAGAGAGATGCAAGTATTGATATCCAATGATGGAATGCATCTGATTGTTTTGAGATTATCAGGAATCTAATGAGTCATGGAAATGAAAAGGTTACTTTTTTCTGGGATTAATAGACAGTGGTCTTATTAAGCATACAGTGAATTGAGTGGTAAGTATTTTAGTAAGCTAACAAAACGCCAGACCAGTATTTATACGTCTGGGACGTTAATTAGCGTTTTGCAATCAATAAAAATACTAATTCGTAGAGGTTAGCCTCAGGTAGAAGCGAAGTGTTTGTTTGTAATATATGCTAATATATATGTATTACCATTTGTTGGTAGCAGATAACAATTCATAGGTGTTCACATTGTTAACCCCTTGATTGCCAGGCCGACCAAGGCCAGTCTTTGCAGTTGTCTTAAAGAAATGTCTATTTGCAGGTCAAGAGAAGAGTATTTTTGAAATTTTCTCATTGAAGTGACAGCTCGTGACTAACGAGTCAGTCATTCTAGTAGTAAATTTTCAAAAAATTTTATTCTCATAGGCTGCAAATAGACATTCATTGGGCAAATGTTTCAATTCTCTTGCTAAATCATGACCGGAAAAGATTTAACACTGTGTACAATTTCATAAATGATGTGTCTGTTTGGCCTGGTGGAACTATTACTTTGTACAATTGTGATAATATTACTTACATCACGTTTGGGCGCTTACATATATGCATGGCTTAAGTTTTAACACTAACCATTTCACCGACAAATCCTTGAAAAAGTAAATTTTTTACGAAATAAAACTTATTCTGTTGAATTTTTTTAAACAATGGCGTCCAGTCAAATTTATCTAAAAATATTCAACAGTTCCTGTATGGTGGTTGCCTTGAAAATGAGACATGGGGAATTCATCTGTGAAAGGGTTAATGGCCAAGATTTCCATGAAAATAACATTTTTTTGCCTAGTGAGTGCCGATTTGAGGTCAAGAAGGAAGAGTATTTTTTAATTTGCGATTGAAGTAACTGACTCAGTTATCGAGTCATGCATTCTAGTGTTCATGGTGATAAATCTTCAAAATAGGTTTTCTATTGGCTTTCAAATCAGCATGTCTCGATACCACTGCAAAGGCCGACTTTGTCTGACTTGACCATTAAAGGATTAAACACCTTTTGTGAAACCTGGTATTTACAAACGCATTGGTCGAAAGTGATCAGTGTCATCTGATAAAACTATCACTAACACTTACTACATCAACACATTATGTCATCCAGTACCTTTCCAATCTTTATATTTATCACACAAAGCAACTGGTCAGTGGCTAGCTGATTGGATATAGTGCATGGCCTATAATAGGCTATTCTGGACACATAACAGCCATGCAGACTAAATATAAGTATTTCTTTGATGTACATTTAAAGAGATACTTTTTATATATTTTGAATCTAATTTGACTGGAACTTTTCGCGCTGCTTATGAAACTACAGCCTCCAGAAGCCAATGGCTGCTAATCATATTAAATCCCAAATTTTCAACAGAACATTTCTTACATTGTGTTAAAATTTGTACTAACTAGCGTGTTTCTGTTTTTGATTTGGAAATGTGATAACTTATTTATGAGCCGTGTGACATATTTAACACCTTATCTGATCACTTTGAAATCGAGGCACTGGCATACTGCAACAAAATCTTTCTTAACCCTTTAATGGCCAAGCCAACTGAAAACGGACTTTACAGTTGAGAAACGTCCATTTGCAGATTAACAGAATACCAAGTAGAGGATGGCATCCGGCGTAAGAGAATGGAGGATTCCCCATCAATCATGGCAGCAACAGCACCTAGTCAAATTAGCTTTAAAATAGTCATTAGCTTATCTGTATAGTTGTCTAGAAATTGATAGTCGGGGAGTTCAGAGATCAATCGATCCCAACACTGGCGAAGTGTGAGTGGAGCTTAGCTAGCGATGGGTGGGGCATGGCTAAAACTGGGTTGCTACATTAGCTGGAAAGTTAGCTTTGAGCCAATGGCCCAACATGCGCAAGCCCAGGCCTCTAGTTGAAACTTTACAATAACAGAGCTAGTCATTCCAGTTTTCAAAAATACTGTGGTCTTTTCTTGACCTACAAATAGACATTCATTATGTCAATTATTAGATTTTCTTTACCATTACTGCCCATTTAACAGTTAAAATAAACATTAATTTTTCAGAGAGAAGATCATTAACATCTTTAATTTCATTTACGGAGAGAACTCACTTAGTTGTAAGAATAGTGCGTCATATCCAAATCCAATATAATGCTTTTTAGTTTCGACTTATCTAGTATAATCTGGTCTGACTGTCAAATGTTTTACACTTTTGGCAAAGATGCCTATTGTACTGCTCAGGAATAACTTAACATGTTTCCAAAATATA
Source organism: Chaetoderma sp. LZ-2023a (assembly GCA_034401795.1). NCBI lineage: Eukaryota > Metazoa > Mollusca > Caudofoveata > Chaetodermatida > Chaetodermatidae > Chaetoderma > Chaetoderma sp. LZ-2023a. The sequence goes on along the minus strand of CM067369.1, from coordinate 61,865,051 downwards.
ATAAAATGTACTATTGAATATTTTGAACATAATTGGATTGAAAGACATTGCTGCCTTAAATTGCAGCAATGTCTTCCAATCCAATTATGTTCAAAATATTCAACAAAACATTTCTTACATTGTGTTCAAAATTGTACTAACTAATTATATGTTTTTGTTTTTCTTTTTGAAAGATGTTAACTTATGTTAAGTAATTTATGAGCTGTACTGTTTGTCCCAGCACTTGCACTTGTTTTACTGTGTATATTAACCATTTAATGGTCAAGCCGGCCAAAACCAGTCTTTGCAGTAGTCTTGGAAAATGTCCTATTGCATGCCAAGAGAAGACTATTTTTAAAAATTTACCACTGGAATGTCTGGCTCGGTAACCGAGCCAGTCATTCCAGTGGAAAATTTTCAAAAATAGTCGTCTTGGCCTGCAAATGGACATTCAATAAGCAAATATTTTGTTTTTCTTAACCAAATTTGACCATTAAAGGGATAATAAACACTTTTATTATAAGTTTTATATGCACATTATACCTTTTGCATTCTTTCTCCAGCTATGTCCTGAGAATGAAGGAGTATGAACGAGAACGGCGACTGAAAGAGCGGGCCAAAAGAAGAGAGGAGAAAAGAACACATGAACTGCTTGTAGAATAACAATGATTTGACATATTACATAAATTTAAAACTGTTTAGTCCTCTGCTATGGAATGATTTTGCATGAGTTTGTTAAGTTTAAAACATCTAATCCAGAAAGAAATAGTTTGATGAAAGATGACCTGTCCAGTAGCCATGTTACTGGATCATAACAAGTATACAGGTTATCCTAATTCAATAACTAGACTGTAGATTGCGTAAAACTGCATTGACATGCTGTGAAAATAGATTCTCAATGTATTACGTCGATAAATTAAATTAAATTGTGGTCTTAAGTAAGATTGAATTAGTGTAACTTTAGGTACCTATACAAATGTTATATGTAGGGCTATTGGACTGTAACTGGTCTGAGGCAATCGCCAGTAATTCTCTCTTATTGATTGATAACATCAGTGTTTGGATTTGAAGACTGTTAGTCTGGTGTTATCAATCATATTACTTAGTGAAAAATGTAATAGCTAGTGTATATGTATATGTATAGTAACTGAAATAGGAGTGTTTGATGGGATGTTTTACATAGTAATTACTAAAGTTATTTTAAAAACGTATCGGTTGTTTGTTGTAGTTCTTATTGACGAAAATTAAAATTTTTGCCAATATATCGGTGGGTTCCATTTGTCCATCTGTCTGTCTCCTTGTCGGCATTAAATCATGGCTACCTTTATATCTTGGCATGGTTTCACCCTATTGGGACTAAACTTGGACACATGCTTCCTTATATCAAGAGGATGGAGCAAAATGGTAGTGAGGTCATAGTTTAAGGTCACAGTGACCTTGGTATAAAACTCTTTACGTTTAAGTTTTGCGTTTAGCTCAGCATATCCTCTTATATCTCGGCAAGGTTTCACCTTATTGGGACTAAACTTGGACACATGCTTCTTTTCATCAAGGGGATGGAGCGCAAGCATATTTAGGTCAAAGTCACTGTGCTCAGCATATCCTGTTATATCTCGGCATAGCTTCACCCTATTAGGACTAAACTTGGACACATGCCTACTTATATCAAGGAGATTGAGCACAATGATATTGAGGTCATTTGGTCAAAGTTCACGGTCACCGTCGTCTGTCCGTCAAATCGCTTCTCCATAACGGTTTGACCGAGTTCAACCAAATTTGGATCTTCCAGACATTTTTTCAGAATTTTGATTGATCAATGTTTTGGGGTGAAAATCCTAGACTTTATGAAAAATTTATCGGAAATTGTCAAAATGCTACTCCGCCTTAGCTACTTGACATATTTTAACCAAATTTGGCTAGACTGATCCTATGCTGGTAGGTTCTAGAATTTCTATTCAGAATTTTGATTGATCAATATTTTGGGTGAAAATCATAGTTGTTATTACACCACAAAAACATCCATTACCATTCAATCACTATTTGCTAAATCAATTATCTGCATTTAGCTATCAGAATAAAATTTTTATGCCTGCAAACACACCTCCCCATGCCAATTCCTATTAATATGGACCCTTAACCAGGCTAATGGTTAAGTCCATCTCCAGCATAATGATAGATATAGACTGGCACCAGTCTATACTCCCTCATAGTGACGCTTGTCACTAAGCGCGCTCGCTCATACGCACTGAACCCAAATAGGAAACAGATTCACTTTTCAATTATTCTGCAAGCAGAACTACTGCTAAAATATTCTCTAAGGGTTTTTTATGCTTTGCGCTGTGTCAGCTACACTATTGTCTTTTATATTACCAAGGAATATGCCTAATATGAATCTTCTTCTGCGTTGACATAGTTTCGGTGAGTTCGTTCTGTTTTCATTTTTTATAGCGTAACTTTTGCTCTATTTTGACTGGGTTGCTGCGGGCCTTCGGACGATAGTTTGGGGGGTGGGGGTGGGGGGGGGGGGTAATCGGGATTTGCTGGGTATTTTGGGGGCAGTTTGGTTGAGGGTTGTTGGTGATGCCACCGGCAATTTTCGGTCGGATTATTCCCAGACTATTCGGTGGGTGTTGGGTTTTTGCTCGTTGAGATTGTTGTCTGGGGGCTGGCGGCGGGCCAGTTGGAGTGGGGGTGGGGGTTGCGCTGGAGGGGGGAAGAGCGGCCGAGAACCTTTGGATTTAAGCATCCACCAACTATTTTCGGTCAAAATGTTTTCAAAATCTTTGCAAGTCCAGAGATATTACAGTTGTAATATGTCTGCAAAATTCGGTATTCAATCAGTTAATATCTAGTATCAGTGTTCAATCTTTCCATTTATTGGGATTTCTAACACAATGTCATTTGTTATTACAAAGATGAAATTATTGATGCTAAGACTATAAATATAAGAATCAATAAATTTATTAAAATCTTTTAAGTTTTCTGCCTCTTGGCATAAATATCGAATTGTTTAGGATATCTAATTTATCAGCAAGCCCGAGCGGCTAGGCAACCGTTGATGTATTCAATACAATTTTTTATTAAATCTCCTCCATTATTATACGATTTTTAAATTAGATAGTCTAATGTTTGCCATAGTTCTCTTATCAGGACCGTGATCTCAGGCACATGATTTGGCTATATCTTGACTCTAAGCACTCCCGTAGACTTACTATGGGTTTTTGGTTTGCCACAACATCTGGTTAAATCTCTAAATAAAATTATCTATAATTTTTGCAGAGTCTAGCATTATTAGTAAGTTAGGCTATACTGATATGACCCTTTTTTGTCTCCATTCAGAGTAAGCGGTATTATTAAAATATCCATAATAAACGTGAGTTACCTCTTTAGTGAGGACTAAGCATTATGATATAGCCCAGGATTTTTGGTTGGAGCATCATGGCATATGTAATCTATGTGTTTTCTATGAGCAGTCCTCTTTAGCATATAGTGAGTTTGACACTTCTTTTAAGGGCGGCCATTATCAAAAGGGCTAGATGTTCTTGGATCTAGAATCCTTCTCTGTAGTCTCTTCTTCCAAAATGGTCTTTGGTTCCTTCTTATTAGAAGCTATTAGCTTTAGAGGGGTTGTTGTTTTCTATGATTGTCAAGGAGTATAGAAGAGGCTATTCATTGGAAAGTAGATTCAGGCTTCTGTTCATTGGTTGGATTGTTTGTTAGGCTTCTAAATCTCGATTCGTTCAGTCATTGCCATGGGGTTTTCTTTCATTTTTAGAAGGAGGAATGAGGTTTAGTCTTATGGATCGTCCTCTAGTAGATCTGTTCGCGGCCTCTCTGAATGCTCAGATCTTCTTTTACATGTCTCCTTTTCCGGACAGTCAAGCCCGGGTGGTGGATGCTCTGTCTCAGTAGTGGACAGGAATGTTCGCCTATGCCTTCTCTCTAACGATTTTGATTCAGTTAGTCTTGAAGAGGGTCAGGGATCAGGTTTGCGAAATTCTTCTGATAGCTCCCTTTTGGCCAAAGAGGATTTGGTTTTTAGACCTAGATTTTCTGGTAGATTTCCCTCTTTTTCTTCCAGTATCCCAGGATCTTCTATCTCAAGAAAGAGGTCTTTGTGTGCATCCAAATCCAATAAATTCTAGTCTGTGTGTCTGGAGAATCTCGAGTCTGAGGTCCTCGAGAATAAGGTTTCTTCTGATCTCAGGAAATTATTGACTGCCAGAAGGGATTCAACCCATCGAGTTTACAAGGGTCGACTTAAAATTTTTGGTGAATGATGTTCAGAACAAGGTTTCGTGCCCGATTCTGTTTCTATCCCCAAAGTATTAGATTTTTTATCTTATCTGTTTGATTATTTTCATTTGTCAGTTATTACGGTCAGGGAGTATATATTTTCTCTGGCGTCATCCCTTCCTTGTCTTCTGTATGTCAAGGATACTAAGACTTAATAGCTTTATTAGAGGTCTAAGTAATATTCGTCCTCCGATTGCTAAGCATTTACCTTCCTGGAGTTTGGCTTTGGTTCTTCAAGTTTTGGCAGGTCGCCATTTTGAACCTATTTCTTCTACCAGTATTAAGTTTTGTTTTGTTTTTAACTGTCAAAGCTGTTTTTCTTGTTGCTACAGTCTCTGCTAGAAGGCGTTCAAGAGATTCATGCGCTTTCTGCTGAAAAGGAGAGATTTATAGTTTCAGGAGACGGCTTGGTTTTATATCCCAGAAGGAATTTTTTATCTAAAACTCAAACTAACCGCTATCCGGCTAGTCCGATCATTAAAAAATATTCTTCGTCTTTCGCCATCCGATAAATTTTGGTGCCCTGTTAGGGCATTAGGAACCTTCAATCAGCGATCAGATTTTATAAGAGTCGATCCATCTCATTTATGGTTTTCCTACGCGGAAGAGTTATCTAAGCCGGTCTCAAATTCTTCGATTGTCAGATGGATTTGTGAGACAAAAATTAAGTTTTGTTATGAGATAGCCTCACCGGATCAAATTAATCTCTCCTTTATTAAAGCCGATGACATTAGAGGTATGGCTACTTCTTTCGCTCTTTTTGAGGGTTCGTCTTTAGATGAGGTCATGCAGGTGGCAGGATGGAAATTTGAATTCACCTTTACATCCTTTTATCTCAAAGACCAGAGTGCAGCAGCTTCCTTCTTTCGTAACATTTCCACTTTTAACAAAAAAGCCGAAGACTATTTACCAAGCACTTCCCACCATTTTCGTTAGGACTGCGTCTGTGAGAAATGATGAGTCTTCTTTCGGTTTTTATTTATTTCTTTAAGTTCAAGTTTTTCTTATTTGCTAATCACGGTGTGATTGAGCTAAATGCACTATTATGTTATGTTATTAACATTTGGATAAGATTGGTTTAATTTTTATCCTTGTTTGTTGATTCTCAAATCTCCTCCCACCTAATGTTTAAATGGGGCACTGACCAAATCTACGGGTTTAGCAAGTAGTGATTGAATGGTAATGGATGTTTTTGTGGTGTAATAACAACCCCCCCACAGACCCCCCTTGTGGGTTGGTCTGTTGTTTTATTAACCACTATAAAAACATACTTACCGTTCAATCACTACGACCCGGCCTCAACCACCCCGCGTGGTAAGATTTGAGAATTGGACTTTAATATTTAGCACTTAAATTTAGAAAAGTGAATCTGTTTCCTACTTGGGTTCCAGTGCGCATGCGCGAGCACGCTTAGTGACAAGCGTCACTTTGAGGGATTATAGACTGGTGCCAGTCTATATCTGTCATTATGGTGGAGATGGACTTAACCATTAGCCTGGTTAAGGGGCCATATTAATAGGAATAGGCATGGGGAGGTGTGTATGCAGGCATACAAATTTTATTCTGATAGCTAAATGCAGATAATTGATTTAGCAAGTAGTGATTGAACGGTAAGTATGTTTTTATAGTGGTTAATAAAACAACAGACCAACCCACAAGGGGGGTCTGTGGGGGGATTTTATGAAAAATTTACCAAAAATGGTCAAAATGCTACTCCTCCATAGCTGCTTGACATATTTCAACGAAATTTGGCTAGATGGATTCTATGGCGGTAGGCTCTAGAACATCTATTCAGCATTTGATTGAGCTATTTTTGGGGTGAAAATCCTAGATTTTATGAAAAATTTACCAGAAATTGTCAAAATTGTCCTTAGCTACTGGACATATTTCAACCAAATTTGGCTAGATGGGATTCTATGGTGGTAGGCTCTAGAACGTCTATTCAGAATTTTGATTGATACATTTTTTGGGTGAAAATCACACAAATTAAATTTAACACAAATTACCAGAAATTGGCAAAACGCTACTCCTCATTAACTGCTTGCCAGATTTCAACATAGTTTGGCTGGAAGGACCCTATGGGTCTATGTTTCAGAACTTGTATACAGAATTTTGTATATCTTTTGCTCAGAATCTGGAATTTTATGAAAATTTACCGAATATCCTTTAAAACGCTATTCCTCATTGATTGCTTTTGGCGATTTCAACCAGACTTAGATGGAAGGACCCTATTGTAGCAGGCTTCAGACCTTGTTTGCAGAATTTTGATTGGTCAATTTTTGGGTGGCCATCTTGGATTTTCCAAAGGTTTTGGTAAATCAGCTAAAGCCTATACCTCATTAACCACTTGACAGATTTCAATCAAACTTAGCTGGAAGGACCCTAAGTCGGTAGGCTTCAGAACCTATACACAGAATTTTGATTGGTCAATTGTTTCGGTGGCCATCTTGAATTTTCCAAAAATTATCAATCATATCTATTTAAATGCAAATGGTTCAAATGCTAATGGTCCAGGTGAGCCTCTTATTTATGGCCAAGTTTTGTGTTTATCTCAATATAGCGTCATATCTCGCCATGGCTTCAGCCGATTGGGACGAAACTTGGACACGTGCTTACATATATCAAAGAGATGGAACACAATAATAATGAGGTCACAGGTCAAGGCCACCAGGACCTTAGTATAATACTCTCTTGTTTAAGTTTTTAGTTTTGTTCAACATATCGTTTTATATCTAAGGATTGATTCAGCCTATTGTAACTAAACTTGGACACATGGTTACATATATCAATCAGATTCAGCACAATCTTGTTACAGTCAAGATTACTGTGACCTTAATATAAAACTCTTCTTTTCGGTTAAATTGGAAACAACTACATAAGCGGGGTCTGACATGTTGGCAGGAACCAGCTACTTAATACCTGACATACACAGTTTACTGCCTACTAAGACTACGTATTCTACTTATCAGTATTCCTTTCTAATTGATTTGTTGAACCTGTTAGAATCATACCAGAAAGCTACTAAACCAGTGTCATAATGATCATTATACACAATTTGCAGGCACATATTTTATGACTTTTGCCAACTCATACATGTGTGTATGCGGACTTGTTACATTTTCAACCTGACAACTATAAATCAGTAGCTGACAAAATGACAGGAACCAAACCAAGTGTGGCTGACACTTGATTGTTTTGTGCCTGACAAAGTTGCTTTATATCTCAGGATTAGTTCACCCTACTTGAATTTAACTTGGTCACATGTTTAGCTATATGAAGTACAATGACATTGAGGTCAGAGGTCGCGGTAATTGTAATATTTGTATAAAATGCAGACTTTAACAGTTTGGTTCTGCTTAGCTCATCTGGCCTTTATCTCAGAATTGGCCAAATTATTGGAACTAAGCATCGTCATAGTTACCTCAACCAGCATCAGCACAGACATTCAGACTTTTGAGGTCACAGTCATTGTGATCTTAATACAAAGCTATATTTGGAAATGCAAAATGCCAAGATTTTCGCCAATATCCCGTCACTGTAACAGTGATGTCTTGTTTATAAATATATAGGTCTATGGCAATGATTGACCACAATCAGTAAATTGAGCTACCATAACTACTGTATGCAGTCAGTCAACTCAAATATGGCTTCTAGCTTGGTTTTAAAAATGGATATCTGCAGGCTAACGGAAGCCTATTAAAAAAATTAACCACTGGAATGAGGCCTATATTGGAAAGAAGGCTTCTTGGCCTGCCATTGGACATTTAATTTTTTTTAAATAGATTTTAGTGACCAGTACCACTTTAATGGTCAAGATTGGTAAAGAAAATTTAGATTTTTGTTTAGTGTGTCCATTCTACTTCGAATAATACTTACCAGATGCACTATTAGGATAATGTCTATTATCTAGTCTAGCTTAAAATAAACAATTGAAATTCCGCACTCTCCTGGTCCTGCCCACACTGTGTCCGGGAATTACCATAGCCACAGGTACCGAGTCAATTCCCAATCACAGTCAGATTCGTCTATTTTGCTCTCCTTGCTAGTCGCGTTTTTGAGCTCTCTAAAATTTTCAATTTTCTACGGAGTTTAGCAGTTTCTGTGTAATTCATTGCTGGAAGGATGGAAGAAAAAGGAAAATCATCACAGGGGCAGGTTGTATCAATCTAGAATTTATACATTCGTGCCGTAATGACTGTTTGAAATTTCCTTAAATTGGCACATTGTTTTAAAATGGTAGCCATTGTTGGAGTCGCTCCGGTACCTGTTAACTGTTTAATTTTATCCGGGTACTCGGTTAATTTCTCTTGCGACTCGTTTCCTTCCAAGATGGATGCGCCCTTAGCCAAGATGGCGGCGCCCATGATTAATGTTTCGTCTTGGCTTGGCGTGTCTATGCACTCTGTTTTATGCCGATTTTTAGCTCTCGCTTCATTGTCGAGGGTGTTTGTAGCGATCGGCATTTATTTCTTGGCTGTATTAACGTTAGTTGATTTCCAAGTTGTGTTTATTAATTTTCACTCAAAAAAGTTTCAAATATTTCCTGCCTAAAGGCTTGATTATCATTAATTTAAGAGAAAGTTAATGTTTCTAAGTAATTCTACTTTACAATCAAGTCAATTGTGCGTATTGCTTGTCATCATATGTCATGTGCAGCGTTTTAATTCTTCTCTGTGCTTCGCAGAAGGCCAAGAACCAGGACACTTTGTGCCACAAATGCAACAGATTCATGAAGCGCAAGTTTAATGGTCATCACTGTCGCTTGCGCGAAGTACAAAGTGGGAAGTCCGTGTGATGTGTGCGCCAAGTGGTCATCAGAGTTGGTGGCAGAGTTCGATCGTGATCGTCGTGCGTGCTTGGAGAGGATCGCGAGGGACAAGGCGGCCAAGTTTGATCAGGCGTCAGTGAGAGGACTGGAAGATCATCTGAACGAGCGAATGGATTCAGCATTGGGCTTATAGGCGGCCCAGTTCAAGGCAATGTTTGAGTGCTTGCAATCCACGAGCCCGACTGGAAATCGACTAAGAGGACACAGCCGCAGCTGTCCTACAAACAGCATCGACATGAGCAGCTGAGGCAGTGCCAGAGATCGCCCTTCCGCCCTTCTGGCCGTGATCTCCATCGGGCATCCGGATCGCAGGGACCTGGCCATTCGTCCTCATACAAGTCCTCTAATAAGAGGCCGTATGAGGAGGACAGGAAGGGTGGCGGTTCGGGTCGCGGCGGTTATCATAAAGATAGCCGTCGCGGCGGTCCTGGGCCATCATATTCCAAGAAACAGCGTGGAGGCCAGTCCTGACGGGTTTCCGGCGGAATCAGTTCCAGTGACGTCAGGAACGAAGGGAGTCGAGATTCTTCACCCAAGCGATTTAGCGTCTTATCGTGCAATATCGACCGCCAGCTGTGTGCAGATTCCTACCGTCGGAGGCAGACTTCAACTGTTCTCAAGCCAATGGGAACGGGTCGTGCGAGATTGTTTAGTCTGTCAGTGGTTAAGAAACGGCTACGAACCGGACTGGCTCATCCGTCAATCGTTAGTTCCATTAACATCGACTCCAGTGTGGACTCCCGTTCCAAGGTAATCCGATCGTCTAGATGCCATTTGCTCAGAAATCGAAGCTCCAGCGGAAGAACGTGATTCATCTAGTCTGCAATCAGTCCTCCCTGGGCTTCTATTCGATGATGTTCCTCGTTCCGAAACATACCGGAGGTTGGAGACCAATTCTCAATCTCAAACCCTTAAACAAATTTATTCTTTCTCAAAAGTTTCAGATGGAAACTGTAGCAGCGGTGAGGACAGGGCTGAGAAAAGGCATGTGGGCAGTGTCGATAGATCTGAAGGATGCATATTTTCATATTCCAATGTCAATTCCTTTTCAGAAATACCTTCGCTTTGCATCCCAAGACAATGTTTGGGAATTCAATGCGCTTCCATTCGGCCTGACCACAGCACCGAGGGTCTTCACCAAAGTGGTTCTCGCCATAATTTCTTAGCTTCGCATGAGAAACATAGCTGTTCATACTTACATAGATGACTGGCTGCTGAAGGCGGGGAATCCAGTCACTCTGCGCAACAATCTTCAGGTAGTCCTAGCCTTACTAAAGGATCTAGGATGGATTGTGAATCTAGAGAAATCAGAATTGACTCCATCCCAGTAGTTTGTTTATCTGGGAATATTTTTCAACCTCAGAGATGACATAGCTTTTCCGGCGGAGAGCAGAGTCAAGAGTTTGATTGCAGTTCTGGTGTCAGTTTCTCTAGGAGCCTTTCTTGACGATGCGCCAATTTCTCAGGATATTGGGTTTATTAGTGTCCCTGGAGAAAGTGGTTCCTTATGCAGCACTCAGGCGCAGGCCGATTCAGATGTATCTAATGTCATTCTGGTCTCAGAGAACGGATCCGTTATCTCTGAAAATTCCAGTAAAAGAACCATTGATATTCCACCTTCAGTGGTAGTTATCAGAACAGAATCTCCTGCGAGGTGTTCCTATACAACCTCCTCAACCACAGATGTCCATCTTCACAGATGCATCAACAACGGGTTGGGGAGCGCTATTGGACGATCAGTCAGTGTCAGGGGATTGGGATCGGACCAATGCGCAGAAACATATCAATGTTCTCAAATTATTAGCAGTGACATTAGCACTTCGAAAATTCGGGAGCTTAATCCGAGACAAGATTGTCCTAGTAAGGACAGACAACTCAACAGTGGTGTCTTATTTGAACCGCCAAGGCGGGATGAGATCACCGGAGTTGTGTATGATGATTTTATCTGTCATTTATACGACGTTGACAAACTTGTACCTTCAACCCTAGCAGCATATAAGTCTGCATTAGCTTCAGTCATTCCCAGTCTGGCCATTGAAGGAGTGGAGAATGACACTTTAAATGAAGTTATTAAAGGAATGAGCAATCTGCGACCTAGACAGCCAATTCCTATCCCAGTATGGAATCTATCTCTTGTTCTGCAGGTTTTAGGGCATGCTCCCTTTGAACCGATTAGATCTATAGATATTAAACTCTCAGTTTTCTTGGTTGCAGCAGCATCGGCGAGAAGGAGAAGCGAAATTCATGCGCTTTCTGCCAAACATGACCGTTTTGTCGTCACGGGTGAAGGTTTAAGACTACTTCCACGTCTTTGTTTCCTGGCAAAGAATCAGTCACTTAAATATCCAGGACAGCCGATCAATTTGCCAAGTTTAATTAAACATGACCCAAACTCTTCTGCTTGGTGTCCTGTCAGATGTCTGAAAATGTATAAAAAACGTACTGAGGAGTGGAGAGATAACCCGAAATCTCTGTGGTTATGTCTCAAAGCGCTTCATTTGCGCGCCTCGAAAGATACTATTTCTCGTTGGATAGTCGATGCTATTCAGATGTCGCACAAAATCGCTACATGAAAGCAGATTGATCGTGCGAATGCCCATCAGGTCCGAGCACTAGCAGCAGCATCGGCCCTTTATAAGGGTGTCTCATTAGAGGAGGTGATGTCTGTAGCACAATGGCATGCCGAGTCGTCATTCACTGATTTCTACCTTCACGACATCTCCAGCGCGCTTAATCCGGTAGCCGTTGCCAATTTATCAAATCTGAACTAGGCCACATCCGACTACTATTTCGCACACATCACAATGGCCATGCACATGACCTGAGAACGACCATGGATTGGGCCGAGCTCTTGTGATGAACTAAAAAGACCAAGCACTCAAAATGGTGTTTACATTAATTAAGTGACTACTTTTAAGTTTACTTATAGTCGAAATACCAGACTATTTAAGTAAATAGTCTGGACAAGAACATCTTATTCTTTTGCAGACATTAGACTCATTCCAATTTGAAAATCTAATCGATATACTGATAGTTTTTTCAAAATTTAGAAGTTGTAGTAGCTTCTTTGCACTTTCCGGACTGCCCTAGCTGAGACATGGGGCTGACACGGGTCTGGTGGGTGTTGTTCCCCATTTTTGACAGCCCTCTGGAATTTGTGCGGAAAAATGAGGGGGGTGGGGAGCACGGTCTAGACCATGGAAGTTTAGCACTCTATGAGTCAGATGGCAGAACCCAAGCGTATGCCAGGGTTCTAGTCGCTTCACAGCCTTCTCTGTCGGATGGTAGATGAGTGCTGGTTCGAGCCTCACCTCCTCCCACCGGTATTTCTTGGCTGTTGAAATCCGGAGTTTATCATAATAGTACATCTGGTAAGTATTATTCGAAGTAGAATAAAAAAAGCATCCGCTTTTGTTTCTACGAGAATTCTTAATACTTACCAGATGTACTATGGCCCTATCTCAGCCGCCCCGCTGAGGTGAGGCTGAGCTGCTTTCGCTGTTTGTCAAGACAAATATAAGACGAATCTGACTGTGTTTGGGAATTGACTCGGTACCTGCAGCTATGGTAATTCCCGGACACAGTGTGGGCAGGACCAGGAGAGTGCAGAGTTTTAATTGTTTATTTTGAGCTAGACTAGATAATAGACATTATCATAATAGTACATCTGGTAAGTATTAAGAATTCTCGTAGAAACAAAAGCGGATGCTTTTTTGATTCACAAGCCAATAGAAGACTATTTTTGAAAGCTTAGCACTGGACGAGACAGTCATTCCAGAGATTTAAAAAAATAGTCTTCTAGGCTTGTAAATGGACTTTTCTTTAGACCACTACATACCTAGTAGGCAGATTTTTGCTGGCTTGACTTGGGTTAAAGGATTAAACGGTCATCTTATGTCCATTTTTTAATACAAGTCATTATCCGACTAACGTCACAATCAGCCATCCCATGAAAATAAATTGTTGAATCATGACATGCAGATAGTTAACTGTCTGCCTGCTGAACTTCTGCAGACTAAATTTTCCAAGGGGGGTAACTTTGGATATGCTGAATATTTTGAAAACAGTTTGATTGAAAGTTGTTGGTGGCTAAGCCACCAACAACTTTCAGTCAAACTGCTTTAAACAGTTTGAGCAGGTCCAGAGATATTCCCCATTGAAATTATTGTCTGATGGCTTGCAGAAGTCAATTAAATAATAGTTTATGAGTAGTAGACAATATCTTGGTGTATTTTCTTATCCAAATTGCATATGAATTATTATCCCCCTACATTGATATGCCTCTACGCTGGAAGATAAGAAGGTGATTATTAGTTGGACCAGTCCAGGTAGTCCACTTGCACAGTCATAAACCTTGCTGATCATGTGTGGGATTGCGTGCATGTGTGTTTGTATATACATTTGTGCAGATTCGATACCTATTTGGGGTATGTTGTTTTACTTGGGGTACGTTGATGCAACATTGTGTAAGTTGACCGTTGTGCCTGGAAGAAACCTATTATTCATTGCATCCATCGTACAACAATTCCTGTATCTTTACATTTTGCCAACCATGTGTGCATGTGTGGGCGTCCATACAAATTTGGTATTTTTGTTAGGTAACTTAGAATCTATTTGGGATACATGATGAAACTGTTTGTAGGTTGGCCATGAGGCTAGGAAGAAAACGATTACTTTTGGTGTCCATCTGTCTATTTGAAGAAGCCTATTATTTTAGGGGTCTGTCTATCCATTCATGCATGTGGGTGCAGTCTTCAAGGAAGTTTTTGTCTGGCCTCAGGCGTCGTCTGCGTCGTCGTACGTGGCAGTGTGTCATTTGTGTCAAAGTTTTTGAATGTACATTTAATTCATCAAAGACTTATCCGATCTTGATGAAACTTTACAGATATGATCTATACCATCATGGGATCTAGTCTCCATCATCAGCAAAATAATTTTCAAATTTTTTCCAAATTTGTTCAAGGTTTGAACTTAGCCTATTTTCCAACAGAAATCAGGTATACCTTAAAGTTTTTCAATCAACATATGACAATGGGGTTACCTTTGGTGTCATCATCTGTAGTGGCATGTCATTTGTGTTAAAGTTTTTGTTTTTCATCAGCCTTATTATTCAGAAATCGGTCATCAGATTTCAATTAAACTTGACAGATTTATTCTATGCAAGGTAGAGATGCAATTGTTCACCATTGCTAAGATTTTTTTGAAATTTCACCTGTTTTTCTGGGGTTTTCGTGTTTTTTGGCAAATATTTGCGTTAAAGTTTTTCATCAGCCTGATTATTCAACAATGGGTCATCAGATTTCAATGAAACTTCACAGACATATTCTATGCAAGGTAGAGTGCAATTGCTCATCATTACTAAGGAAATTTCATGTGTTTTTCATTTCTCCATCTGAGCTTATACTATGGTGCACATCTGTCATTTCTCAATCTGATCTTATGCTATGGTGCACATCCATCATTTCTCCACCTGAGCTTATGCTATGGTGCACAATGTCATTTCTCCACCTGAGCTTATGCTTTGGTGCACATCCGTCATTTCTCAATCTGAGCTTATGCTATGGTGCACATCCATCATTTCTCAATCTGAGCTTATGTTATGGTGCACATCCATCGATTTTCCATTATCTTTATGTATTCTAACAAAAGTGTTCCGCTAAAAATATTTGCATAACCTTTGCACGAATAAAAAAATGGGTTACACAATTTCTGCAGGCCTAAAATATAATCATGAAATTCCCTTTTACTTTTCCAGACAATATTAAACTGTGTGAGCAGATAGGAAAGAACATTTCTGAGATTAAGGCTACAGAATGTGGGATATTAAGAACTTTGTATAAAATTAGAAACACTTGTACTGAGGAAACGCGAAAGGAGTTTGAAAGCACGGCAATGAAAATTAAGGCAAATGCTTTATCAGCGAATTATAAGTGCACTGAGCTAAAAAAAACCATTTGTGCAAATGAATCACAAACAAGTGAGTTAAAACTTAAAATTAAGGAACTGGAATCAAAAGTTGAAAGACTAATGAAGGCGAATTCACATTTGTTGTCCCAGAATTCATTACTCAATATAGAGTTAGATAAAAGCACTGAAAAGCTGAATGTATCGCAAACCATGTTACGCAGCTTTACTGATGAATTTTTGGATGCCAGTGAAGTACCACTTGACATCACTGAATTTGAACTACTGGTATCAACTCCTGTGGATGCTTCAAAAAGCCTTAAAGATGACCTTTCACAAGATATGTTTGGCCAAGATCAACACGAGGAAGAAAATCACAAAAGAGTGTTAAAAAGAAAAACAACAATTAATGTATTTCCTGAGAAGTTACAAATGTAGCAGTTTAATATAAAATATATTTTATTTTTCTTTACTTAGGTTTACAAAGAAGAGGCAAGTAGGTAATATATCGATGATCTATTATATATCCTTGCCTAAATTACCTATTAAGTTTATTCGTCAATTTGTATAGGAAAAGACAAGCCAACTAAAAATTACTGTTGAATAGAAACTGTATGTGGTAATAAAATACTGAAATGCATAAAAATATAAATGAAGTGGACAGGATACATGCTAAATTTTTTTTAATCAGTTCAAATGAAATTCGTTCTGAATACAGTGTGTGATTGCTGTTTCAGTCAGCCAAAGATCATGTACATGTACTTTGTCTGTGATAGCGTGACAGCTCCATATCATCATCACGGCGAGTAGAGTAGGAATAATCAAAAGAACTTTTCTGTATAGAGCCTTCTACATTTACTTTACAAACCTTTAGTAAGACCTATTCTTGAATACTGTAACCCGGCATGGTCACCAAGATTTAAACGACAATCCCAGGTATTAGAAAGAGTGCAGCGTCGGGCAACAAAGTTATTACCACAAATTAGAGACTAAAGCTACACAGAAAGACTCAGAACCCTAAATCTAATGTCATTGAAATACAGAAGATTTCGAGGAGACTTAATCAAAACATACACAATCCTTAATGATATGTACAACATTGACAAAAGTAGCTTCTTCGAACTCCACTAATACACACACTAGAGGACATAAGTTCAAGCTCAACATGAAACGCAACACTAAGGATATTCGCAAATACTTTTTCTCTAACAGAGTGGTACCCTATTGGAATTCACTGCCAGCAACAGTTATAGAGGCACCAATGGTTGAATCCTTCAAAAGTAAACTAGACAAGCATTTCAAAGAAATTCTTCATGATTTTGACTAAACATTATTTGCATAGACAGTAGCATAGAGAAGGAGACCCGGATAGCGATAAACACATTGAACAGGCCATATGCTTATCAGACCACCACAAAGTCATACTGCAATTCTGCCAATACAGTGGACTGATTTTGGAGTAGCCTCTGCATAGACAAGAACATGCTCGGTAGCGATTCCAATTACCGGTGGACAATCTCTGCTTCCACGTCCTCACTTTGTGGTTGTATGAAGAGACACTTGCGTAGAGGAGGGGACTTGGATGGCGTTCAGCACAGAGAATGAAAATAACAGCAATTAGACCTACCACGGCCTCCACAAATGAACATGTAAACAAATGCTAGGCGCAGCAGGGTGTGACCATGAGTGTAGGCGGCACACCGCAGCTGATGCGGGGAACACCCATCTGCATCATAGCATTTCCCAAAACATAGCTAAAGTTTTAAATCTAATGTCAGTGATATACTGATGGTTTCGAGGAGACTTAATTGAGCGACAATGGTCAAATCATTCAAATACAAACTAGATAGATCTATGTCAAAGAACAATCTTTTGAATTGAACTGAGCTAGTCATGCGACAATACAAAACACTGAGGCAATAACAAGCCAATCGCTTATGCCTCGTAAAATGATGATGATGATGATGATGATGATGATCACATATGTCACTACCGGTTTTCTGATTTGTCAAACCACAATATGCACATCATGGTCAGACTATGACTTGCAAGAATTTCTACAAAATGTGAATTTGCCGATAACTGAAATAAATAATGGTACAGCTGCCATGTTTTTGTAGTGTTGTTACACTACAATTGTTTTATTATGTAAGGCTCCTACTATTGGACATTTGACACTTGTCCTTTCCTTCAAATGACAGACACTGCACTTTCAGTTTTGATCAAGACACAGAATTATTGGGTGGCTGTTGAACACACATTTGATAAATAGTTGATGGATTTAACATATTTTCTTTCTAACTAACATTTTCATTTTTAGCCGTTGATATTGTATACAATAATTTAGTTGTGCACTATTTAATTTCATTTTTTAAAAATCTTTGTTTGAAATTGTATATTATGTTTGAAAAATAGGTTAAGAGCATTTATGCCATGCATGGTGACATTCATGGTTTATGCAATCTGATATAATTGGTATGAATTACACATTTAATATCATAGTTCTACATGTACATTTAAATTATTATGCAGTAAATAAAATGTCATTTCAAACGAAGAGTGATTTTGTTTCTCCTTCCCATTCATAGTTTTACTTGCCAATTATTTATTATGAGTTGTCTATTGGTTACCATCCATGCACTACTAACTATACTTTCACCTCTTCTAATGCACTTAGATAGCGAGTTTAGGCGAAAGCTCTCGCGGCTACTCTAGGGTAGATGAGCATGTGATCAGTTACCCTCGCGTAAATGAGCACGTGTTTAAATTACATTGATTTCAATGCAAACACATGACTACTCGATTTACCCTTGCTGATAGGTGGGTAGCCCCGAGTAGGTACTAGAGTACGTACTCCAGCCGTTTAGTCGCTACTCTAGTGACTCGAGTAGCTACCCTACTAGGGACGTAAACTCGACCACTTCAATCAACCACCGAGTAACCGAGTCCAGGAATCGGTAAATCGACTCCTTTTTAGGACTAATTTGGAACTGATACTTAGCAAGCTTACATTGTCATATAGTAATGCGGTGGTAAACTATGACATCGTAAAACGGGAAACGTAGGTTTCCTACATTCACACGCAGCCCGTTTGTTTTTATCATGGACACGAAAGAAATTTACTATATATCACTCAACAGTAGTACAGAATAGAACCATAGTGTTTTTTTAGACATTCCACATTTGTCGCTGATCATGAACTATATACATATAGTGTTCACCTGTCATTTTCCCCACCTAGCTCCCAATGTTTCAATCTGTAGTTTTAGTTGTGTGTCCCTTTTGAGGAATATAAGACTAGATATATGAAATTAAACAGGACATGCCTGGAAGAATAAACAGACACACAAGGCTTTGATATTCACCAGCTGTTTGCCACCAGGTAAAACATAAGCATATATACCATGTACATGTAGCTTCATTCAAGTTGTTTAACTAGTGTTAATGGGTACAAAGATAATGTATTTACTCAGCTAAAACATTACAGTTATAATTATATTACTATTTTTGTTGTTCTTTGCTTTTGAGCGATTACGCCTGTTTAAAGTAATACATGCTTACATCATAATATGAGATAAGGTTACTTTTGTTTCTAACAAACATAAGCAATAGATCGTACACTATTAGAAAGACTAAGTAGATGTAGTAATTGAGGTTTATATTATAATATTGAAACTGATTCAGTACATCAATGCTGGCTAATACTAGCATTTAAAAAAACCTACAAAATTATATATTAATGAGTTCACTGGTATAACTGATTATAGTTAAACAATTGAATGATGCCAATCTATGAATATCACTTATATCATTTATATTTTTTGTTTTAGGTGGTTGCATTTCCTAATTGGCAATAAAGGTGCACACAGTATGAATGGGAACATTGAGTGCTGCGTATGTAAGAAAAAATACAAGTCACAGAAAACACATCAGAACCATAAGTGTCCATGGTGCTCAAAGTGTAACAAGTTATTCTCAACCTATCAAAACTTCATGCAGCACAAATGCAAGGCTACAGAATCTTTGGAAAAGGTTAAACAAGAGACGATTGAACCATCATTCACTGGATTAAGCGATCAGAGAAAAGTGAGCCATCATTCAGTAAGCCTGCGACCAATTTAGTTGATCAACTATTAAATGTAAATAATGAAGACTCCAGCATTACAAATGATACAAAAGTAGAACCAGCATCTTTCATAGAGAAGGTTAAACAATCAGAGAAGACTGAGCCATTATATGCTACAATTGAAAGAACCAATCAACCATCAAAAGAAAATGAAGGGCAATTAATTACAAATGTTAAAATACCTGAATCAGCACTTCTGCTTTACGTGTAACCTCATTTTATCATGTTAAATACAAGTTTCATAGGTTTGATTTTTCATGGAAAACTTTAGCATGTCATAATCTGTCACTGCCGATTATGAATGCAATACCTGCTTCCCAATCTGGTACACTGGAAGAGCCAACAAAAATACAACTAATACAGGGTGATGGAAACTGCTTTTTTAGATGAATGAGTTTCCGTGTGATTGAATCAGAAGCATTTCATGGTGAGATGAGGGCTAGGGTTGTATCGCACATGCGAGCTTGTGATACAAAGCTGAGTATCTACTGTCTGCCAAATGACATTTTAATGACAGATTATTTAGAGTCTAGTAAAATGTGCACACATGGGCCACTGAAGTGGAAATCTTTGCTTGTTCCCATTTACTCAAAACAGATATTTATGTCTATCAGCATCGTCTGGTCGTTGGTGCAAATTTTCTGGAAAGGCTATTGATAAGGATTTGCTAGTAAATGATTATTCAATCTATATAAATTATAAAAATGGAAATCATTATGAAGTTGTAGTTGATGTTCGTCATGAGAAACAAGGGAAAGATTTCCTACCACAACCATGGAATTGCCATCAGATGTTAATTAGTAATTATTATTTGAAGAGCTCCACAGGCAATTAAAATTGAATAAAGATGTCCAGAAACGCACTGTGTCAGAGGTTGATTGTAAAAAAGAGTGTAAAGGATAGAAAGACGGAGTTGATGCGGATTAAACGAGAAGACATTTCCTACAAGGAGAAAGAGAAGGAAGCTAACAGAAGACGTGAAGATAAGAATTATAAACAGAAGGAGAATGAAGGAAAAAGACAAATCCGTCAAAATGAATCATACAAAGAGAAGGAGAAAGAAACAAAGAGGGAACGGCGGGAACTTGAATTGGAAAGTAGAAGAAATAAATGCAAAGATGAATCATACAAAGAGAAAGAGGAGATAAAGAGGAGAGGCCGTGAAGATGAGTCCCATAAAGAGAAAGAGAAGGAGAAAAAGAGGAGATGCCATGAAGATGAGTCCTACAAAGAGAAAGAGAAGGAGAAAAAGAGGAGATACCCTGAAGATGAGTCCTACAAAGA
Organism: Chaetoderma sp. LZ-2023a; assembly: GCA_034401795.1. Classification (NCBI taxonomy): domain Eukaryota; kingdom Metazoa; phylum Mollusca; class Caudofoveata; order Chaetodermatida; family Chaetodermatidae; genus Chaetoderma; species Chaetoderma sp. LZ-2023a. The sequence goes on along the minus strand of CM067369.1, from coordinate 61,844,634 downwards.
GAAAGAGAAGGAGAACATGAGGAGATGCTGTGAAGATAAGTCCTGCAAAGAGAAAAAGAAAAAGAGATGCCGTGAAGATGAGTCCTACAAAGAGAAAGAGAAAAAGAGGAGATGTCGTGAAGATGAGTCCTACAAAGAGAAAGAGAAGGAGAAAATGAGGAGATGCTGTGAAGATAAGCCCTGCAAAGAGAAAGAGAAAAAGAAAAAGAGAGGCCGTGAAGATGAGTCCTACAAAGAGAAAGAGAAAAAGAGGAGATGCCGTGAAGCTGAGTCCTACAAAGAGAAAGAGAAAAAGAGGAGATGCCGTGAAGATGAGTCATACAAAGAGAGAGAAAAAGAGGATATGCCGTGAAGATGAGTCATACAATGAGAAAGAGAAGGAGATAAAGACAAGACGGCATAACGAGGAATTGATATGTAGGAGAAATAAATGCAAAGATGAATTATACAGAGAGAAAAAGGAGAAAAAGAAGAAATGCCGTGAAGATGAGTCCTACAAAGAGAAAGAGAAGGAGAAAAAGAGGAGATGCCGTGAAGATGAGTCCTACAAAGAGAAAGAGGAGAAAAAGAGGAGATGCAAACAAAATAGTCAAATTCTACAAAGAGAAGTATGAGGTAAAAAGGAAGCACCATACAGATTCATGGCAATCGTGTCGATGTAAAACTTAATTACCAGAGAGAACAAGTCCTGGCTTCGGAGGAAAATGAAAAACACCAAAATTTTAAAATTCTAGAGCGTTTAATTGATGTTGTAAAGTATTTGGCAACTCACAACCTACCATTTAGGGGGCATGATGAAAGTGAAACTTCACACAAGGGCAATTATAGAGACATGCTCTGCTTATTATCTAAGTATGACACAGTTTTAGATGACCACTTTACAACCGGTAATAAAAATGCTCAGGGTGTCTCGTCTGATATACAGAACATTATTATCGACTGTGTTGCGAACTGCACAACAAAAACATTATGCGACGAAATACGAGATGCTACATTTTATACATTGTTAATGGATGAAACCATGGACTGCAGTCACAAAGAACAACTGTGCTTTGTTATTAGATACGTAGATGCCAGTGGTGACATTCAAGAGCGTTTTCTAGGTGTCTGCCATCTTGACAGTGGACAAACTGCACGTCATATTGTTACACAGTGTACACAGTTTCTGGGATCAATGGACATCGACATAATGAACTGTCGTGGACAGGGATACGACGGGGCTTCAGTTATGTCAGGTGAAAACAATGGAGTGCACGCTCTTGTGAGTAAGATTAATCCAAGGGCCCCTTACGTTCATTGCTATGCCCACAATTTAAATTTGGTGTTGGAATCGGCTGTGGACAATGTGAGACTAGCGCGTGACACATTAGGGACTGTAGGGAAATTCACCACATTTTTCAATGCTAGTGCCAAACGACATGATCTACTATTAAAACATCAAAAAGCTAAAGGTGTTCAACCAGTAACATTAAAATCAGCAACAGATGTTCGATGGAATAGTAAAATTGCTGGATTACGTGCTGTAGATACATGTTATGTCGCTCTTATAGATACACTAGAAGAAATAGCTGATGTTGAACATGATCAAAAAATCTGTGCTGAAGCGGCTGGGCTCCTCAGATCTCTACAGTCATTTGCGTTTGTGCTTTCTAGCCTAACTCTTCTTGATCAATTTGAAGCTACCCAAGTTCTCTCCAGTGTATTACAAGCTAAGAACCAGAACCTTTCAAATGCTATGTCTTTAGTATCAAGCATTATAACTGTATTGGATACTCGCAAAAATGAACCAAAGCTCCAATTTTATTTCGATACTGCAGTGAAATTATGTGAACGCTATGGCATAACTGTGCCATCAGAAATCAGACAACGGCGTGTATCTTCAAGGATTGATAACAATAATAAAAATGCATCTGACATGCGTGACCCAAGATTGTACTATAGAGTGACGTTTTATATGTTCATCTTGAATAATATGACAGCAGAATTGAACCGGCGTTTCACAGGACGCAATACAATTATTATGTCTAGCATCAGTCTTTTGGAGCCAGCAGCAATCCGGGATAATTTACTTACATCAGATTCAGATTCAATATTAAAATTGATTGACATGTTTAGGCATGACATTACATCACCAGTGTCACAGTTGAAAAATGAACTGACTGTTTTCACTGACTATCTAAAGATAAATATGGAACAATGTGAGACACTGCGTGATGTTATGAAATCTTTGTCACAGGCCAGTTTGAAACAAATGTTTCCAAATGTTTATCTGCTTTTCAAGCTTGTTCTTACACTTTCTGTTACCACTGCAAGTTGTGAGAGAACCTTTTCCACATTGACACATGTAAAGACAAAGATACGATCAACAATGGTGGAGAGTAGACTCAGTTCTCTCTTAATAATGTCCATAAACAAAGATATTGTAAACAAACTATCATCCTCAGAGGTTCACGAAATCCAAACAGCAGGTTCAAGACTGTGAATATCAGACCAAAGGATGAATGAAATGTAGCAAGGTAGGAACAGATATGGACATCATATGGTTACCATGTTTTTCACTGTCTGACAATTTGTGTTTGATACTGCCATATAAAATTTCAAACAGCCATAATCTCATTTCTTAATTTTGCATAGTTATGAACCAAAGTGGCATTAATAAGTGACCGTGACGTGATGTGGCTACAAGAGTCCCCTCCAAAAACATTTAAAAAAGTTGATGCTCAGAGAAGCCCTCTGAGGCAAAATTTTCATTAGTTATTTCATATTTGGACTAAAGAAATGGTGAAAACTGTGTCTCAGAAGCCCTCTCTGAGCATCTATGTTTAAAAATTTTCCGGAGTGGGGTGGGGAGGAGTCCCCCAAACCACTGCAGTGGCGTATTTAGGGGGGGGGGGCATTGGGCCATGCCCCCCCTCCCCCCTGGGCCATAAAATTAAAAAAAACATATAGTTTTGTGAAAATAACAAAAGTACTAAAATTTTACTCCAGCGGCAGGTCTAAATTTCCCTGAGAAAATGCAGGAGAGGCCGCCTGAGAGCACCTAGATTTCAAAATTTTCTGGGGGAGGACCCCCAGACCACCCGCCAGTGCCCCCCCCACCGATTAATTCCTGGCTTCGCCTTTGTTGGCGAAGTTACCTCATGGTGGCGAAGTTACACACTTTACGGTAGCGTACGGTCTGGAATAACGGAATAACGAGCTTATGAATGGAATAACATGGAATAATGGCCATATGATATGGAATAACACGGAATAACACGCACATGGCATGGAATAACATGGAATAGCGACGCTATGATATGGAATAACAAAGAATAACTGCCAATTATTCCTCGCTATTCGCCTCCAGGGCCGGCTCAATGCATAGGCAAACTAGACACTGCCTAGGGCGCCAGATTTTAGAGGGGCGCCAAAAAGGGAGTTTGGGTGCCACTCACAACCCAAGCTACATGTTCTTAAAGCAAATAAGAAAATCCACACTTAGGAGAAGAGCCATATTTCGCTCTAGAAATGCAGGAAATGCCCTCTCAGATTTCAAAATTTTCTTGGGGAGGACAAACCCCCCCCCCCCCGATCCCCGCTTAAAGGGTGGTCCTTTGCCTTCGACTATGGCGCCAGAAACCCTTGGGCCGGCTCGGTCCCCACCCCCACCCAACCCCCTATTCAATATTTTTGGCAGATTATTTTATGTTATCCATTTCAAATGGCGGTTAGGTCATATTCCATGCCATTCCATATCATAGGCTCATTATTCCATGTTATTCCATTTCAAATGACAGTTATTCTCCATATCATAGCCACGATATTTTCCATGTTTTGCACATCACGTATTTTAATGATTTTCCAGTTCAAGTTGCTGTTATACCCTGTTATTCCATCTAATAGGCTTGCTAGTCCATGCTATTCATATCAATTGGTAGTTCTTCTGTGTTATTCCATATCATATGACCATTATCCAATGTTATTCCATATCAAATGGCAGTTATTCTATAACAAAGGCCGTTATTCCTTGTTATTCCATGCTATAGGCTCGTTATTCCATGTTATTCTTATCAAATGACCGTTATTTCATGTTATTCCTTATCATACTGCCGTTATTGTGTGTTATTCCGTGTCACATTGCCGTTATTCTGTGTTATTCCATGTCATAGGCTCGTTATTATGCGTCATTCTATATCATATGGCAGATGTTTTGTGTTATTCTTTATCATACGGCAGTTTTCCGTGTTATTCTTTACCATATGACAGGCGCTCCATGATATTCCATACCGTATGGCTCATGGTGTATTATTCGTTATGCGTTATTCGTTATTCATTATTGTTCTAGGGACACCGAGCCGCATTGAATAAGGTTTTTAAAAAAAAAAACATACTCGAAGCACGTGCACACGCGCACAGATACACTGCGCGACAGAGGCAGATGTGTACATGCATATACACACGCACGCACGTATGCACGCACGCATGAATGGACAGACGGGCGGGCTGGCTGCCGGGTTGGCGGGCCGGTGGGTGGATGGATGGACATACGGATGGACAGACGGGCAGATAGACAGACTTGACCGCAATATCCTCTTCCCCTTACCGGGCGACGGCAATAAAATTAATAACTAGAATGCATTCGAGGGAGTGCTGGCTCACGCCTATGCGTGCTGTCTTAACAATGCACTTAGTGACCCCCGTGATCAGGCGATCTAGATAGTTGATTGCTTGCCCTCAAACTGAAAGTAATAATAAACTATCAAATGTGAACATGTGTGCTAAATCTGGTGATCCTGCCTTCTTGCAATCCTCCAGAGTTATGGCCAAAATGTGTATTCCGGTATGCACGTCATGACCCGGTGACCTAGATATCGAATGTCGTGTCCTGAAACCCATATAACTTCTGGACACGTATAATAAGGATGGATGTGTCAAATTTGGTGATTCTGACTACTTGTGTTAGCAATTTATGGCTAGAATTTCGGGATGCATTTTGTGACCATGTGGCTTAGATATTAACCCGTTTGTTTGATTGTCTTATTACGGCCCCGCACGGGAAGGTGCGAAAGCCCTATAGTAATCGCCGTGTCTGTCCGTGCGCCTGTTTGTTCATCCGCCCGTCTTTCCATCCACAATATCTCGTAAACAGCATATCATACAGAGCCGCCTCAGGTTATTTAATTGAACTTTGTGCATTGCTGAGTTATGATACGCAGGTGTGCCTTTCGAAGAATTCACTTTTATAGGTTCAATATTTTGGGTGAAAATGGGCTTACTATTTTTTTTAAATCTAAATTTTTGTAAATTTCCTCGTAAACACCATATCATACAGAATCGTTTAAAATAATTTAATGAAGCTTAGCACATGGCTTCTTTATGATGTGTAGATGTGCCTTTTGAAGGCTTCACCTTCGTAAGTCCAAGATTTTGGGTGAAAATGGGCTTTTTAATGCATAAACACGATTTTCAAAATTTTCTCGTAAGCACAATATCATACACAATCGCTTAAAATTATTTAATGAACTTGGTATATGCCCAGCTATAATACGCAGATGTGCCTTATAGGGCCAAGGTTGTGGGTGAAATGAACCTTTTAATGCAAAATATACAATTTTTATCAATTTCCTTGGAATTTTTTTTTATTTTATTTTTTTATATTTTTCATTTTTAATAATATGAAGGCTTTGAATAGAATTGCTACCTACTATATAGCTAAATGTATCTTCAGTGATTGCGGGCCCTCTGAGTCAAACAACGTTTTCTAGTTTTCTGCCTAGCCGTCTACAATATGAATAGATATTCCAAACTTGGTGATTCTTCCTTCTCAAATTCCGAAGATATCGTGTGGATAAACAGACAGATAAATAGACATCCAGACTGACAGATAAGCAGACGGCACCAACCGCACTACTCATACCTACCTTTAGCTGTGTGAGTAATAATAACAACTAGAATGTGAAGTCGATAGTACGCCATCGCAAATCCCCATGCTTCGGCCCTCTACCATTCCTGCCCCTACCCAACGCCATCCCCAACTCGTGGGCAGGGCCTAATGTAAACAGCACCTCACAGTCCGCAGATATATGGGTAACTAACATACCGAATTGTTTGAATTCCGCCAACTTTGACTTTCTGTCCACAATTTTACCGACCCCACCCACCTTGCGGGAGGAATCTAACGTAAATGTCGTCCTTTTTGCAGTATCCCTCCGTTTTAGCTGTGAGTAGCAGCACAATAAATCGCCATGCGCCTAGGTGTGTCTGTTAGTAAGTCAGTCAGTCTCAAACGCTTATTTCGGGCTGTATTTCAACAAGGCATATCAGTAAATATCAGTAAACTAATGGATGCTCCCCTGCAGGAAAACTCTTGAAACTATGGCCAGGACAACAATTGTCTATAATGCTCAGTGAACCATGAAATGTAGGTCAAAAGCGTGCTGAGTGAACTTGAAAAGCAGGTTCTACTGACTAACATTGCATATGTAAATACACCTTGAGAGTATAATGCATCCATACACCGCGTTTAGTTCCGGAAATTCTTGAAATTACAGCCCACACAAACATTTTCTGTGATGGTCAGTGAACCCTTTCATATGAAACACACCTTCTGCATAGTGTGTCCATACAACAATCTTATTTCATGCATACGAACAACTATTGAAACTACAGCACTGGCAAACATTTTCTGTAAAGTTCAGTGAACTGTGAAAAGTAGGTCACATTGACATACTTTTCATACAGTGCACATCATCTCCGTAAGATGCATCAACATCTCAAGTTTCACGATCATACATATAAAAGTCTTGAAACTAGGCCCAGACAAACTGTATAGGGCGAACAGGTGGACCAACAGACCAACATACAGACTAACGGATGGATTGATGGACGGACGGATAGACAAAGCGGCGACTATATCCTCCCCTGAGATTTGTCGTGGAGTATAAAATCTACTGATAGATTTTGGCTCGAATTTTAACACAACGAAGGAATATTCCGTGCAATAGGATTTCAAGACGTTGGACGTGATCCGCATAAAAGAACCCAGATATAGATCGGATCAAATTCTGGATCTGTGGATATCTCAGAAATTGCTGGTAAGATTTGGATCAAATTTTAACTTTGTCTCTGGTCCCAAAAAATCTGGAAAATCCAAAAGAATCCAGAACCTGCAGTTTCTGCAATTCAATCGACCTTGTTTGAAAACGCTTGGGAATTATAACTGGGTCGTAGCATGCAGGTGGGCAAGTGTGGGGGCATGCAGTTGCCACACCTGAGATTTGCGAATTGTACACAGGCAGGCTCATTTAACACAGGCACTCAGTCACCTGTAAATAAAAATAAGCTTTATAGCCAGCTGAAGATACCAATTACCTCCAGAGGTGCTATCTGTGAATATCCAGACATTCATAATGTACGACATCTACGATCCCCGACACGCCCCCCCCCCCAACCCCTCCCCCTCACTCTGGCTTCTCGGCCCTCAGATACCAGGTCCACGCTGCTGCTGCAGGCCCACGCTGCTGCTGCTGGTCCACGCTGCTGCTGCAGGTCCACGCTGCTGCTGCTGCTGCTTCACGCTGCTACAGGTTCACGCTGCTGCTACTGCTGCCGCTGCGGGTCAACGCTGCTGCTGCTGCTGCTGCTGCGTGTGTCAAAATGATGTTGAATATATCTAGACTAATTTGACTGAACGCTGGAGAAGGCAGCACCAGCTAACACGCCTTTCAGTCAAATATTGTTCACAAATTATTCAATAGCTAGGTTTCCTATGGGTGTGTTAAGTATGACGTCACTGCGCGTGGTTCGTACAGGAAGCGTGTATTTTGCTTTATTACATCATAAGAGCGTGTTTATGACGTCATCACTTGTTGTTAAACAAAAACATTGATTTGTATATTAAACAATCGAACCGAACCCGGAAATACGTCATCACTTAACAAACCCATATCTATGGTTAAGTTCGACTCGCTAACCATAGTCAGTTTCATGGTTTACTGATCATGCGCAGTTGCTATGCCCAGTCGAACTTGATCTTAGTCGGCTATAGTTCGTTGGTACCCGGTTCCCTATTGAATTACTATTGCAGAAAATTTGGAACCGGGTGCCAGTCTCTATTAACCCTTTCTGTCGCCTGTTTTAATGGGCTACGAAAATGGGTTATTTTTGTCCGCTAAGCTGTCAAAAAGCGTCCATACGGCATAAAGTGGGAAGGAGTATGGGCTTGGGAACGTTGACATACAATGGGAAAGCATTATTTCATCAACCCTAAGTTATTTAGTGAAATATTTACACTTTTATATGCTTTTTTCATGGCAAGCGATCGGTGTCAGCCATTTTGAAATTTACGCAAATATCGCACTAACCATCTGAACCAAGGTCGGGTGCTCGGTTGACTATAGTTGACTAGCTAGTTAACTATTTGAAGTTCGACTGGTATTCTAGTTAGCTATATGGTTAGGAGTCAAACTTGACCATTATTGTATGGGTAAAATGCAATAGTTGTTTTTGATGTGGAGCCCGTTATTTCTCGGGGCCCGGGGCTGTAGCTCCGTTAGCCTTGCCTTAACATGTCTCTGTAGGCTATGCCCCTAAAAATAACTACAAATATGTGAAAGTGCGAGCAGTTCTAATGTCCCATTTTCCGACCAGACCAGACACGTCCTTGGCACACACGCGAAACCTGCATATTGCAGCGCGCGGCGTGACGTAGTACGTAGGTTATTTCTGAGTTTGTTTACTACCAATACGATATCCCGGAGGTTAATAATTGTTCGTTTAGTTGACACTAATCGCGCAAATGTTCAGAAAGGAATCGTGTTACATATGATTTATGCAAATAAGTAGTCGAAAGATTGTAAATATATTTTAAGATTCGGGAAAATACCTACGTGGTTAGGATAAATTTGATTGCCCCACCCCTTCCTTATAATCCTCCCTTGGCGTGGAGGTCGATACGTAGTTTATAACCTGTCTATAAAGGGCACCCTGGGGGCAATATAAAACTGTACTGTCCTGTATTAGGGTTGTTTCTTTTATAAATTTTAACAGTTGATATTTTTATCTTGTTTCGATCAATACGATCATATCGTTGACGTTATTCCAAGAGTACGTCCTGACTCCTGCCTAATCTTTCCTAGCCCCACTGTTGTTAACATTTTACATGACCCAATTTTGATAGTCCTACTAGTAATGAAATTTCCAGATACATGCTTAACTGACGAACCATACAATATCATAGGCAGCGCAACAGAAATCACGTGCCTTGTCAGAGTTTAATTCTACTGCTGCACGAGCTTTGCGTTGATTGATCGATTTATTACGCGTATTAAATCAACCAATCAATAACGAATAAAAACCATTCTAGCCTTCTGATTGGTCGATTTATTACGCATAATAAATCGAATTATTATGCATAATAATTCGAATTATTATGTGTATTAAATCAAAAAATCAATAACGAATAAAAGACATTGTAGCCTTCTGATTGGTTGATTTATTACGTATAATAAATCGAATTATTATATATATTAAATCAACCATTCAATAACGAATAAACACCATTCTAGCCTTCTGATTGGTTGATTTATTACGCATAATAAATCGAATTATTATGTGTATTAAATTAACCAATCAATAGAGAAAAAACGATATGCTAGCTTTCTGATTGGTTGATTTATTACGCATAATAAATCGAATTATTATGTGTATTAAATCAACCAATCAATAGAGAAAAAACGATATGCTAGCTTTCTGATTGGTTGATTTATTACGCATAATAAATCGAATTATTATGCATAATAAATACCGAATTGTGACCCTGATGGCCTTCCATAATATATATATATATATATATATATATATATATATATATATATATATATATATATATATATATATATATATATATATATATATATATATATATATATATATATATATATATATATATATATATATATATATATATATATATATATATATATATATATATATATATATATACATTATTTTATATCTTAGCTTAAATTGTGGTACGTTGGAGCTTGGGTATTCTCTGCAGAAATAATAATTATCCGCGCCCGAGAGGACACCCATGCGACCTATTGTTTAGGAATCATTAGCTAAATAAAGTTGAAAGCGTGCACCAAAATATTAAAACAAAAAAAAGAAAAAGACCTGGAAAAATAATTCCAGGTCAAAAATTAAAACTAAAAGTATGCCTCCCCTCTTCTCTTTGGCACCCTATGTGCTCTGTCTCTTGAATACGCTTCTATTGCATCACTACTCCTCTCCGGCCACGCGCCTACCCGGGAAGTCTATAATTCCCACCTATTGTACGCTGTGCGTCGATCCGCATTGCGCGATCGTTTGCCGTGGATGTCAAATTAGGAGAGGGTGGTGTAGTTCGGATCAACCGGCCAAGTACTGGCCGTACCAGCTAAGCTGGGTACGCGCCGCCTGTCCTGGATTCGTTCCCTGAACATGCCCCCCTGGGTAGAACTATAAGCGTATATGAGCTTATGAGAGAGATCACGTTGTAAAAACGACTAAGTTCATTAAAACGCATAGTGCGCATGCGCACGCTTAATACTATTTTTGACAGAGTGCGTAATTTACGACCAAGATAGGATGACTCTTTTAGTGTACCTAGAAGGTACAATGTAATCCTTTTCAATAACTTGTTCCCGCCGAATCTGCCATTAATCAAGACCAGAATTCGACGGGCTTTCCAAATCTGTAAACTATTTCAAAATCGGTTAAGAAATGGTTGAGTTATCCACGGAAAACCCCTTTTTTATTATCTTCACGGTATTGCCGTGACGTCATAACCACGTGTACGCAGAACTGATGATTGGTTGGAGCCTGCGCCTGTGACGTCACGAGTAGTATAAAAAGAGTAAACTTTGCCCGGTACGTCTTCAGAGCTGGCTGATGTACCCTGCACCGTTAAGCTTAGTTACGTATCTTCATCCGCCTTCAACAACCCCCGCTTATGAGTGAGTTGTTGACAACTTCCATTCATACCATCGGTGTGTGGGAACTTTCGTCATAGCAGTAATGTTATTGTATCTCTTGCTGACTACTCATTAGACATTCTATATTGTGATTACAGTCCTGAGTTCGATCTGCTCCCGTCATGGGCTGCTTGTTGGAATCCTGTTTGCAGAAAAAGGCATGCGGGAACTTTTCAGCTTCCAGGGAACTCACCTCAAACCAAGGGTGACGTATCAATTTCAGTAACACGATAGGCCAGGCTTAAGAATGGCTACCGATTATTCAAGTAACTATACTTGATAATTTAATTATCTCGTTAATTACATCTTTGATAATTATATCGTATCTGTATAAACGGCCCCAGTGACTAAAGGGCACCGTAACAGTCATAGGACCGCTAGTTATAATTTCTGTATCTGTTTATAGTTATTCTTATTTTCTGTAAGGTGTTTTTGCTAACCGCACCGTAGTAGTTTCCTCAACCTGTACTCTATATCCTATTCTGATCATTTCACATTGTATTGATTGTTCTGGTTAGTTTATATATGGCAAGTGGCCATCAGTTTATATGCTTTGTTTATTTGTAGAAAAATATAGGACTGCAGTGCACGTAGGAAACACTACAGCAACATTTATATATGCAGCACTTTCTCCCGCCACCAACAATTTTTCACTGAGGTCGCTGTCTGTACTATAACTCGGTTTAGCTCGACATGCTACCGACTAAAAACCTTTTCTATTCAGCTCGGTAGGATAGGTTTAATATGATTAGAGACAATCTCTTCGCTAGGAGACATGTAGTGTACGCCTCTTTTCCAGTAGTTGCGATAATTTAGCCCCCGCACTCCGGCAAGGTTGTGTAAGATTGGCCAACATACCTAAAGGGCCTCATATTTCTAAGTTATTGTCTCTCTTCATGTTCCACTAAGCCTTTTGGCTTCTTAATTGTTTGGATGTCCCTATCCACACCATGGACTGATCCGACTCTGGGAACTATTAGGGTTTCCAAGCGGTGATGGCCAGGGTGTGGTGTCACACACATTCTCCGCATATCTTCGGATACTCAGTAGTTAGTTACCTTTGCCAATGTAGGAAAGCACTGCTAAAACAGATCTTAATTATTATTTTCTTTAATCTGCTGAACAATCCTCCCACACCGCAGTGCATAACTGGGCAACTTGTGTTCAAACCTAACGCCAGGTTAAAAAGTTAGTTCCGTAGGACCTGGTGATGGGCGAGATGCGCATCCCCACCAGATTCTGTAAGAACGTCTGGGCATGATATTAAGATCTGCCACGCCCTCACGGGAAGGACATTCATGGTGCGTATTCGTCTCTCTTACCCTCACCATAACGATAGATCAGGTACCTAAAATGCTTTTGTGGAAAGTAACCAATGTCCTGTGACGTTTTATGTGGTTACGGAGTGAGATGTCCGGATTCTTACCCAGTTTGGAGGTCTTGCAAAGTGACATGTATGCATGCTGTCTTCAGTATTGATGTCTTAGGGCATCCATTCTCAATGACAACCGTGTCTAAAGGCTAGGTAAATGCCAGCCATTTGCGGCCTAAATAATTGTTGTCTCTAAAAACTAAATATGAGGTTAGGCATAGAGGAAGGCCCGCATCAATAGAAGCGGCAACTACTAATTCAGCATATTGAGAATTACATAAGAAGGTGATGTGGGAATCCTTCGGGAATCGCTCGTCCCGTCTTCACGTAAAACAGCACACAACCGTATAGTCATAATATCACGAGGTATTGTCCTTTCTTTACAGCATTTTGGTTAAATATTAGAGTGGGCCCTTTTCGGCCAATACTCTTCTCCCGCTTTAAGCAATGGCGACATTTTCCTGTGATGGGGGCCGTGTGAGGCACTTGCCTTTTGCAAGGATTCAGTGATTACGGTCCACACAAGGATAATGCTCCTCACCCAAACTAGCACTAGGAGTAGTGCCCGCGTGAGGCACATGATTTTCCGACACTACAAAGAAAATTTTCTTTCCTTTGAGCTTAGAGGTATAATAGCTTATATTAAGTTAATTAGTAATTTCGTGTACGGGAGCTTCCCTTACGGGGATACCTCTGTGGACCTACGAGTCTGTGTGGTACCTCCGGGAGCCCCATGTTTAGAAGTGCATCAGACTGTCTTTATGTCTTGTATATTATATATATTCATTAAATTTATCTAGCATACTTGATGGTCTGTTTAGGTAAAAATATTGTATAGACTTATGTTAATTAGGTCACCAAATCAAATCTTGTAAGTCCATAGATCACAAAATTGCTATGGACATGCATACTGGTGATACAAACTCTTGGGATGAGACTGTTGTGTTTAATGTTCGTGACGATGGTCGCACGGCCCCACCGGAACGATTGAGTTCCACCGGCCTTAGGAGCTGGTCTTTGTTACCCGTAAGGCAGTATCGTACAGGATCCGTCACCCTGAGACCGGAACCTAACCAGCATCATCATTCGTCATGCACTTGCAGCGCGGCGAGTCGACACCAGACACCGGAACAGCCCGACACTACCCCGCGAGCTACAATACTGTGTAGTATCTGTGACCGCAGGATTTTGTATTTATTCTGCCAGGCGGACTTATTCCACACAGGAGCTCTTACTATTCTCTATAAACCAATATAATATAACGTTCACAATTTTTAAACATGTTTACCGAGCATATAAACTATATAAGGTGGTGGTGTTAGGGGGGGGGGTGTATGTTGTCAAGAGTCGACGTACCTGTGGTGGGGGTTTGGTATTTGGGTTTGGCAGCAGAAACCATGATGTTTTGGACATAACCTCATGACTGGGGTGGGTGGGAATCGAACGGAAAGGGATCACCGCACAGTGGTGGTGGGGGAAAAGGGGGCACCACTGAGTATGATACTCAACCCCGAAACATAGGTAGTTCCCGTAGCAGTATCATCTTTCTTCTACACAAGGTTTGAGGTGGTTAAAATGGAGCAGTATCCCTTTGCCATCTGGTGTAAAGAGGTGCTAAATAACCTCCAATGTCCACTAGATGACAGTGTATGGTCCCTGGTGTACATGGCTTCCTTTTTTTTTGCTTGATCAATTTGATCATAATCTTGAATTCTTGGAAGAATTGTAGTATTACTTTGTGATGCGCTGGTAATCTGATTTCTTTTCCTCACATGAACTCACATGAATCCTCTTCTGACAGCAGGCATCAACTCGCCTCTGATGTCAGTTTTGGGCTGCATACACTGGTGGGCTGACTCAGTTGCTGGTTATCTTCATATTCGTCATTTATTAGTGAATATTTAAAGCAGGTAGTGGTATGAAAGAGTGGGTTTCAGATTCGAAGGCGAAAAGCAATGGATGCTTACTCCATAGTTTGTCTATTCTAGAATTAAAAGATTTGATAGATGGTGCATTGTTAATGTATTCTGGTAGTTTGTTCCATTGGTCTGTGCATCATGAAGGGAATGAGAACTTTCTGATATTTTGCCTAGATCTAGTTTTCTTAAATTTTAGACTATGACCTCTTGTAATACAATTATTGTCACAAAGCTTTTTAAGGGTTGATGGTGGTTGCTCGTATTTGTTGTGAAGGGCTTTGTATATTCCAATCATATCTCCATGTAGTCTTCTAAATGTGAGTGTTGGTAAGTTAAGTTCTTTGAGTCTTTCATTATAAGGTAGGTTATGCATACGTGGAATAAATTTCGTGGTACGCCTTTGGACATTTTCTATCGTATTTACATGTTTTTTAGGAAGGGACCTCAAATTACATTGCCATATTCGATGTGAGGCGTGACAAGAGATGTAAATAGGAGTTTGAAATTGTCTTTATCTAAATAATTAAATGTACGTCTAATTAGTCCCATTATTTGGTTGACTTTGTTTATTTTTTCGTTTATATGTTGATCAAAACTTAATTTTTCATCAATTACGACACCATTGTCTTTTTTCAGTGGATGGATACGCTAAAGTATGGTGGGTAGAGTCCATTGTGTATACATGAGGAGTTGTACCTTTTGAAGAACTCCTCATGCGTTTACATTTGTCAGGATGACGCTCTAGTAATGAATTTTCTGTCCATGGGCACATCGTCTGCACACAAGAATATGTCTGACCCACAACTAATTGCTTCAGGCGGGTCATTTATGTACAATATAAAGAGAAGTCGGCCGAGGAGTAAGCCTTGCGGTATGCCACTGGTTACATTTAAGAGTTTAGAGTGTGTTCCATTAACGACTACCTGTTGTTTCCTCCCGATTAGGAATGATTGAATCCAGCTAAATAGTTTTCCGCCAATGCCATAGGCAGCTAACTTTTTAAGTAGGCGTTTGTGAGGGACTTTATCAAATGCCTTCATAAAGTCGCAGTAAAAAACAAATATCATCCCTCCATTATCCAGTCCCTCCAGCGATTTTTGCAGTACTGTCAGTAATTGAAGCACAGTAGATCGGCCGCTTATAAAACCAAATTGGTTGTCTGACAGCGTGTAGTTATTAGTTATGTGTTCCAAAATTGAATCTTTAATAATTGATTCCATCAATTTACACACCACAGAGGTGATATGACGATATAGTCTAGTAGGAAAGTGGGGTCCCCATTCAACCTATTGATATATTTTTTTTAACCTACATTTTTGAAATCCTAAAGGTGTCTAGTAAACAAATTTCCATGTTCCCATCAGGAAATATTGTCCCATGGGGTCCGTTTGGCGGCCATCTTGGATTTATTCTTTTACAAAAGTCGATAATCAGCATAAGTTTTGAACTAGACATCATACAGAGCCAAATGACCCCATTTTTAGTGTGATTTCGACAGTGGAATCAATTGAGAGGGTTAATCTTCTGCCTGAAGACTTAAAACTCGAAAAACATGAAAAAGTCAGTATGATTTACACTGATAATCTTGCAAACTATCTATATACACACAAACCAAACTATAAGATCCCCATGAAGTATGGAATCAACTAACATTGCCAGTAATTTGGGGAAAAATAACAACAAAATATTAGTTCAATAAGCCAAAATGGAAGGGAACTGCTCTACTATTATTCGCATTCTATGCAAGAGACGTGGTAAGCATGCCATTTGTTCATCGCAATACTCTATATCTAGTCATCGTCATTAAGAATCTCATCATTTTCTTGCTCCTGTTCTTCATTCTCCTCCCCCTCATCAGTAGTTTTCTCTACCAAGTCAATGAGGGAAGGGGTGGGGGTGGTGGAGGGTAGGGCCACACAACCATACTGGCTCCAAGATGGCCTCCTCCGTCTTCTCCCAGCCTTGTCCAGGATCATAGGACTTGGGACACCAGCAGATCGTCTTTTCGGCATGCTTGTAGTTGGCAAGGCGGTGGTTCACACAGGCAATATGTGGGACGAGGCTGTCTCTGCATGGTGGTAGCCTGGAGAGATCCACCTTAGATTTGGTCGTCAGTTGCTCATCCTCCACCACCATTTGCTTCAGCATGATTTTGCGTACACTATTCATAGAGTTCTTACGGGCATGGCCGTACATCAGACACGTGAATGCCTTGATGTCATCAATCACCTCTGGCTTTACTGACCATTTATCACCAAATTTTCTGTGAAAAGAACAATTGGTGCATTATAAAATCGTGTTGTACTTATATTCTGCAATTACATGATTGCCATGAAATACTACTGCATACCATATAAAGAAAGCACTCATCTGAAGGCTGCATGGTACTTGGGGTTGCTCTGTAGCATCTTCAGGGGCCAGACCGTGCCTTTGCCCTTGAGCGCACTTGTTACATCTTCCCCAGTGAACATGTATAGGCCGAGTATGATGGTGCAGTAGTCTGCCAGTTCACTAATGTTCACGATCTGCTGATGCTTTCCAGTCCCGGTATCGAGATAGATGTTAAGTGCAATGGCATGAGAATGGTGGAGCAGGATCAAGAAAATGTTGGTGTCTGGTGTCCTGACAATGGCTGACTTGTACCCCAACTTGGCAGCGTATTTGAGGTAAAGTACAACTCGGGTGTCCGTCTCTTCCTGGTTTTACTCCAGCTCATGGATCTCGCATGCTGTCACCTGAAAGACACCAATAATGATATAATAGGGCATCATTTCTCTATGTACCCAGCACATTTTCAAAATTAAAAAGAAGCACAAAAGATCTCACAAAAAAGGGTTGCATTGAACTTGAGACCGATTGTACAATTACAATATAGAATATAATTTTCAAGCATCATAGAGTGTGTAAAGTTATTTTTCACAGTATCATTTCTGCTTTGTTATTTTCATTCTCTTGTATTTGACCATCAAACATACCATATATTGTTAGATCATGGTCATACGGAACAGAGAATTACAAATGGTGCTATTATAGTGCTGAATATTTTGCGAGAAAAGCTCACAGGTGCATTATATGAATTTCAATATACTCACGTCGCCAGCTGATGAGTCCACCACTACAACTGCTGTTCCAGATTTCTCGAGCCGAGATGCTGCTGCTTTGCTTCCCCACACACGCAGTAGTAAGTTACAGAGCTGTGTCTTATTCTCCTTGTTTGATAGAAATGGTTTGAAGTCATTTGACTTCCTTGTTGCCGGACCCTCTAGGAGACACCACTGTGAGAAGCCATGACGCAATCTCCTGAGCCTTGATGGCGTCAGCATGGTATAAATCAGTTGAGAAGACAATATTCTTTTTAGCCACCATCTGATCTAGCACCTGGAGGCAAATTTCACCAAATGTTGGAGGGAGGTTCGTCAGTGAGTGGAAACGAGCGTTTCCATATTGTATGTAGAGGGCATCTTTTGGATAAGACACATCTTCAGGAGCATCTTCCATCTAGAAATGAAGCATTGCTGCCTTGTTGGTCTTATTGAAGAACCCGTCAGCTGTGCCGAGGCTGGGAGGCACAGGGGTGAGCGAGTATCGCATCACTTCTTCAAGGTTAAGGGACTCATCCAGGTTTTGTGACTTGATGAGCAGCATGAAAGTGAGGTCACTTTGCTCATGGTACTGGATAACCAGCAAAAATGAACAGGAGAGCAATGTCTTATGCCTCATGTCTGTTTATCATACTGCAAAATTGACATATTATAGCTATTTTAGGAGTATGTGGTCACGCACCTTTCCCTGTGATGCAGTGAGCTTGACTGCCTTGTTGCAGGCTTCCATCGTCTTCAGCTTCTGCTTCTTGATTGGACAAAAACATCGCCTCAGACTTTCCATTCACAAAACGATCTCGGATGAATGCCTCTTTGACCTCCTTACTAGCTGCCCCTGCACGGAGCACATCAAACTCTACTTCCTGGGAAGCAGGAGCACCAGACGCCAGGCTGTAGAGGTAGTACTTGTTAACCAAGGAGAAAGGATTGGTGAAGTTATGAATAACAGAGATGGTATGCTGAACTGCCTCCTCAGACTTTTTAATCTCAGCTCCCTCCAGCTCATGATGTTTTCCGGCTTTTGGGAAATCCGGGTCATCGATGAGGCCACACATCTTGAGCATCTTCTCAAAGTATACTGAGCCTGGGTTGACGCTGTACGGCACCATCGCTGGTATGCACCGAACATGGAAAGATCCCTACGAATCCAGCTCGAGAGATAAATAATAGATTGATAGAAAAATAATTTTTGTAATTCTGTAACTTTAATCTAAAATACCAAAGTAGTAATAGTATTTCCGTACCTGTTGATGTCGCAAACTTCATGAGCGACTCTTCCATTGTCTTGTCCACTGCGCAGAGAGCACCAGGGATGAGAGACTGGGTCATCACGATTCCACCCTTCTTCAGTAGTTCCTTGGCTCCAGGGTGAGACTGATCAATATTCGTCAGGTAGATATCCAACCACGCCAAATAGCTATGGCATAGAATAGGATGCATGTAAATATTTCATCATGACTACACAAGCAGTTAAATAAATCAATTCTACAAGTTTACTCATACTTCCATGTATCAAGTAAATAAATATTATGATGAAATATTAATTACCTTGAGTAGTTTGATCCATCGTATGCAAAGAATATGTCTGCCATATCCCTGTTGCACTTGTGGAACAGCGCCAAGTTGTTAGTCTTCACCGAATACTGCAGCATTAGGATAAGATGGCTATGGTCTATCACACTGAGCCAGAATGTGGCGGTTTTGCCGAGGTGGCCGGCATGCACCTTGTCTTCATAGGCTATGTACCTCTCGAGAATGGCGAGTGTGGCAGCATCTTGCAACAGAATGTCGAGGGATTCATGACTACAGGTTTGGATGAGATTGAGCAGGTCCTCCTCAATGAATCTCTCAATTAACAACCACTTCATGGCTTCACTGACTGTTTTGAGACAGAACAGGGCTTTAGCATATGCCTTCCCTCTCAGCACACTACTCAGGCAGCCACTGGTAATGAGTTCAGCCTCAATGAGGATTTCAGCGTATCCTGATCCACTAAATGTGTGACCAGTCACCATGCCTATGTAGTTCATCGCAGTGTGGAAAGGCCATGAGGGTGATAACATGCTTCTTGTACTCGTCTGGGAATTTCCAAATGAGAGGTAGGGCCTTCATGCATCCTCCAAGGTCGAAGGTGTTGAGGACATACTATTGACCCACCTGTATGGTGGCATCCTCTGACTGCTTCAGCAGCTCCTTGATGACTGAATACTCGGTGAAGGGCTGGTTAACAGGGGTGAAATAGTCGAATACTTTTGGGAGGGCTTGGTACCAGTAGCTGAGATGAAGCCACCAAACCATGCCACAAGTTGCTTCTCTCCGCTGCTTCCCACCACCCATGCAAGTGACCTGACACAATACTCTTGGATGCACTTCAAGTACATTTCACTGTTTACTGTTGGCGGAGTTGGGCCCAAATTTCCTGTGAGAGCTGTGTTCACTCCGACTACAGTAAATGCAGCTCTCACAGGAAATTTGGGCCCAACTCGACTATAGATGTGGACAGGGGCCAGGGTCTCAGGCGTGTCGACTTTCAGGGAACATGCCTTGCTCCATTTGTAGAGAGGGAGCATCCGACCGTGGTTGGTAGCATTGACCCCAGGTTTTACCTCTTGTATCATGATGCCACCAGTGCTGTTCACCACATTTGAGCCATGGATGTTTTATCTAAAACAAACAAAACAAGTAACTAGGATGGCTGCTTGCCATATACATAACTAACTATCACAGTATTGACAGTAAATCAGGTCATAGGACCTTGTGGTGCTCATTAGTCATAAGCACAAAAACAAGGATAATATTTACAGTTAAAATACAAATTATAAAATGCGGTCTCAGACGACCGGGGTGATACCTATTAATCATCAGTACCTGTAAAGAAATAAATAAATACAATAAGCTAAATGAGTACCTATTAGTCATCAGTGTGGAAAGAGTTCATAAATCACTGGAGATGCTGCATTACAGATGAGGAATGCGAGATGGCACGATTCTGAAGTTGCTTGGACATCTCTGCATGTCAACTGTTGATGCGGCTCGCTCTCAACGATGGTGAAGAAGACCTACTGTAGTCGGATGTCCACTAGATAGTCATAATAGCTAATACAATAATTAAGCAGAATGTTAGAAAGTATCCGTCCGGTAACAAAAGTTTGAAAGTTGCCCGTAACATGAAGGGCTACAGTTGTAATTTATAATTAAACAATGCATGCACATTCCTGGGTACACCATACATGATACATCACATAGCTCTTGTGGTATACCAGGCAGAGTCCCACAAGACTGTGGCCTAAAAGTTAATTAAACACACGACATGCTGCATGGAAGTTTGAATACCACTTTTCAGCATGGTTCAGCAGATCTGACGAGTTGTCCACCAAGATTCACCACTCGTTCTGCATACTGAAGAGATTACATATGGGCCTCGAAGCCCATCTGCAGGAAGGCTTCTCTAGGTGTTGGTAGTGAGGGAGTCTTCTATTCAATTAGTTGCCCCTGGATGGCCATCTGGGGGCTTACAAAAACATAGATGCGGATGCTCGATTGCTGACCAGAGAATGAGAACTGAATTTCGAGAGGCACTGCTGCGGTGTAGGGTACCACAGTCAGTAAGCAGTTTCCCAAGTCTTGCACTGCTCTGGCCACATAGCCTACCACTTGTTCTCTCTTGCTGAAGTGTGGTCTCGATTCTTAATTTTTCGCTCCTTTTATACTACACGTGCCGTCAGAGGCAGGGCGCCTAGCCAATCAGTGGGCGACCTGTAGCCAATCACCATGCAGCTAGGAAGGGCGAGGATGCTATCACATGGTATACATTCTCCCCATTCATTTAGTACATACACACGATTAAAACGTCCTGATAATATTTTGAAAATAATTTCAATGAACTAATTTAGGATAACGGCCATTTCTGGTCCGATTTTAAAAAGGTAAATAGTTTTGGATTCCTCGTCTCATTCCGGTCCTGATAGGTACCAAGAACGACGAAAATGGAGGAATTTAAAGAAATTACGTGCACCGACTCGATACACTTTAGTATGCATTCTCTCCCAACGCTGATACTTGTTGTCAGGGAAGCCCTGACGCACGTGCATGTGCACTACGTGATCTTACAGACTTAGTCGTTTAATAGAAACCTCTCTCATATGACTTTATACACGTGTACTATCCTACCCAGGGGGGCGTACCCATCCGCCGATTCGCGCTACACCACCCCTCCTAGTTTGGCACCCATGACAAATGATACCGCATCACGGATCAAAAGCATGGGATTATGCTAGGCAGGAATTATAGACTTCTCGAGTAGGCGTGTAGCCAAGAGGAGTAGTGACGTGAGAGATGCGTGGTTTAATCAGAGAAGAGCAGGTAGAGGTGCGAAAGAGTTTGGGAGGGAGGCATACATTAGTTTTTATTTTTGGCCCGGTATTTATTTTTCCAGGCCTTTTCTTTTTTTGTTTTCATTTTGCAGTGTGTGCTCTTTTTATTATTTAATACCCTGATCTGGCTAAACAATAGCTCACATGGGCGTTCTCTTGGTGAGAGATAATTAAATTTCCACCGAGAATGCTCAAGCTCCAACATACCTGAATTAATATATATATTAAAAACAGATATGAAAATACAGTATATATGTATATGTATATTTTATACATATCACAGTACATGAATACAGTAATTAAGTATGCATGCCAATCATATGAGGGCATGCATACAGTGCGGCCCATTTTGGTGGGTCTGCATGGATAACTCTCACCATCCCAAATCCGTCTCATTTTACTAACACGAGGAGAAAAATAATAAGAAAAATAATATATAATAATAAAGCTGGTTTATCAGGCAGCCCCAGCAATAGCTGGGATGGGATGACGGTAATAAAGACATATTCGCTGCGGTGTGTTGTGTACCTACACCGGACATGGTGTGTTTACAACACAGGAATCCGCAGTGATTTTATTGCTGAGACACAGCTAGGCGATAATTTTGCATAGCTGCGTTGGATGATCATAGTCAGTCAAGGGATGGGGTTTCAATTTTAAAAGCATATATAATGTGAAGAAAAATATTAAAAAAATAAAAATATAATAGTTCAATTTTCCGCACACCGAGTCAGACATTCTGCTGCATCCACAACAATAATGGCCACAAACGTCTGCTAAAAAGTCCCCCCTGTGAGTTTGAGTTCATTGACTCGTACTTGACTGTCATGGCGTGTAGTCCTTTGTTGCTGATATTACGCTATCCATGCTAAAAATGTTCTTGGTGCTCAGGTTTGATGAAGCTGCGGATAAGTTGGCGGATGCACTAGTGGTGGTGGTGATGATATTGGCTGGCGTTCTGATGGTTGCTGGTTCCGAAGTTGCTGTCATCACGGTGGTGGTGGCGGCGGTGGTGGTAGTGGTGCTTTCTTGGGGTCTCCTGGATGCTGCGGAGATGCTGCGTGATGGTGTCGCTCCAGTGGTTGCGGATAGTTCCCTAATTTGTACAGCCTGAATAAGTCTACTCACGGATGTTCTAGGTACCACTCAGATCTCGGGTTGGTGGGCTAGGCGAGATTTCCCCAAGTATGGTCTGTCTGGCGTGGTAGATTTTCTGATCTACTGAAATGATGGTGTGGCACATGGATGTCGGAGTGCTGGCATGCGGTGCGGAAGTGGTGATGGTGGCTTCCGTGAGACTTATCTCTTCGTCGATAACTAAACTGAGAGGAGATATAGAACTGTCTGAAATGTCCTGTAACACTCAGTCATTAATTGTCACAGGAGTAGTTATCATTACCGAAATTGGCTGTCCGATCACAGATGCGGATGTTGTTGCAGTGATGAGTGTTGCCGGTGTGGTTACTGCGGAGAGCTGCCGGTGCGGGTATTGCAGTTGGTGTCGAGGCCGATGCTGCAGGTGCTGCTGGTGTTGCTTTTATAGGTGCTGCGGGTGTTGTGGTGATGGTTGCTGAGGTACTGGAGCTGGCTGGCTGTGTTGCGGATACGGATGCTGAAGCTACTTGCGGAAAGTCAGGTTGTTGTCTTTTTGTGCGCTTAGTTTTAGCCAACTTCCCGGTCAGAATTACTACAATTGGAAGTCTATTTTCAAAGCATGGTGCAGGGATATCTATGTCCTCGTTTTGCTCACCAGGCCTTAACGTTACAACCAGCACATGATGCTTGAACGATAACGCATGTGTTACACCGTACCACGTGGCAGAATGTAAGTACTTACAATCTGCACAGTATGCTCTCTGGAGTAAATGATCATGATTGATGTGAAGTTTTAAGTCTGAATTTCTGGAAAATGCACGCTTGCATGGCTGTCCGTCTTATGAAGTTGGAGTACACGGATATTTCTTGCAAATGTTTACACGTGCTGATTCTTCTGAGCTGTCGGACAAGGCGAGGTCTTCCGCAAGCAACATACTATTCTCGCATGATGGTAATATGCGGAACTGAACGTACATAACTAAACTTTCCCTAACTTTCCTAACTCTTCATAATACTTTCCTTGCCAATTATAGCATGAAATAATAATAAGAAACCAGCAGAATTTGGTTTGCGACACGAAAATGGCCTAATGCCAGATCTTCCCATGTGTCGAGTTTGAAGGGAAGATGAAGATTCAGTGGGGGCTTTCCTCCTTTTATACTTTTTGGTAACGTCACAGGAGGGCGGAAGACCACGCACGAAAGTTCCAGAGTGAGCTGGTCACTCCATATATGGAATTATTTAACTTTCGTACTCCTGGGGTTCGATTATATATTCCCCTATAAATATATATATAAGAAGGCAGGATAGCTGCTTTCATCCCCACTTGGCGGAGAATCAGGTCTCCGATCAATGTTAAAATCTGGAACTATTTATTCCTGTGGACGCTCACCTTTTAATTAGCATGATGCGGTTTTTCAAGTTGGATGCTTATAAACTTGCCTGTTCAAATTTCAGGTGGGAACGCCCGATGGGGTGCGGGAGAGCATGATGACATCAGTGGCCATGGACCCGACTCACCCCCTCTCGCCTCCTCCATCAATCTGCAGTAGGGTTGTGAAGGGCGGTTCTTTTGTTTATAGTCTTTGATCCAATTTACCAGAAAATAGAGGTGATGATCACATGATTCCTGTTTTGAAAGCATGTGGTTGATCTGAAACTTAGGCAATTTGTATATGGGTGGAGATTTGATGCCGTTGACTGTATGTATTTGATGCGAAAAACAGAAATATATGTTTTCCTTTTTCTGTTCTTTAGAAAGTGTCCCTTTATATGCGCGTGATCTTGTACATGTGTCGCCTCTTGTGTGTAGTAGGTTTATTCCAGCCCATGTTGATTGGTGGCTGGAATATGTAGGTAAGAGAATATTTGAAATTCTCTACGGTGTTATACTGCTAATGATTTGTATACGCAGTAGAACATTCATGTTCTCAATCGAAATTAGGACAGTATAGCTGATGGTAATTTATTGTCCGGTTTAAACAGCTCCATGTCTTGCAGATTCCAAGTCTACTGACCCCGCCAAGCTGGACTGTATTTACCAGGTGGGCGGACGGCCAAGCATCCTCCTCTATGGGTAGGACTAGTCCCACCTCATCTAGACCAAACTTAATTATTATGGTACAGCTCGGAATGTGCATGCCACAGTTTACAGTTTTTCAATACCGTCGTATGGAGATCGTGATACAGTAATACTGTGTGTGTGTGTGTGTGTGTGTGTGTGCGTGCGTGCGTGCGTGCGTGCGTGCGTGCGTGCGTGCGTGCGTGCGTGCGTGCGTGCGTGCGTGCGTGCGTGCGTGCGTGCGTGCGTGCGTGCGTGCGTGCGTGCGTG
The DNA here is from genome assembly GCA_034401795.1 of Chaetoderma sp. LZ-2023a. NCBI lineage: Eukaryota > Metazoa > Mollusca > Caudofoveata > Chaetodermatida > Chaetodermatidae > Chaetoderma > Chaetoderma sp. LZ-2023a. The sequence continues at coordinate 61,819,445 of CM067369.1, read as the reverse complement.
CGTGCGTGTGTGTGTGTGTCTCTGTCATGTTGGTGAATTGTGTGTGTGTGTGTGTGTGTGTGTCTCTGTCTGTGGATGAATCTTGCGCTGTCGTGAAGTGTGAAAGTTTTTATTGCAGTTAGGGCAGGGTACTGCGATGCTTGGGGTGTCAACTTTATCGGACATGATGTATTTCACTCTGTAATGGCCGAGTCCTAAGACGGGACAGAGTTACTTTAGAGCACAGATGACCATAATGGGAACTGTCGTACTTGAATCAATCCATTATCGAATTTCCTTTCGGTAGCCAAATCCTACTCAATACCGACGACAGACTGCGGTTATCTTACTCTCTTAATAATATTAACTGTTATTACGTGTAATTGAAGTATCTTTATTTAGCTGATTACGTACGACGTTTCCAGGGGGAGGGGGGGGGGGGGATATCCCATATGGAGCATACTGTAGATTGCGTCGATGCTTTTCCTCCTTATCGTTTGATCAGTTTTTCTGTATTACTGGTGCTTGTCGAAAATGTTGACTCGTGCTGATGGTGGTAGTTGTCTGTTGTAGGGAAGTCGGGGGTGCTGTATGATGTTGGTGTAGTGTGAGGTGAGCAGATTCAGTTTTCCATGCTGGGTGATGCCGATTCTGTTGCTGTTGTGGAAAAGTCGGGTTGCAGTGGGTTACGAACTCACCGCATTTGTGTGGTAGGGAATGTTGCGAAAAAGGTGTCTCTAACCTTTTCTGTTACAAATGTTAGGTGCGTGCTATCCATGTTGTTGGTGATGTTGACTGTCTCCGTTATACTGTCTATATAATCGGGTATGTATGTAGTGTTCGCATGATGAAGAAGTGACGTATCCAGCCTTACGGGCGAGTGTGCTCTGTATGCTCCTGGCTTTATGCGTCTTGGTGTAATGTTCTGACTGCTCACGGGAGGCTTGGTAGGGCAGTTGTGGTCGGGGATGACCTTTGGATGGGGATGGTCATCTCCCATTACACGATGGTTGGTACTCTGTCATGGTTATTAAGTACCAGGAATATTCGAGCCGAGAGTCTGCTGAACAGGCTGCTTCCCTGCCCACCACCAGCGGGCGTGATGGGGGTTCGGGATACCACCTCCTCTGTAACAGCGGACTCTCTCATATCTGAAGATTGACAGTCAACAGATGATGAGCGGAGTGTGAAATGGATGGGACGTGTGATATCCAAACTTGGTGCGGCGATTAGAAATGCCAGTTGGAATGACGGTGGTGGTGCTAATGGATGGGGTGCACCTTGGAGTGGAGGGGGTCCGGCGATTTTATCTCTTGGAGTGGGAGTGCACCAAGTTGTGCGGTTTTCCTGTTCTCTGCAACACGCCAAGGCCTCATCAAGCCTATTCACTTCCATGCTATTTATTATATGTTCCACCGTGCAGGAAGCATAGCCTGGAGCAGCCTCAGCTTCTGCTTGTGGTAACTCTATAATTGGGGTAATAGCATGAAGTGGGTGGAAATGGGAAAAGGTTGGCGGAACAACTTTCCCATCTTCCCCTGGGACAGCACAAACGAGAGTCTTCAGATACGACTTCCCAGATCATGTAGAACCAATCTGAGGAGGTGCGAAATGGTGCTGGACAGCAGCGCGTCTTTAGCATGGGTCACATTTGGCGACCCATGCCTTCACACTATCACATATCCTGATCCAGAGGAGTCTCTGTTTGATGCAATCCGCTGTTCTCTCTATGGCCAGCGTTGTCGTGTAGCTGTTTTAGTATGATCACATGATAATGCTCAGGAATCACTATCCAGTTATTAATGTAGAGGATGCCACCTTGAATATGAGACTCTCCAAACCTCTGATAGTAATATTTGACTGCCGCAGAAAATGTATCACCGTAATGTCTGGCTGTTTATTCGATCCAGTCATTCCAGTGATAAATTTTAAGAAATATACCTTTCTTATCCACTGAATTATCATTTAACAAACTGATAGCTAACAGGTAACTTAATTTCATTTGGTGCAGTATCATCCTGTATGTAGTCCGTTTGTTTTGAATGGCTTCTGTGAGTGCAATTGGTGGCTGAGTGAGGAATGGACCAACCCGTCATCGCCACTGTTGTGACTGCTTAGGCAATGACAGAGCTGAGGGTAGCAATGGTGGTGTTGTTGAAGCTGGCGTGTTGTACCGTCAATTAGTGAAGATAGCAGTCTGGACAGGGCTGGTGCAGTTATGGATAAGGGCCACCTGTGTTAGCCACTTTTTGCAATGCATCATTGGATGTTTAGTGGATGCGCAAAAGAAGCAGTGGCAGCGTGGTGGTTTGCCGCCCTTTGGATGATGCTTCTTCTTGCGGATCCATGATGCCATATGCTGATCGCTGTCTGTGTCATTATTACTGTTGCTGGATGCCGTGGGTGAATCTGTTATGACTTGCGAGTTGCATACGACCAAGGGGCACCAGGTGTTAAGTGCTTTGGTGGCGGGTCGTGGTGCTTGTATAAACGTTGTTTCAGTGGAGGTGCTACAACCAACCACTGCACTTTTACATAGGAAAGAAGGTTTGTGAGATACGGAGGTTGTGGGGTCACAACCTCTCGCAGAGGGAGATGTCGGTGTCATGGATGCAGTGTGCATCATTGGTACTGATGTATGTGAAGCCGGGTGTGTGTGATTGCGTACTGTTGTGGAAGTGTTATTTGTAGTGTTAGCCACCTGACGTTGCGCCGGGTTGTGAGAGTGTGCACCGAAGTGACTCTATAATCGGTGGCCGTTCTAATTTCATGAGGATTCAGGTTGCGGTGTACTTCGGTCAGTGGTAGGAGTTGCACATCGCTCCTTCCAGTGGCCTGGCTGACCACATCCATAACATATGTTTGGCGGCTGTGTAGGTGTTGTTACTTGTAGATGGTCATGTTGTCGACTGTGTCGCGACAGTGGTGCTAAGCGTGGTGACTAAATTGGTGAGTGCGGAGATCTGTTTGGTAATCTCTTCCAACCTATCTTGCATATTTTGTCTATTGTTATTGTTATGCGGGTTCTCGCGTCGGGGGGGGGGGGTGTCATTGTTGACTCGGCCATGGCCATGATATGGTACTATAGGTGCCAATCTGGGTGGCAGTGCTGGGGAGAATGGTGTAAGCCCATATGCTGGTCTGCGTGTTGGTGGTGGTGTTGGTTGTTGTTCCCGTTGTTGTTCCCGCTGATACCGTGTTCGTGACGATGACTCCCGACAATAATGCTGAGCGTGAAACATTGGTTCCGTCGAATACTGCCCTGATGCGGGTCCAGAGACGGGTGTTGGTCTATAGACTGGTGGATGTGTACTATGTATACGATGCAGACATTCTGTTGGTCGCTGTGACGGGCATTCCTCGTATGGAGGTGGTCCAGAGATCGATCGGGGTAGTGCATGCCGGGTGATGTTGTGTTTCTTCTGGTATATTGTTGAAAGGGAGGTTCCGCATCTCCCGGTTCATATCATGGTACAGATGGATAGTATGGCAAGGATGTTCCAATTGGAGGAGATGTGGGACATGGTGCATGAAGTGTAGGCCATTGGTCACCCTCTGATGATGCTGGTGAACGTAATGGTCGTGAAGAATTGGTGTGCCCACGTAGGGCTTTTTGTCATGGTCGACCAAGATCTGGCAAGGGTGTTGGGTGCCTATCGCGGATATCCGACAGTGTGATATATTGTGTACCCGCCTGCGAGGCATCACGGAAGGTCCCCTCCCTGATCGGCGAATACTCGAGTAGAAACAGTGCTGGTTGTTCCGCACCGGGGAAATTTCTGGCATAGTCGGTGAGTACGCATGCAGTTCTCCCATCAAATGATGCTATTTCCAAATCACATGACTGTTGTTCGTCGAATGAAGGAGACTGAAATGCGTGTGTGTTGAGTGTCGGTTTGCTTCTCATTCGAGCCTGACATCGGGTGCTACTTGTAGCTCACGGCAGTATGCGCTAGTCCGTTCTGCTGCTCCATTCCGGTGGTGCACCACATGTACAAGATGTGTGGGATGACTGGTTAGCTATGCTTCCCTGGGTTCTCTGGGTAACGGATCCCATATTGTGACTCTCCGAAAGGTACAAAGACCGACTTCTAGAGCTGGTGGAACGATAACATTCCAGTGGGGCCTTGCGATCATTGCCGCCGAGATTGAACCTCACTGATTCATCCCAACTATTCGTATCACCGGTATGACGGTCCATAGCTCAATTTAGGAGCCTGGACATGATAATTAACCTAAAAATAACTATACAAACAATGGTACTCGTTTGCTAGTACACGAGAGAAAATATACAATACATAGAACTAAGTTGGTGTCTTGTTTGTGTGGATTCGTCAGCGGTACTTCACCGATCCGTATATATCCGTGAGGTATCTCTGCAAGGGAGCGTCCTGATGAGGCTACTTATGTAGTTTAATATAAACCATTATACCCCTAACAAAGTTATTATTGTTGCGAGAGGAAAGTGCCTCGCGCGGGTGTAGCACAGATCAACTGGACGGGTACTGGCCATCCCAGCTAAGCTGGGTACGAAACGGCCATTCCGGATTCGCTCCAAGCACCCCCCCCCACACCCCTGAGAAGGATAGTACGCGTATATATGCCCTATAAGAGAGGTTTTCATTAAAAATGGATAAGTACGTCAAGACACATGTTGCGCATGCGTGTGCGTCAGAGCTTCCCTGACAACACGTCTCGGAATTGGAGGTGAGTGCATGCCTATAGTGTACCGATTCGGTACTTGTAATTATCTTATACCATATTATACTCGTTGTTGTTGGTACCGGTTAGGACCGAGATAAAACGAGGGTTACAAACCTTTTCACGATTTTTAAAATCGGCCCAGAGATGGCTGAGTTATCCGCGAAAATCCCGTTAAGTTATTTTCAAAATATTAATTTTGACGTCGTAATCGCCAAATGAATAGAGAATGTGTTATGCACGTGATAGCCTCCTCACCACCTCTAGCTGCACGCTGATTGGTTACTGGTCGGCCACTAATTGGTTGAGGCACCTGCCTCTGACGTCACGAGTAGTATAAAATGGGTGGAAAATCGAGAACCAGGAGCATCACTGGCGTGGAAGCCGGCCCGTGGAGGACTGCTGAACCATCGGGATCGACGTGTGTAACTGCTAACCTACGGTGATTCCAGCAGCATCCGGTGCCATTCAGATTCAGTTCATCCATGGTGGTATGGAGTCCTCGGCTTCCGAGAGTTTTTGGATAAAATAATTAGAGTAATAGCTCCCGCATCTGGACTTTCCTAGGGGGAGTCATTCTGCAGAAGGGCCGTGCAGGCCCATATGTAATTCTACGGAATGTAGAGCTGATGGTGATTCTTGGTGGATGACTCGCCGGATCTGCCGACCACGCTGAAAGGTGGATTCAAACATCCGCACTGCATGTCGTGTGTGATTAATTAACATTTTGGCCACAGTCTAGTGGGACTTGCTGGCTGCGCCGCAAAAGCTATGCGATGTATCCCGCACCATGTGCCAGTTATTGTACATGCATAAATAATATATATTGGCCCTCTCTGTTAATGGGCAACTTCAAACTTTCATACCACCGTCGCTGGACAGAAAACTTTGCAAATACTGATCAAATTATGTAGCAGCTAAGAGACTATCTAATAGACATCTCCTGAACTGTTCTATTTCGCTGTCCTGAGAACGTGCCATATCCGACCTGCCTGGAGAAGCCAGCTTGCGGAGACCTGCCTGCGGATGCCTGCTTGCGGATGTCTTCTTGTGGAAACCTTTCCAGCGATAGAGAACATGCTATCTTGCGCTATCCATACGTTAGCGCCTCAATTTCAGTAACTCTTGAACCTGTTCCATACCGATGACCAATAGGTACTCAAATAGCTATACTATTGAACATTTAATTATTTCCGTATATTGCACTGATGACTAATAGGTGCCTTACCAGTCTTAAGACCACATTCTTGTAATTTCTGTTTTACTGTGAATATACAGCAACAAATATATCCGCATCACTATATTCCAGCTATATTCCAGCCAGCATCAATTGCTCGAGCCCGACATGTTACCAACTAAACCTGGCTACTTAGCTCGATAGGATGGGTTTAAAGTGGTTAGGGACAATTTCTCCATGAGAGACGCATAGTGTGCGCCTCTTTTCCAGGTGTTGTGGTAATGTAGCCCCATGCACCGGCAAGGTTGTGTAAAACTGGCCAGTTACCTTTAAGGCCTCTTATATATATATATATATATATATATATATATATATATATATATATATATATATATATATATATATATATATATATATATATATATATATATATATATATATATATATATATATATATCGAGTTATTGTCTCTTTCCATGACCCACCAGCCGCAAGGCTTATTAATTGTCTGGATTCCCTATCGACACATTGACCAGATCCGACCCTGGGAAACTATCGGAGATAGTGGTGATAGTTAAAGTATTGATTTACATACATCTCCCCCGTATCTTCGGATACTTGTTAGTTAAATAACCCTGCCAATGTAGGAAGCACTGTGAAAACAATAGTTTAATATGTGAGTTAGGCTATGTACCGGCCTGCAGTGCAATTCTGGGCATTCTGGAACTTAACCCTAATGGCAGGTCAAATGTTTGATCCGTAGGATGCGGTGACGGACGAGATGCGGATCTCCATCCAACTCATTGGAGTGTCTGGGTGAGATCTTGGAATCTGCCACACCATCACGGGAAGGACACTCGCGATGGATATCCGTCTCTCTATCCACACCATAATGACATGGCAGTATTTAAAACTTGCTTGTGTAAACTGTAGCCATTCTCCTAGTGATGTCATATGTGGTTGCGGGGCAAGGTAACCAGATTTGTATCTGATTCTGGAGCCTTGCGTCATAACATGTATGCATGCTATCCTTTGGAGGTAGATGCTATGCAGGGCGACTTATGGGAAGCCGAGCATCTGCGCCCATTGGATAACTGTATCTAAAGTTAGGTGGGAATCCCTGCCACTTGCGGCCAAAGCTTGTTTTCGTTACTAACAACCAATTGGTAGGTTAGGATGTAGCAGTAGGCTCGCATAAATAAAGCGGCAGCTACCAATGTAGCAACTTTGGAACTACATAAGACGGTGACCTGGGAATTCTTCGGAAATTGTTCGCTCCATCTTCACGTAAACCACTGTGCATCACATTAATTATGGCTTCACTAGGATTTTCAGCACTTAGCATTTTCTGTTGAACAAAAGAGTTGCCCTTTTTCCAGCACTTTTCCTCCACTTCGGTGTTGCAGGAATTTTCCTGTGACGGAGGCCCACGTGAGGCACTTTCCTCTCGCAACAACAATATTTTCTTGGTGTGTGTTAGGGTTATATTAGTTTATATTCGTTGCAGTGCTCTCTTGCGGGGATACCTCTGCGGATTCAAGGATCTGTGTGGTACCTTCGGTGAAACCACGTGGAAAGAACACCGGATGGCTCTATGTTAATGTGAAGATGGGGCAGATGATTTCTGAAGAATTCAAATGCCGTCATATTATGTAGGTCAAAGATACTGTATTGGTAGTTGCCGCTTTATTTATACGGTCCTTCTGCTAAATTCTAACCTGCCATTTAGTTGTTAGATTTACTTCCAAGCTTTGGCCGCAAGTGGCAGGGATTTCTACCTATCCTTTGACACATGAGCCTAACTGGCCTAACTGCCGACGATGCTCGGTTTCCCGAAGGTCACCCTACAGAGCATCTCCCTCAGAAAGGCAGCATGCAGACATGTTACGGAGTGACAGCTTCAGAATCATATAGCGATCCAGTTACATATCACATCGCAACCACATACAACATCACTAGGACAAGTTACCATTTACATAAGCAATTTGGAAAGCGCATAAGTATTTTATGGCGGGGAGTGAGAGGCAGATCTCCATATTTAGTGACCTGCCCGTGAGGGCGTGGTGGGTTCCAAGACCGCACCCAGTCACTGTACAGAGTTAGATGGAGATCTGCAACCCATCCATCACCCGTGTCTCGGGGAAGGATCATTTGAGATCTAGCCCCATGGACTAACGTTTGCCTGTCATTAGGGTTATGTTTCAGAATGTTCAGCGATGCACTGCTGGCCAGTTTTAAGTAATATCTTTTCGCAGTACTTCCTACTTTTGCAGGGTTATCTATGCTAACTAGTATCCGAAGATACAGAGGGGGTTAATGCGAAATCGACACATTGGTCTTCGTCTTGATCAAGTCGGATCATGCCAACATGTCGATGAGAGTTCCATACAATTTATAAGCCTTGCGGCTGGAGGAGCGTAGAAAGAGACAATCACTCAATATTTGACCAATTTTACACAATCTAGCCGGTATGCGGTGTTACATATCCACTACATCCGGAAGAGGCGTACACAAATGTCTCCTGCGGAGAGATTGTCCCTAACTACTTTAAATCTATCCTATCGAGCTAAAATAGCCAGGTTTAGTCGATCACATGTCAGGTTCGCTTAATTTGAACATGAACCGTGACCTCAGTGTAAAATTGATGTTGGGGGGAAAAGTGATGTGGATTTAATGTTGCTGTATAGTATAGCCTAGCGTCCTGCGGTCGTAGAGTTTTATATAAAATAAGCAAAACAAGTAACTAGGATGGCTGCTTGCCATATACATAACTAACTATCACAGTATTGACAGTAAATCAGGTCATAGGACCTTGCCGTTAACAGTTAAAATACAAATTATAAAATGCAGTCTCAGACGACCGGGGCAGTACCTATTAGTCATTAGTACCTGTAAAGAAAAAAATAAATACAATAGCTAAATGAGTACCTGTTAGTCATCAGTACGGACAAAGTTAATAAATCATTGTAGATGCTGCGTTACAGATGAGGAATGTGAGACGGCATGATTCTGAAGTTGCTGGTACATCTCTGCAGGCAAACTGTTGATGCGGCTCACTCTCAAAGATGGTGAAGAATATGGACTGTCCACTAGATAGTCATAATAGCTAATACAATAATTAAGCAGAATGTTAGAAAGTGTCCGTCCGGTAATGGAAGTTTGAAAGTTGCCCGTAACATGAAGGGCTACAGTTGTGATTTATAATTAAACAATGCATTTACATTCCTTGGTACACCGTACATGATACATCGCATAGCTCTTGCAGTATACCAGACAGAGTCCCACCAGACTGTGATCTATAAGTTAATTAAACACACGACATGCTGTGCTGAACTTTGTATACCACTTTTCAGCATGGTTCGGCAGATCTGATGAATTGTCCACCAAGATTCACCACTCGTTCTGAAGAGATTACATATGGACCACGAGGCCCATCTGTAGGAAGGCTCCTCTCGGTCTTGGTAGTGAGGGAGTCTTCTGTTTAATTATTTACCCCCGGATGGCCATCCGAGGGCTTACAAAAGCTTAGATGCTGATGCTCGATTGCTGACCAGCGAATGAGAACTGAATTCCGAGAGGCACTGCTGCGGTGTAGGGTACCACAGTCAGTAAGCAGTTGCCCATGTCTAGCACTGTTCTGGCCACACAACCTACCACTTGTTCTCTCTCGCCAGAGTGTGGTCTCAATTCTTGATTTTTCGCTTCTTTTATACTACCCGTGATGTCAGAGGCAGGATGCGCAGCCAATCAGCAGGCGACCTGTAGCCAATCAGCATGAAGCTAGGAAGGGCGAGGACGCTATCACGTGATAGACATTCTCCCCGTTCATTTAGTACATACACACGATTACGACATCCTGGTAATATTTTGAAAATAATTTCACTGAGCTAATTTAGGATAACCTGGCCATTTCTGGTCCGATTTTAAAAAGGTAAATAGTTTTGGATTCTTCGTCTCATTCCGGTCCTGATAGGTACCAAGAACGACGAGAATTTAAAGAGATTACGTGCACCAACTTGGTGCAGTTTAGTATGCATTCTCTCCCAACGTTGACACATGTTGTCAGGGAAGCTCTGACGTGAGCGCATGCACGCTATGCGATCTCACGGACTTAGTCGTTTTATATAAACCTCTCTCATATATATACGCATACTATCCGACACAGGTTGGGGGGGGGGGCGTGCTTGGATCGCATCTGGAGCGGTCGGCCCACGCTACACCAGCAGGTGTCTGAGGACATGACGCAGCTCATATAGTAACCTGGGCTGGATTTTGTTGGGTCCATGGGATTTTTAGGTTGTTTATTTTGGAAGGTTTATCTAATACAATTTCAGGTGTGGTGTAAACTGAGGTTACACCATCTGATTCAATTGCATATACAGATTGGAAATATTCAGCTAGAACATCTACTTTCTCCTTGTAATTTTTGGTGAATTTTAGCTCCTCAAAGTTATCACATACTTGTAAATCTGGGATTCCGGACCTAGCTTTCATCTTGGATTGGACATAATTCCAAAATTTCTTGAGATTCTGCTTAACACTTTTGGATTTGTTCTTTTCTTGTAGTTTCAATGCCTTTCTAGTTGCCTGTCAGACCTGGTTTCTTATCCGGCAGTATTCTTTGTAGGTTGTCGCACTAGTGTTTACTAGGTATTTTTTCCAGAGGCATTTTGTATTTATCTTAGATTTTATAATATTGTTATTGGGAAATTGATGTTTCTTATTTTTTTATTTTTTTTGAGAGATGACCTGTCAATGAATGAAGAATTTATTGAAACTATTTTTATTGAAATTCCCAATAAGAAAACAATAAATAACCTTGTCGGTGTCACATACAGACCTCCTGGAAGTGACAAAGACACATTTTATGAAATCATTCGAAACATTTCTAAATACCATACAAAATAAAAATGCTTAAACATTGTGTGACTTTAATATTTAAACTCTTAGAAAAGATGTATTTTAGTAGAATTGTTAAAAATCTAAACAAAAACTCAATCATATATCCTCCTCAGTATGGTTTCAGAGAAAAACACTCTACTATGCTTGCCATTATGGATATGATGAAAATTTATCTTTGAGAATAATGATTACTAGGTGTATTCTTGGATCTTTCCAAAGTCTTCGATACAATTGATCATACAATTTTACTGCAAAAGCTTACATACTATAGAATAAGAGGTACTGCATTGAACTGGATACAGAGTTAGTTACCTGTCAAACAGGGAACAGTGTGTACAATTCAATGGGGTTATCTCTGAATACAAAAATGTGGTTTGTGGTGTTCCCCAAGGTTCAGGTTTTGGGCCCCTGCTGTTTCTCCTATATATGAATGCCATACCCAAAATCTGCAAACATCTCTCACTAATACTTTTTGCAGATGATACAAATGCTTTCTGCAGCTACAAGGATATAGAAGGTCTATACAAAAATGTCAATAATGAAATAGCAAAATTAATATACTGGTTTAAAGTAAACAAATTGTCCTTAAATGTATCAAAAACTAATTATATATTATTCACAAAATCTAAGAAACTAAATGAAATAGCTCTCCCAAACGTCTATATCGATCGACAACCAGATTCAAGATTCAAGATTCAAAATTATTTATTTTCATATAACACAGATTTTACATTTACACAACAGGCAGTCCACCAAAGGCTGAGCCTATACAGCGGTGGACCCCTTACATTTAACATATAATAAACATATAATTCAGTAATAGTTGGATCATGGGTGAAGATAATATAATATTTACATGTATACATTTAAGACAATAGACAATTAACACACACGCACACGCGCGCACACACACACACACACACACACACACACACACACACACACACACGGGAATGGGGAAAACACATGCATATCTTGTTCACATTATTATTATTATTATTATTATTATTATTATTATTATTATTATTATTATTATTATTATTATTATTATTATTGTCATATATAATAACGGCCTAATTTGTATCAACATTTCTTGGTGCAGCATTATTATTATTATTATTATTATTATTATTATTATTATTATTATTATTATTATTATTATTATCATATATAACAATGCGGCCTAATTTGTATCAACATTTCTTGGTGCATTATTATTATTATTATTATTATTATTATTATTATTATTATTATTATTATTATTATTATTATTATTTTTATTAAACACAACTGCATCATCCACATCAACAATTACGGATGCATTATTATTATTATTGCAGATGTGTATTTTACATTCTAGTTGTTATCCTGGCAACTGGGTACATACTTGTTTTTGTACTGCCATGGTGGTGACTTCTGCATTCATGTCATTGGTTTGGATTTTTAGTATCTTTCTAAGATTATTTTTTAAATATTTTGTTTAAAAGAGCTTTGTGTTAGAATTTGTGTGCGTATATTTATATCTGTGTTTTTCCAGAGTTGTATTGCTTGGTGAGATGGTTTTTGTGTAGCTGTCATTGTTCTGTAATAGGTTTGGTGTAAGTTATTCTTAGTTCGTGTGTTGTGCGAGTGTATATCGGAGTTGTTCCTAAAAAGGTTTGATAATGAGGAGGGTAGATTGCCATTATGGTAGTCCCTTAAGATAGTGTATAGTTGGACAGCTCCAATGTCTTCAAGTTTTAGCATTTTTTCGGTTTTAAAGACATCCTGGCCCTCTGCTGGCAGTACGAATACTTTGACTGCCTGCTTTTGTAGTGATTTTAGATGTGCTAGTTTAGTTTTATGCGTGTTAGTCCATATTACATTGCAATATGTGATATGTGGAAGGATCAGTGTACAATATAGAGTTTTTAGAATATTAGGGGGAAGATATGGCTTACGTCTGCGCATGATACATATGTTCTTTGCTACCTTGGATCTCACTACTTCTATATACTTCTCTCAGGTTAAGCTTTTATCCAGATAGACGCCGAGAAATTTGACATATTGTGCTTCGTGAATTTCTTGATTATTTACATGCATTTTGGGGAGAGCTATTTGTTTTAAATTCTTAGATTTTGTGGAAAGTATATAGTTAGTTTTATCGACATTCAGAGATAATTTATTCACTTTAAACCAGTCTATGATTTTTTTTCATTTCATTATTTACATACTTGTATACATTGTCTATGTCCTTGTGACTACAAAAGGCATTGGTATCATCCGCAAACAATATTAGTGAGAGGTGATTACATGCTTTGGGTAGGTCATTCATGATAGCAAAAACAACAGAGGTCCAAGAATTGATCCTTGTGGAACGCCACAGACTAATTTCCTGTCCCCTGACATGGCCCCACTGAATTTTACACATTGTGTTCTGTTAGTTAAATAGCTATATATCCAATTTAATGCAATGCCCCTAATTCCATAGTGGGCTAGTTTTTAAAGTAATATTTCATGATCAATAGTATCGAATGCTTTGGAGAGGTCCAAGAATACACCTAGAGTGTGTTCATTTCTCTCAAGGGATGTGGTTATTTTTTCAAGCATATCCACAATGGCAAGCATGGTAGAGTGTTTTTCTCTGAAGCCGTACTGGGATTCATAGATTATAGTTTTTATTAAGATATTTTATAGTTCTATTGTGGTATAATCTTTCCAGAAGTATAGAGAAAAGCGGAAGTACTGAGACTGGCCTATAGTTAGAAAAATCAGATGGGTCTTTAGCTTTGAATATAGGTGTCACGCATGCAGTTTTTAATCGGGATGGAAATATACCCTGTGAAAATGATAGATTGCAGATGTGATTCAGTGGAGTTAGTATTTCTCTAGCACAGTTTTTAAAGATTCTCCATTTAAAGTTATCAATGCCGGCACTCTTAGTTGGGTTAATTTTCATTAAGATTTTGTAAATTTCTTCATTGTCAGTAGGGGTCAGGAACATTGAGGATTGGTAGTCGCCTGTCAGATAGTCTTGCACATTTATTCCAGGACTGGTCCGTATTTTTTAAAGATAAATTAGGCCCAATATTTATAAAGTATTCATTAAATTTATCCGCAATTTCTTTTTTGTCAGTTATAATTGTATTGTTATAAATGAACCGGAATGTTTCTGAACTGCCTTTTTGTTTATTCAATAGTGTTTTTTATTAATTTCCATGTTTCTTTTATATTGTTCTTTTGCTCTTCAAATTTATAATGATAATAGTTTATCTTTGCCGTCCTGATCATCTGATTTAATCTGTTTCTGTACTTTTTAAATTGTGAATCATTATTTCTTGTTGGAAATTTTATAAAATTTAAATACATCTTATTCTTCTTATGACAGGCAGCTATCAATCCTGTTGTTAATCAGGGTTTAGTAGGGTTTTGTTTAAACTTTTTTAGTTTTTTTAGTGGAAAGCTTGATTCATAAATGTTAGTGCAAAGAGTATGGAATGCGTTGTAGGCATCTTCACATGTCTGGCACTCTATTATCTGATTCCAGTTTATATTTGCCATATTCATTAAAAAAAATTCTATGTTATCATTTCTAAAATCTCTGCATGTTATTTCTTCCTTTATGAATGATTTTTGTCTTATTTTTTCTTTCTCCATATAATAAATAGGTAGATGGTCTGAAATGTCCACAACGAAAATACCTGCTTGGTTCTTGGTGCTTACAGAGGCATTCGAGAAAATGTTGTCAAAAACAGTAGCTGTGAACTCAGTGATTCTTGTTGGTTTTGATATAAATGGATAGAATCCAAATGTTTTTAGTAAGTTAAAAAAATCCTGGGTATAGAAATTATTTTGTTTCAATAAATCAATGTTAAAATCTCCCAATATATAGGCTGCTTTATTTTCATTTTGAATTGTTTTTAAAATATTTTCTAGGGTTTTAATAAATTTATCATTGTCACTTCCAGGAGGTCTGTATGTGACACCGATAATTTTATTCTTTGATTTTTCCACAGGAATTTCAATAAATATTGTTTCAATGAATTCTTCAGTTGTTGACAAATCTTCCCTCATAATATACTGTATGTTGTTCTTTATATAGATGCCTACACCACCTCCAGGTTTAATAGGCCTGAACTTCTCTATGAATTTATAGTTTTGCATATTGATTAAGTTGAGTGGAGAGTCCGGCTTTAGCCATGTCTCAGTAATCCCTACAATACTAAATTCATGAATACTGGAATCTAGGAAATTACTTAGTTTATCATAATTCTTTAAAATAGAGCGAGTATTAATATGAAGGGCTGAAAAGGGAAGAGATTCTGTACTCTTAGTCAATTTTTCATTGAATTCATTCTGTAGTGTATAGTTACATTCAGGCTGTTGAAAATCAATTTCTCCATCTTCAGTATCGGCTTCAGAGCATGTGCAATGGTCTTGTGTATTTAACTGAAATAGATTTATAAACATATTTGAAATGGTGTGTGTATTAGGGTTCAAGTAGCTATCATTGTAATTTACACCTAATATGGTCAACATAAAATCGATATCATTTTCATAGTGATTGAATGGGAACAAGCTTTTATTGCATTCTATGCACCACCATGGCTCTTCAGTATTTTCTAATAATTGGTAATCAGATATGGTTAGTTTGGAGCAAGTTAGGTGCACCCAGTTGCCACAACAATCGCAGAGTATTGCACGCTGGTTGGTCTTGACTGGTTTGCTACAAGATACGCAGGGGAACTTGACTGGCATATGGAAACAAACAAAACAAACAATACAAATACATACAAACAAGGTTTTTGGCGGCTATAGGTGATTAACACCGGTTTCTGTGGATAAACAGCAGTTTTAGATTTGGATTTAGAGGAGATTAGTTACTAAATTCATATTTATATGTTAGGCTTGAGGAGGATAATCATGTTAAAGTACATTGTTGAGGCTACTGATACTAGGTTACTGGAAGCTTCCGATAATTCAAGAAGCACAATATGCTAAGTTTTTAGGAGTCTATCTGGACAAAAATTTAACATGGGAGAAGTGTATTGAAATTATTACTACAAGGGTAGCAAAAAGCATTGGCATCATTCGAAGACTGAAACCATATCTAACACTTAATAGTATTAAAAACCTGTACTGCACAATGATAGTTCCTCACATAACCTACTGCAATGCTATCTGGACTAATACATCTCAAGCTGGACTAAAAAATCTAAATCTCTGCAAAAGCAATCTATTAAACTATTTTCACAAACAGCAGGTGGCCAGGATATCTTTAAATCAGAAAAGGTCTTAAAACTTGAGGACGTTGGAAGGCTCCAATTATACACACTCTTAAGGGACTTCCACAATGGCAACTTACCCTCATCCTTATCTAACATCTTTACACTCAACACACAATTACATCCTCGAAACACAAGAACAAGAAATAACCTGCACTCAACACTCCACCAAACAAAGCAGCACAACCAAAACCCTCATACAAAGGAATTCAGCTTTGGAATAATACCGAAACAAGCGCACGCACAGACATCATAAAGATAGTCTTTTAAGCAGCGTATCAAAAGGAAGATTATAGAACACTACTAGACTCTGGAAAACACTCCCCATCATGGCATGCTATTCTCATACTTGCACCCAGTCACCAGAACAAATAATAATAATAATAATAATAATAATAATAATAATAATAATAATAATAATAATAATAATAATAATAATAATAATCATACGTCTATTAACTGTCAGACTACTGCAGGCCATGGGACAATAATTTCAATTGGCAATGCCTCTGGATTGGCTGAGTATTTTTGGGAACAATTTGACTGAAAGTTGTTGGTGGCTTAGCCACCAACAACTTTCCATCAAATTCGTTTAGAGGTACTCAGCATACCCAGAGTTAAACCCCATGGAAAATGTACACTGCAGAAACTTGGCAGCGAGACAGTTAACTATATGCATATATAGGACTATAACATGTTAACTTTATGTATTATTATGTCATATAGTATGCACTATTTTACCTGCTATCGTCTATTCCTCAGTATGCAATCCGAATGTCCTATATTGTTGTTATATGTTATATGTAGGGGTCCACGGCCATATATAGACTCTGCCTTTGCTGGACTACCTGTTATGAATCTGAAATGTATATTCTATATCGAAATCAACAACCTTGAACTGGAGCATAGAGAACTAATTAAGATGTTGTTTTCAGATCTGGTTTCAGTGTTGACTAACATGTCAGACATTTGTTGTTTTTGTTCGGTAGTAATAAAACTTAGGAGGGTTGAGAAGGTATTTACATTTGTACTTGTACCGACAAACACATCTTGACACACTGAATGATTATCATTTGCTGTTCTGTCTTTTTTGGTCTTAATGTTTTAATACTTGATATGTGGTCATATTGCAGCATACAATGGTTGTCGATAATGTGCGTACATTCATCTTGAAGTACTGAAAATTTATTTCTGGTTGGTATGGGTATGATCCAATTTATAAAAAAATACGTTGGTAGCCCTAAATAATTGTTGTATTTTTCATGCATAGCAACATTTAGTTCACACCTTATTTATTTTTCATATAGCACCCTTTCAAACTCAGTTACCACTGTACCGTAGTACCCATTAAGGCAATTAACTTGTGGTGTTCCTCAGGGATCTATCCTTGGCCCATTGCTGTTCCTTCTTTACATGAATGGTCTACCTAACATATGCAAGCACATGCCATTAATACTGTTCGCTGATGACACAAATGCTTTTTGCTGCGATGACAACATAGACACCTTATAAAGAAAAACAAATAAGGAAATGGAAGAAATTACTGACTGGTTTTCAATAAACAAATTATCATTGAATGTTGACAAAACAAATTATATGTTATTTACAAATCTCAAACTAAAAAAAGATGAAATTCCAAAAATCTACATAAACAAAAAAGAAATTGAGGAGGCCCTATTTGCCAAATTCTTGGGAGTATATTTGGATAAACATTTGACCTGGGCTAAACAAATCTAGATGGCAACAGCAAAGGTGGCAAAAGGCATAGGTGTCATACAAAGACTAAAACCTTACATGACACCAGCTACAGTTAAAACTCTATACTGCACCCTTGTTCTTCCACATCTCACCTACTGTAACACTATCTGGACGAATACACACAAAAGCAACCTAACAAAACTACAAAGTCTACAGAAAAAGGCACTAAAACTCTTCTAAACCAGCAAAGGGCCAGAATATATTCAAGTCAGAAAAGCTATTAAAACTAAAGGACATAGGCAAACTACAGATGTACACCATTGTAAAGGAGTTTCACCACAATACATTACCACAATCCATAGCCTTCAATTTCACACTAAGCACCGACATCCACAAACACAACACTAGGACAAAACACAATTTACACACTCAATTTACACGAACAGAAATAGGAAAACGACGAATTACAATAGCAGCCACAAAACTATGGAACAGCACCAGTACAAAAATATGCGATAGTATATTAAACCTGAAATCCTTTAAGAAGATTGCCAGGGAATCTATGATCGACACATACTAAATTAATATCTTTATACTTGATGGTCACAGATTCTCTGCTAATTAATAATAATACAAGCCTAAGACATTCCACCACCACCACCACCACCACCACCACTATAGATAAACTAACCTAACCTAATAATTGAAGTAAGAAGTCTAAACACAAACATACTTCACAGTTTACTTTCACTACTACTAGACCTAAATAGCCCACATACGATCAACGCATCTATCGATTCTTAACAACTCTAACTATCTCAACTTTATATTACAGTGATGAGCTCTTCCCTGCCCCCACCCCACCCCACCCACCCTCAGTAGCATACAAAAGTCCTATATAATAATAAACCACTCCAAACTAAATTTAAATAAAATGAGATAATGATGTAATTAGGGAGTATATGTATAATATATGTTTAATTAAGTCAGTAAATATGTATGAGTGTATTTAAATATTAATGCCATAAATATGTGTTTGAATGTCGTGTGTTTTATGTTTGTGCACATAGTGACACATATCTATGTAAACATCAAAGAAGGGACAGCCCTACCCACCCACCGCTTAATGGAAGACATATGTATTAAATACATGTATATATGACATATATATATATATCAACGTTTATGTCCGAACTCCACAAAACAAAACAAAATAGTCCTGGACTTCCTATTATTGGCCCTGATATCTCTAAAAACAATGATTTTAACCAAATTATATGTATTTGAATCATTTTAGACCTTCATGTTTCTAGCTTAGACTCCCAATAGCATTACCCAAAAAGTCCCAGACTTCCTGTATTTAGAAGTGTGTTGAAACCCTGGTATGTGTGTATGTATGTGTATGTTTGTATGTGTGTATGTATTGTACGTTATAAGTCTGAGGCGAGACTCATATCCTTTCTAACCGAAAATCTGTATGGCTAATAAAATCCCCAAACAGATTAATTTACTGGCTAATAATCCCAGAAAGGTAATCAAGTCCCTGTATAAGTTTTCATATCAAGGTAGCTTTTCAGCATTCTGTCACTGTGCCACTGTCTTGTGTGTCATATATATATGTTAATGTATAAATGTTTTGTAATGTGTGTAAGGAGTCCATCACTCAATAGGCCATGCCTTTGATGGACTGCCTGTTTAGATTATATTTACATGTATAGAAAAAACCATGCAATAAAGCAACTCTGAACTTTGAACCCATGGTAGCGTAGTACTCTACCCTAACATAGCATAACAAGCATTACCGCAGCTTTTTTCGCTAAAACTATTCGTTGGGTTTCACCAAAAGCCTATTGCAACGCTATTCCGCGCCAACGTTTTGCGTTTTAGCTTCCTATGGGGAAACACCTATTTTATTCGTGCGCGTGCGCATAGTTGTACCGTTTCGTGCAATTTGTTACAAAAAATCAGCCCATCGTATGATATTTGAGACATTCCTTTAAAATTTATGTTTTCTTTAGTTGTGAATAGACTATACTAATATCGTACTATTCTTGATTACGTTTAAGAAAGAGCGTAGGTCTGTATACAGGTGTCTTTATAATGTGGAATTTCCCCATTTATACATTGTGCAATGTGTCCAGTTTTCGAATTTTGTTGTCGGCAGTTGTCAATGTAGGATGGGGTACATCCGTGGCACTTAATACAATCACAGGAGTCTTCCGTTTTAGATACGAAAACGCGAAATCAAAAAATACGAAAACACGGTAGCACTATATACTAATATATATAATATACACAAGGAATGAGACGGCCCGGACGGGTACGACGTAACGATGTAAACAAACCAATACCATACTTTTTCACTACATCGCTACGCTGCGAATATACACTTTAAACAAGCGAAACCGACATATTCCCTCTGGGACTATGGCACCTTGCCCGCAAGAATACTTGCACATTCCCATGTTAACTATCACAAAAAACGGCAATCTTGCAAATTATTTCATTGTTTTGACTTCTCACACTGTACTATTTGACAGATGACTGCTGATTCGCTCATTTTTATTGCGTTGTAATTGAACATGTTCAGACACGTATTGCTCAACAACCGCGCGATGTTCCTGGTAATAAGCGGTTTTCTATTGTAAGACGCGACTGGGACCCAATTGAATTAGATTCTCGCGAGACTGGCGGAAACGTGAGATTTCGTTCGTAAAAAAAAAATGCCGGTCGGAAAAATTAGGACATGTAACTCAAATGCTAGAAGTTATAGACGAATGGACAAATGCTTTGGATAATAAGAAATCGATTGATGTAATTTATAGCGATTGTTAATCAAGTTAAAGGCATATGGTATCTCGGGAAAACTCCTAGAATGGATTAAGTCATTTCTAATAGGAAGAAAGCAGAGAGTAGTGGTTAATGGGGCAGCCTCAGATTGGGCCATGGTCATACGCGGTCAGTGTTGCCCACAACATCTGATTTTTGGGGGTCCCAAGGACCCCACACCCTCAGATTTGGGGGTCCCACTGTAAAATATGTCGGTCCCATGGGGTCCTCATCTGAAATATGGGGGGTCCCATGTTTTTTTCTTAAAATAAACACAACACATTGATCTAATTATAAAGCACTTTATTAAACATGTTGAAAACAGTGCCAGTCATTCCAGTGGTAAATTTTCAAAGATATGTATTCTGTGATCTACAATGGACGAATGGTGGCTAAAATTGATCTATTGAAGTGGCCCTTGTATATTTAACTAATAACATTTGAACTGCATGTCAATACACAATAACTTAAAGCACTGTACTTGTTTGTTGTCTGATAAACCAACCAACCTACATTGACAACCTTGTATGATTAACATTTCCAAAGACCACGACATTAGTAATTAGCAAAGACCACTGCATTAATTTTTCTATTTAACCCTAACTTAGCTTTGGACGAATTGAAAAATTACGCGTATCTGGGGTGAGTTTGCTCAAGGACTACTTGACCTACTTCGATATAATGCGCGCGTATTTTTTATAATTTAACTGGAATGACCAAATATAGTGGAATACATAGGTTAAGAGCAGACAAAACAATAATTTATCAAACATAATCTGTATAAATCAGATTAAACTGCGTAATTAGTGAAAATATATCAGCTAATAACCGGATATGTCTAATTCATAGGGAGTAACTATGTAACGCGATTGTTGATTGGTTGAAGCATAGATAACGCATTAGCGTGTATCCAATAAGGACGCTTGTATCGGAGAGCTTTGAGCTACACGCTGTTTGGGAAAAAATCAATATTTTAACGCATGCCTACCTGTAGATCGATGCACATTGCTGCTGGGATGAGCTTTTTAGTTGAGAAATTGGGAACACCTAACGCTCGAGTATTGCTAAACATTGTAAAACACTAATCCATCAGTCAATCAATCAGCCGCTATTGCTAAATAAAAGACGGCTTATAGCACGTATTGATACCGTTGTTCAAACAGCAATACAAAGACATCGCCGCTAATCCGTCAAATGACCATTCAAATGTAAAAGATATCACAATATCTTCCATATATTCCTTCATCCATTTAGATATTTTGATAAGTAAATAGAAAAAAATATTTTGCCTGTAAGTCGTTGCTGCTTTAGGCAAGTAGGCATGCGCAAATTAATTTCAAAATATTCAGCAGATTTGTGATAACAACTGATGTGTCCAATGTTCTGATCTGTGAAAGGATTATGACACCCAGACACGTTTGTATACGCTTGATCAGTTGTATTGGATTTCTCAAGCGTGAGTTACTCTAGAGGGCGATTCCGCTGTTATCCAATCAAATACTGACACGTCATACTGACGATTAGCACAACAGACAGAAACATGGCAGGTATTTTTGCAATTTGTAGGCCAAACAAGGCGACTAACATCGGGCTTGTAAACTCATTACTTATAAAAAATTAGATCAAATGGAATACTAAGGATGATTTGGGGATTGTGTTTACAATTAAATGTGGTGGTTGAACCTGATTTATGGGCATTAACAACTTTGAGTTGTGCAAGAAAACACAACAAATCATAGTCTTAAATAACGCAGTAAGTTCGTTTTTATTGAACACACAATACATTAGGTATATTTTTTAAAGTAAAAACATGCACAAATAAATATACACACACGATAATATAATCGATAATTAAGCACACACCAAAGTTACCAGTTTCCGTTACACTTTTTCACTGCGTCCCTCGGGGATGCAGAGGGTTAATTTGTATGCGTCCCTCTGCCATTTTTATGCGTATATATGCGCAAAAGGACGCATAAGGGCAACTCTGTACGCGGTGTACCACAGGGCAGTGTAATTGGCCCACTACTGCTTGTAATATACGTAACTAATTTGACTGGAAACTATTGCTGCTTAAAGCAACAAGTTTCCAGTCAAATTATTTTAAAAATATTCAACAAAAAATATGCTGCTGTAATGAAATTCATGTCTGTGTGTGGGTACGATGTTGATATTCTTGTGACAATTATTTATATATGCAGTTTGTTATTGTCCTCAGGTCTTCCACTACTGCAGTTGCTTCAGTTCCACAGGCAAAAGTGCGCACGCTGTGTTTTGATATTCTTGTTTTATAAAGTTTAATAAAGTTTATATGTGATAATATGATGAACTTAGTAACTGTGTTTGTTTTTTGTCTGACTGAAAGTCCCAAAATGAGGTCTGGAAAATTTGAAATTGAATCTGGAAAAGGTCTGGAATTTAATTCTGCTGAAGGTGTATGAACCCTGATTCTGTCAGAAGAATCCTCTATCTGCGAGACAAAGAATCCGCCAGAATATTCAATCACCCAGGAATGTGAGCTGCTTTCAAAACAAAGGAGTAATTCCTGCACCATTGAATCAAGTGCCACACTTTCATACACAGTGTGGGTGACTTGGTCCCGCCGTGGCGATTTATGTATGATACTACTGTCGAATTGTCTGACCGTGTCAATATCACCTTGCCTCTGACTTTTGGAAGAAACTTTTCCAATGCCAGTTCCACTGCCATCACTTCCAACAGATTGATATGCAGCTGACTCTCTTGGCGAGTCCATGTGCCCGAAACCCGGTGTTCTCCCAGGCAGGCCACCCACCCCTTCAGCGATGCATCCATATATATGGACAGCTGGGGGCGGTGTAGGTGAAGTGAAACTCCTACCAGGAGATTCTGACGCTTCTTCCACCATACAAGATGCGACATCATTGGCTTCAAAACTGTTACCAGCTTTGGCCAGGGTGCAAGCGTGTGTTACGAAGTCCACGAGCTTGCACCCTGGCCAAAGCGTGTTTCCACAGAGACATCAGATACAACTGGCTAGGTATTCGCATCAGAGCAGCGTACAGGATTACCTTGGGGAGAATATTTTTCCATAGCCATTTAAAGACATTTTAATAGTGGACATTTGGGGAAAATAAAGACTTAAAAAAAATTATTTTTAACATTTGAGGCTTTTAATTGGTTCTATTGTGTACATCATATCACAGTTAAACATGAGAAAACAATGCATAAGTAAATTTCATAATTAAACAAGTAAACTATCACATATATAGCACTGACACACGCATGCACGCACACGCACACACTATGGGTAAACTGTTAAAATAGCACATAGATATCATATATGGATGAGGGATATAGCACTGAGCAATTAGCAGTCCTTTGATCCAAGAAAATGTTCATTTGCAGACCAAGAGAAGGCTATCTTTAATAATTTACCACTGGAATGTCTGGCTTAGTTAAAGAGCCAGTCACTCCAGTGATACATTAAAAAAATGGACGTTTTCTAAAACTGTTAGACAATAGCAAAAGTAGAGTTAAAATATTATTGTTGAATATTTGGGGACTAATTTGACTTAATGACTTAGTATTTAATATAAGTGTCTGTATCCCTTTATTAGCTCACCTGGCCAGAATGGCCAAGTGAGCTTATGCCATGGCGACCGTCCGTCGTCAGTCCGGCGTCCATCTGTCTGTCCGTCCGTCAACTTTTTCCTTTAAACGACTTCTTCTCAAGAACCACTAGGCCGATATAAGTTATCTTTGGCAGGAAGTATCCTTAGGACATAGGGATCCAAGTTTGTTCAAACGACATGGGGTCAAATGCGCTTCATCCTTATATAACATACCTTCATCTAACTTTACCTGTTAGCTATCAGTTTGTTAAATGATAATTCAGGGGATAACAAAAGTCTATTTCTTAAAATTTATCACTGGAATGACAAATACAGGATTCTAAATTTTTTCAAATACAAATACGCCATTTTCAAATTTACCAAATACAAATACCAGGACTCAAATACAAATACAAATGCTATATTATCGTATGGTACGAAACACTTAATAGTATGAAAGATTAAAGAACTCTGTGATATTGATTACCTAGCCAGTCAATCCAGTTAAAAATTCTCAAAAATACTTGTCTGTTAACCCTAAAAACTCCATTCAAAATAATAAAATTTAAATATTTGGAGAAGATTTGACCGTGAAAGGGTTATACAATGAGCCTTCAACGAGGCCTGTTATCATAAAAGCTTGAATTAGTCTAATCTCTTCACACCAGACCGTAGGAAACACTTAGGCTAGGCAGTGATTGATTTATCAATGCAAATTATTGCTCAATACATGTTATTTATAAAGCTTTCAAAGTAACTGATGTAACCCTAACCTTGCTTTAAACCTGCTCGCCATTCATCCAGCTTAGGCAGACAAAAGAGAGTTCTCACCGGGTCACTAATTACACTTAGCTTAGTTCACTAAAGGAGTTCTAGGCTATCACAATTCCTTCTGCATGCGGTTAAGTTACCTGTTAGCTATCAGTTTGTTAAATGATAATTCAGGGGATAACAAAAGTCTATTTCTTAAAATTTATCACTGGAATGACTGGCTCGAATAGACAGCCAGATATTACGGTGATACATTTTCCAACTATATAAAACAAAATCTGAATTAAGCATATTTTTGAAAAGCTACTACTGGAATGACTGGCTCGGGTATACAGTTATAAATTTTTAAAATATGATTATATAACATACCTTCAGATGAACGATCAAGTTAGATGTTCCAGTCTTAGATCCAGTTACCACCTTTCTACAGTGTTTGCAGCTAATCTTAAACTTGTCAACATTATCACAAAGAGATGGAGTGCTAAAGTGTGCAAAAACTGGAGCCTGATACTTAGGCATAATGACTATTTTTTAATGCACTTTAATAATAAATTTTCAACACATTTGACAGCTAATAGTGTGCTATGACTTAGGTAAACTTAATGTTCTATCACAAAATTGAATCACAGAAAACATGTTTGTCATCAAAGAATTAAGAGAATGATAAATATCTGAAAGTTACTGTTGTATATATGTGCTGTTCTGATAATGTTTTTATAGGGGCACATATCCCAGCTATTACAAGTTAGAACAACATTTAACTCTGCTTCACCAGAATTAACAGGCAGTGGGCAATGATTAAGCAAACAAAGTAACTAATGTGTTTCTTTTTAATTCAGTTACTGACAACATTGGGTGATTAATATAACCTTTTTATTCTGAGTACCTGTGACTTTAGTGATAAACACTTACATGTAATTCTGAACTCACTTAACTGTCTGACTGCTGCAGGCCACCAGATAATAATTCAAATGCCAATAATTCGCAACCTGTTGAATATGTTGGAAACAATTACCACCAACAACTTTCAGTTGGATTACTTTCAAAATATTCAACAGGGTGAGAGTTATATCCCATGGTAAATGTCACCTGCAAGAACTCAGCAGCCAGAGTTAAGAAAACAGACACGTACTAGTCTGGAAACGCTGGATACAGCTATGGTTTAGGCTAGGGAAACATCTCCCTAGTCTAGAATTACCTTGTGGTCAATGAATGAATAAACTTAAATGTTTGTCTTTATAATTCACTTACTGACAGTACTGGCTGTGTATTTAAAGTCAATGTCTATAAACAGAGACCTGTGATTACCAGTGAGAGATGTTTCTGATGACCCATAATGTAGATATTAGAATAATTTTAAGCTATTTTGACTGAAGAGCGTTGCTACCTAAGCAGCAACAGTCAACTTATGTAAAAATATATATGTATAATAATATTTGAGTGTATTTGACTATTTGAGGCAAATATGGCAAATACGATGACCAAATACAAATACGCCATTTTCAAACACCAAATACAAATACGCAAAATTTGTGTAATTAAATAAAAAATCAAATACGTATTTGACCCATCCCTGAATCGGTAAGTATTGTTAGATCTCGGAGAAAGGGAAATTGAAATAGTCTTTTGTCGGTCTAAAGACTCCTAGTTAAATTATTCTGACGGGTTAGGTGGAAGCACAAACGTTAAAAGCACAAACGTTAATGACTGATAGGACAAGATCTACCAAGTCATAAACAGTTATTTACAGGGGTATTTTTCATAATTAACACTGGTGTAGGCTCACACGATTTTTGCTTTGAAACATTGGATTTGGATGTGGCCAAAACGTCATGAAATTGATTGTAATGCAACTCCTGACACTGTTGGACGAAATTATATGTGTATATATATATATATATATATATATATATATATATATATATATATGTATATATATATTTATATATATATAATCAATCAATCTAGTTCTATGTATTATATGCATTGATAATGTATGTTACATAAAACATAGAAAATCATGTGACTATTTTGAAAACCATTTGACTGAAAGTTGTTTCTGCCTAAGTCCACACCACTTTCAGCTTCTTTAAAACCAATTTGATTATAATTGTGGATGACATGTATCAAGTAGGCTTGTGCGATTTGTGCTTTGAAACATCGCAATCGCTTTTGTAAAAAAAATCCCGATTTTCGATTAAATCGTAGGTCCAAATTCCCAAAAGTATAAATCTGAGTAACGTGACAAGTCACGAAAACTGGGGCTTGGAACTTCTATAAAAAGTTGAAATAAATGATTTAAAAAATAGTGCGAAAGTAGAACGCAATTTCATCGAGATAAAATAAAAATCACGTAATGGATCAGCTTCCGCTTATAGCCTCCCTTTGTAGGATGAGTTTGTCATTACCAGAGTAGCGGGAAGCCGCTAATATTAGTACCCCTGGAGATACTGCACAATCCACATACATAGGATGGTAGCTCGTCCAGTTTATAGTTGCTTTCAGAATGTACGATTTACATTTAAGAGTAATTAACAGAACGCGCAGTTCAAAATACAAAAATCTGGAATGCTGTTGCCTTATTCTCTTTATTTAGACATGACAACCGAATCAAAAGGGAAAAATTATTACACCCCCTAACCGTGTTATTAATTGAAATTGCTGACTCTAGAATTAAAGAGTTATGTTCACTGATTATTGCCGTACACTCTTCAACTAAGTATATACTTGGTATTTCACAACAGACTCCGGGTCTGCAGCGAAAGAGAGAAAATTATATGGCGATTCGACGGAGTAACTATCTGGTTTTCCCAATGACAACGGCATTACATCGTTATTGTTAGCTTGTTTATCGTAGCGCTTTGTGTTGTGATTAGTAATTATTCGACAGACGCATGGCAAAGCGGGATATAAACAGAATGAACACAGGCGTGAATCAATTATAATTGTACTCATGTACTGCTAAAATGTAGGGTTCTGACCACACCGGTCGGCACTGGTCGGGATTAGCCACCACTCAACAATTTTAACCAGCACTAAACACTAAACTATCTTTTTTAACCACCACCTTTCACATATTTTGTTGAAATTAAGCTTTATTTCAAGGGACGTTGTAAGATTTACGTAAAAATGTCCGGCACTAATTTCATCCTGAGCAGAACCCTGTAAATGCAATGGAAAAGTACACACTTCAGACTTTAAACAAACATGACATTTTTGACGATTTTCCGATTTTTCCAATTACGTCGTAAAAATCTCGATTTTAAAAATAAATCAAACTTCACGATTAAATCGAAAAATCACGCAAGCCTAGTTTGAAGTGTATGAAAATTGTTTTTAAAAATATTTTCAATAATTTATAAAAAGATTAGCTCTATTCTTAATAAGATGTAGTCTGTGTTTTTATAATTAAAAAATCATTATGCTAAATCTAGGCTCAATTTTTTAACATTGAAAGCCTAGCAACTATATTTTAAGCCAACCATACTGCTGATTGTAAATTGACCGATTTCTCTATGATGTATCATGGCTCAAGAAACGGCCATATTATCCGAACATGTCCGGGAAACATTCTCTGCCCGGTAGCGTATAAGTCTATAAGACCAGCCAGACATCGTGACAGGTTTTTGCGATCGCGCAGAGCAAAAAAATCAATATTTACAGTCGGAAATATCAAAATCACGATACTTCCTTGTATGAACCGACTCCTATCAACAAACAATTTTTATCAAATGGGTAACCATTAAGCGGATTGGATAGAATGCATAATACTTGATGATATATATATATATATATATATATATATATATATATATATATATATATATATATATATATATATATATTTAAATATACATATATATATATATATATATATATATATACATACAGAATTTTGATTGGTCAGGTTTTTTGGTGAAAATTTTAGATTTTATGAAAAATTTAAGGGAAATTGTCAAACACCACTACTCATTAACAACTTGGCAGATTTCAACGTAATTTGGCTGGAAGGACCCTAATGCTTTCGGCTTCAGAACTGTTATACAGAATTTTGATTGTTCAATTTATTTTTTATGAAAATCGTTGATTTTATGACAAATTTAGCAGAAATTATCAAAATGTTACTCCTCATTAACCGCTTGACAGATTTCAATTTGCTTTGGCTGGAAGGAACTTATGGGGCTTGGCTTCAGAACTTGTATACAGAATTTTGATTGGTCAAGTTTTTTTTGGTGACAAATTTAGATTTTATGAAAAATTACAGGAAGTTGTCAAAATGCTACTCATTCACGCTTGGCAAATGTAATTTACTTTGTCTGGAAGGATACTATGGGGGTAGGCTTCACAACTTGTATGCAGAATTTTTGCCCATATGTAGAATTTTAATTGGTCAGGTTTTTTTGTTGAAAACTAGATTTTATGAAACATTTACTGGAAATTGTCAAAACATTACAAATTAACTGCTTGGCGGATTTCAACCAACTTACTTTGGCTGGCCATGTATGCAACATGTATGCGAAATTTAGATTGGTCAATTTTTGGGGGTGAAAATCTTTTATGAAAAATTTACCAGAAATTCTCAAAACGCTACTCATCATTAATCGCTGGACTGATTTCAACACTAGTTGGCCGGTAGGCTCCAGAAGATCTATTCAGAATTATAATGGGTCTTTTTTTTTAGTGAAAAGCATAAATTTTATTTAAAAATTTACCGGAAATGGTCAAAATACATGTCCTCTATAACAGCTTGGTGGATTTTATCCATTTTTGGCTTGAAGGATTCTATAGTTGTAGGCTCTAGAACTTTTATTCAGAATTTTGGCTGCTCATTTTTTTTTTGGTGGCCATTTGTATTTTTCTTATTTTTTCGAGAATCATTTAAAACCCTACTCCTTAATTAGTGGTCCGATCTCAATGAAACTTGAGTGAAATGATCCTATGGCGCTAAGCTTTATTTTATGTTTGAAGTCAAGCTTGATAGTTCATTGCAAAGTCGTAAAGTCGAGCTTCATAGTTGCATTGAAACCCAATTTCTGGTCTATATATGGCGCAGAATTTGCTTTCGTATTTGATTCTGCATCTTTTTACCAATGGTTAAATTCTCGATTTTATTCTTCCGTTGTTTTGAAGTTATCAACCTTTTCAGTTGCTTGGACATCTGACAGCTGCATGTAGGTTACCTGCTATTAGGGGCACGTTTAATTTAAATTCTGTTAGCCCTTTAAACCTTGAATTTCTTAAAGAAAATTTCAATTTTTCAAACAAAATGTCATTTGCAGACCAAGATAAGACTATTTTTGAAAGTTTAGCACTGAAATGACTGGCTCGGTTATTGAGCCAGTCATTCCAGTGGTAAATTTTCAAAAAAAATCTTATCTTGGTCTGCAAATTGACAATTTTCACCACCACTGTAGAAGCCTTTTTGGCTGATGTATAAGCGTTAACTTTGGGTTAAATTGGTCCAGTTTAGCATATATCAAAGAGTATATTGTCAGGTAAGGGTCAGTGTGATAATGACAAAACTCGGGCATTTTTTCAACAAGAACATTTTGCTTTTACCTCAATGTAGTAGTTCATATCTCATGTGTTAATCATGCTGCACCCAACCTTTGACAATTGCCAATGAGAGGGGATGAGACAATTACTTTGGGGTCAAATGGTCAAAGGTCATGGCCATTGATAAGTATATTAAAGCTCTCGTGTTCCATTAAATATAGACACTTTTTGCACGAGATATTAGATGCCTGTTCAGTTTACCCAGCATGCAATGCTACCCGGCGTGCAATGCTACTCAGCATGCAATGTCCTGACTCCATAATCGTTGTAACTATTGGACGCCATATTCATTTAGTCTATTGTCTGCACAAGCCAGAATTTCTCAAACAAAAACCAACCTGCTTACACGTGCAAATAGGCATTTGTCCTCCAGCTCTGGAAGCGTAAGCATGCACGTAGGGCATTCACGACAGTACATTCGACAGTCTGGATTTCAATACTGTTCAGAGAAAGCGTGCCAATGTCCATAAAATAGGAGAAAGCTTTTATATACATTGACAGTAATTTGCATGAAAGTTGTTGCTATCAGTGACAGCATCAACAGTCAGTCAAATGGTTGTCAAAATAATTAGTATGTAATGCAATTACTACCTGCTATATATTTGATACAAATTTTATTGAAAAGTGTTGCTGCAACAGCTTTCAGTCTATGTATACTAAGATAATCATGATAAATTTCAGTCAACACTTTCTACGGATTTGCAGAGCAATTTGACTGTAAGTTGTTGCTAACTAAGGCACCAACAACGTTATCAAACTTGTCCATAGAATCACACGGCGCTCAGTATTATTATCTAAGTAGAGTGAATATATGGCCAAAATATGCTTTGTCTGCACAAAGGAAATATTTCGCCTAGCTACCGCATGTACCTTTCTGTTCGATCAATGCAATATCAAACAAATGCACAAACGAAACATACACACCATTTGCTAAGCATTCATTCTTGGCTAGCATGCATATGTAGGCCTATGCTAACTTTACCTAAATACAATATCGTGATTGTACGTGTGTGGATAATAATTCGACAATGTTATTGGTGCCTTAGACATCAACAACTTACAGTCAAATTGCTATTCAAATCCGTAGCGCAAGTCGACTAAAATTATGACGATTATTTTAGAATATAGCGACTGAAAGCTGTTGTAGCAACAATTTTCATTCAAATTAGTACCAAATCTGTACCATGTAGTAATCGCATTACCTAATAATTATTTTGACAATAATTTTACTGAATTTTGTTGCTGTCATTGATAGCAATAACTTTCATGCAAATTTTTGTCAAAATATATATAAAAGCTTTCTCTAATTTTCTTCTGGAAATTGACACAGTTGCGCCGAACAGTATTGTAATGCAGGCCGTCGAGTGTACTGCTGTGAATTGTACGCCCTACGCGCATGCTTATGCTTCCAGAGCTGGAGGACAAACGACTATTTGCAAGCGCAGGCAAGTTGGTTTTGTTTGAGAAATCCTGACCTATACAGACAATAGACTAAACGAATATGGCGTCTAATATTTACAACGATTATGGAGTCAGGAAATTGCATGCTTGGTAGCATTGCATGATGGGTAGCAGCATGATGGGTAGCATAGCATGCTGGGTAAATTCAACAGAAATCAGCAGGCATCCCATAACTCGGATCTATATTTAATGGAACATGAGAGCTTTAATAAGCCTTCTCTATTTATTTTATGTTTGAATTCAAGCTTCATATTTCATTGCAACGTCGAGCTTCATGGTAGCATTGCAACCACATTTCTGGTTCTTCATTCCCTGATTATTTGTTCAAAAGATAACCCTTTGACCTAGATGAATAATAGCAACTCCTAGTGTGTTTATTTCATGCTAATTCCCAAACAGTGAAATATTTATGTCGGATGATATATGCTGGCATTTGAGGCGTGTTGTTGAACGTTGTATTACAATACATGTATATTTGAATTACCAGCCAATGTGTTTCAACTGTCTTCATTTTTATTCTCAGAAATTTCAAGGTGAGGTAGTGAGTGTAGATGCATCACCATTTGGCAACGTGTTCCATACTGAGAGGACAAGTCAGTTTGAGGAAAAGTGGCACAATAAACATAGTTTCCTGCGCTTTGTAACAGAAGTATAACGGCAAAAAGCTATGGATGCAATTATTGGGTACACAACGAATTGGTGGAATGAGATTCTCGAGAAAAGAGGTAGTCAATAAGTTCTAGGCATGAATACATGTATGCACAACCAACCACACTCACAAATCACAATTATGTACACTCATGTATGTACACACATCCAATGTGCCTGCCTTGTATATATCTGCTCAATCATTGAGTCCTAAAAAGCAAGATAGTACGCTAGAGTACATTCAGGCCTCGCGGAATTGTGAAAAATCAGGTTGCCCTTCGGGCAGGTGCTTGCCCAAACTTACTTGCCTGAATAGGGGTTTAGCTTGCCCATCAATTCACGAATGTATTATACTATTTTAACACCTTAAATACCATGCATATAATAACTCTTTTAGTACACCACTGGGACTATTAGTAATTTTAAAACATAAATATCGTAATTTGAACATGATATGAATAAATCTTTATTTGCTTTGTGTTGCTTGTAACTTGGTAGTTATAAAATCTAGCATTAGCTATGCTTCCTATGCCATGTTCATTCCAGAATCTGGAGCAATATCTACTATTCCCCTGAGACCCAAGTCATCAATCAACATACCCAGCCTGGTATTATGTCATAGAGAGAAATACAAAAATGCCACCATCCAAGGGCAAGTAGGTGAAGTATTCAGAAGTAACTGTACCTGTTTGCATCTGGTATAAGAGCTACCTGCCCTTGGATGGTGGTATTTTTAATTGCACTCTATGACATCATAATACTTGTCTGGCTCAGAGTCCTCAGACTGGCTGGCTAGCCAGAAAGCCAGAATTTGGTGGCATTAGAAAATGTGAGTGTCACTTACAAGTAGGAGATATATGCATAATGCATATATAGGAAGCTGTTGAATATTTCAACACGGAAACTATTGCTTCCATTCAAATTAGTGGTGGCAGTGTTCATTCTAGGATAGATGGGCATCATGGAGTCAAGTCATAGTTATGCATCATCCCCTGTAATACCTTTATGCTTATTCAATTATAATATAAGGCAACCCTTTTTATACTACACAAATTTTGCACTTGCCCGTCGGGCGAGTATAGCCCAAATCATTGTTGCCCGACAAGAAATTTGAGTTGTCTCGGGACGTCGGGCTAGCTATTTTGCGAGCCCTGAGTACATTAATTCTATGGTCACTTCTGTCTACCATATAGAAATAGCAATAACTTACTAAGATAGAGCCATCAAATATATGCATCTGAAATGCTTGGTGGGTCAATCTTTTTTGTAATAATGTTTAGCAGTCCCAACAAATTTTATATATAAATTCCGAAGTAGAGAGGGAGTGTAAAGATTAAGACGTATTAAAAAACTAATTAGACTTAAATACATTAGAACAGCAAAGCTAAAGCGAAAGGCACAGTATATAGTAATTTTGATTCATGACCCGATAACGTATGACCCAATAAATGGTGACAATTGTTGAGTTGAAACTTAAGAAAGTCTTGACACTCTTATATATATAACCCTTTTACATGCAAGCCAATCAAAAATGGATTATGTATTCTCTTGAGAAATGTCGACTTGCAGAGCAAGAGATTATTTGTGAAAATTTATC
Organism: Chaetoderma sp. LZ-2023a; assembly: GCA_034401795.1. Taxonomy (NCBI): domain Eukaryota; kingdom Metazoa; phylum Mollusca; class Caudofoveata; order Chaetodermatida; family Chaetodermatidae; genus Chaetoderma; species Chaetoderma sp. LZ-2023a. Next base: position 61,785,269 of record CM067369.1, on the reverse strand, counting down.
ACTGGAGTGACTGGCTCAATAACTGAGCCAGCCATATTGATTCCAGTTGTAAATTTTCAAAAATATTCTTTTGGTCTGCAAATGACCATTTTTATGAGATATTTGAAATTTGTGAAAAAATTTGAGGTTTAAACATTTAGGCTACACAACTAGCCTTGCAATTGCTTTGTGATTTGTTACCTGGTTTAAGCTAAACCTGGAGTGACTTCAGGAAGGCGAATGTTCGGCAAACATTCACGTTCTTCATAGGATAGTTTTCAGTAATGTGTCGTCTACATTACTAAACTATATAACTAGATTGATTGGTCCATGACGCATCATCGCAAATCCCCACGTTCACTGCTTTGAACTTTTGACACCCCCCACACAACCCACCCCCGGGGGCGGAGCCAAATGTAAATGTCATTTTGCACTCCGCGATCATATGGGTAACTCACCAAATTTGGTTGAATTCCGTCCAACAGTGTCAGGAGTTGCATTACAATCAATTTCATGACCTTTTGACCCCATCCCCCACCCCCACCCCTGGGGCGGGGCCAAATGTAAATGTACTCATCCACTCCACATTGATATGGGTAAGGCACATACCAAATTTGGTTGAATTCCGTCCAATGGTTTCGGAGGAGATGCATTGCAATCAATTTCTGCAGATTAAAATTTGACCTTTTAACCCCTCTCCCACCCCCTGGGGGTGGAGCCAAATCTCCGCAATCATAGGAGTAACTCGGATATCAAATTTGGTTGAGTTCCGTCTAACGATTTCAGAGGAGTTGCGTTACAACTGATTTGCATTACAATCAATTTCATGACCTTTTGACCACATCCCCCACCCCCTGGGGCCGGGGTAAAATGTAAATGTGTTCATATACTCCACATTGATATGGGTAACTGACATACTAAATTTGTTTGAATTCCGTCCAACAGTGTCAGAGGAGTGGCATTAGGCCTGGGCGATATACCGATACCATATTTAAAACCGATATCCCGCACTGACGGTTTCATAACCGATTATAAAAAATAAATATCGAAAAACCGAATATGAACATATTTTCGGTTTTTCGTATCAGGATTGTTAAAAATAAAAGATACTAACGAGCATGAAAAGCGTAATGAATAATAATGGCCAGACTTTCCATTAAGCTACATTCGGGGCAACTAATAATTGAACGTGGCCCCAATTGCGCATATTGTGTAACTCCATGTAACTCACTGTACGCCAAGCATCAAGCAGCGAATTAATTTAATAAATATCCACTCGTCTTTTCTCTGATAGTCTCGGATAAATTTGCAATATAAAACACAATACTAACGCAGGAATTTGTCATTGAAATTTGTATCGGGGAAAACATTTCTAAACAACGGCATCCATTTTATTTATGTCACCGGCTAATTAACATAATGCAGTCATCCCAAAACTAAATCGCCCGAATGCATAAAAATCTCACCAATAAATATAATGCTGAATACATTTTGCTGATTAGGATATAATTTTAAATAAAATTATTACTCAAACCGTTTTTAAAACGTTATCTTCTATGCACAATATCATGTTAACTTATGAAATTCGCGTTCGCAATATTACAGTTAATATTTTCTTCAAGGCATGATTTCGTCCTCGGGCCGAATTGGAAATGAAAGAAGAAAGGGAGATAATTACATCATAATTAATTACAATCACATGATTAGGCTATGTCTTTTCGCAACCTGTTTTACTGATTTATGGTTAATTTTGACAAAATATACGATGTTTATTTAACTGTGCTTAATATTTAGGCGGTCTAATTAATAATTTCACTCCCGCGGTGATGGATATTATAAGGTATATTAAGCTTTAAAGGCGTAAAACGTTACGACTGTATCGGGGCATGAAAATACGTTCTGTTTTTGTGCTATTTTTTATCATTTAAATTTTTTGTTTCATGTCCATAAAACCGATATTCGGTTGAAACCGATATGAAAAGTCATATCGAAACCGATATGGCTGTAAGCCAAACCGCACAGCCCTACACCTCAGAGAACATATGTTTGATTCACAACCTAGATTTGATGGTGAGTTTACACATAACGCACATGAGAAGTCCGTTCTATACAGATTAGCAAAATTTCTTGAAATGGTATTGTGTGGCCCTTCAGTAAAGCACAACCCCGAAGTTAATGGTAGTTGGAAGTCCGCAGCCTTATCCATTGCACAACTCTTGGTATATAATGCTGTCTAGAAGACACCCACCAAACAAATACCAATATTTGGCATAAGGGTGACAGGGAGATAACCTTTGCAATCTATATAGCACTAAAAGTATATGGTGCAACTGAGCACAGTGAGGAAATCCTGAACCCGTTGCATGAACTTGGAGTGTGGATATCATATGCCTGAGTGAGGGATATTTCAAAGGAGATGGCGAACTCGGTCATTAAAATGTTTGAGGCAGAAGGTGTACCATGTGGGCCCGTTCTAAGAAAGGGATTGTTCACAGTAGGCAGTGCAGATAACATAGACATAAACCCATCTCACTGAAAGAGGCATTGCATGGTACTGGTTATGCTCTCACCCAACTACCTACCTTGAACAACACAGGCACTGTGAGGAGTTCGGAGTAGTATCGTGAAACTGCTTGAGTTCTACCTAGCCTTACTCGCCTACCTCAATTTTACACAGATATAAAGGAAGTAAAAGTGAATACTGGAAAGCTCATTGCACCAGCCGTGTCTTTATCATTAGACCAATCTCACATCACCGACACTCCACCATCTGTTCCAGCACAGACGGCCAACAATCCACCATCTGCGCCATCGCAGACCACAGACACTCCACCATCTGCTCCATCTCAGATCGCTGTTCCGCCGCCAATCCCATCTCAGATCATCAATACTTCACCATCCCTTCAATCTCAGCTTGACGGCCCACCATCAGTCACACCTGAGACTAACATCAGTCCACCATCTGCTCCATCTCAGACCACCATCACTCCACCATTTGCTCCATCAGACCACCGACATTCCACCATCTGCTCCATCTCAGGCCACCAACACTCCACCAACTGCTCCATCTCGGATCACCGTTACTCCACCATATGCTTCATCTCAAACGACCGACACTCCACCATCTGCTCCATCTAAGACCACTGACACTCCACCATCTGCTCCGTCTCAGATCGCCGACACTCCACCATCTGCTCCATCGCAGATCACTGACACTCTACCATCTGCTCGAACTCAGATCGCTGATCCGTCACAAATCCAGATCTTCAACACTTCACCATCTGTTCAATCTCAGCCCACCCACACTACACCATCTGCTCCATCTCAGACCATTGGCACTGCACAATCAACTAGAGACACAGCCCCAGTCAATTCAGTAGAGGAAGAATGGATCGCCCATGCACAGCGGCTTATAGAAATGGGCAACTTAAAAATGATGACATTGTTCCATGGGCGGCCTTCTGTGCCGCTGATCAACCAAGATTAGACCGACCACCAAGCATCACTACAATGCTACCCATCTTCCGGGACAAGGCTAGTACACCACAGATGATCTACCATGCCATGTTCATAATTAATCAAAGCATCGACCGAGCACTTGAATCCTGGACAGATCCCTGTCATCATACTGGACCAACCCTATATGTGATCGCCAAAGCCATTCAATGGGACCCAGCTATCGAGTTCGATGAAGACATCTACCATGTGTTCCTCAGCCCTCTCTTCGAAATGCTTTGGAGAAGTTGTTAGGTGATTGGCTGCTAGACAGTGGTTGGATTACGATGCTTATTGATGCTGATTTGAGAACTCCAGGTCGAGCTGATGCCATGGTAAAGGTCACACATGTGACAAGGATGCACTATTCACCTTGTATTACAGCATTGACACTTTCGATTCTGCGAAAGGAGGCATACACAAAGTACAGTATTGACTGTCAGGAGAATGGAGATGAACTCCTATCATTTGAGTCATGGTGTAAACACAAGAGAGAAACATGCCCTCATACTGGCAGACGGCTTATGATATGGAGATGTGCCTGCTGCGCTTTGTGCATTCTATTAGTATCAGAGACTGGGATATGTATGCCAGAACTTTGAATGAGATTGCAGATTGGGCATTTATTCTTGATCACTGACCTTATGCCCGCTGGCTTCCAGTGCATGATATGCTAAGCCTCAGTATAAAATATCCAGACCTCTACAAGCAGTTTGCTGAAGGCTTCTTCACCATTGCCAAGACACAAAATCAACTGAAAATTCATGGTGGTACCCTGAATCTGAATGATGAGTGTGTTTTCGCAGAGTGGTCCGTTGTTGGTCCAGAAGTTGCATGGGGCATCGCAGAGTGAGAGGCTAGTACGAGTTCAAGCAGGCGCTCTGTTTATAAGCATTATGATCAGAGTACAAGTGTCCAGAAAAGGTTTGCAACAGACGCCAAAGAACTTGTCGTAGCATTCCAAGAAGCAGGAAATCCCTTTGATGAGGACAGTGACGAAGTCATCATTCTTGACACTAAAAAGGTCATGTCAAAGGATGTCACCCACAGTATTATGTGTGCTCATGAGGAGGGAAAGAAACAGCCTTCAGCTTTCGCGAAGGAGCGCCTGGAGTCTCAAGCAGTTGCTTTCCATGAGCCAATTAAGATGAACAAAATCCCACTTCCCAGCAATTGGCACAAAAAACCCAAAAGCAAGCACGTTGATTGCCTCAAAGAAGACTTGAATCTACTTGGGCAGCTCTATATCACAATGCATGTCAGGAAAGGAAATACTGACCGCTTTTTCGAAGTGGAGAATGCTGATGCCCCGCCATCCTTATCAAAGCATAGCAACCTGCGAAGTGGCCAAAAATTTGATCTACTACCGTCCTTAGAAACAGACTCGCCATCTGACTTTGATAAAGCTGTCGTGAAACTTATTAATGGTGCTGATATGATCAATTTACTAAGACCGGAGAGAAGCATCGAAACATTCACTGATTATGCTAAGAAGAAGGTTATTCCATTCATTGAGAAGCATCTGGCCACGACCAAATGCATTGATGTTATCTGGGACAGGTATTTATCAGACAGCTTGAAAGTGACAACCAGGGAGAAAATGGGAGCAGGAGTCAGACGGCGATTACCAAGTGATGGGAATGGGAAAATGTCGAAGAACTGGACCAGCTATTTACGCAACAAAACCAATAAGGTGGAACTGTTCCAATATCTATCAAAATTAATAGCACAGTCCATCATCTGTGATGGGAAAGTGGTTATTACAACTATGGATGAGCTCGTCTTCCAGACTCCTGCACCATGCGATGATGACCCTACGATTGGGTCAGATTATTCTCTCAGCCCATGCAACCATGAGGAGTTTGATACTAGAATTATGTTGCATGCAGCAAATGCAGTGTCAGAAGGCTACAAACGACACTGATATCATTGTCCTGGGGATTGCTTTCTTTACTGAGATTGTGGCAGAGAAACTATTGGTGCCATTTGGAATGGGCAAGAAATTAAGATATGTTTCCATCCATGAGATCTGCAATACCATGCACCTTGCAAAGGCACGCGCCCTTCTTTTCTGGCACATTTCAGCATATGGAAAGTGGAGTACAAGGCCAGAACTTACAAACGTGTTATGCCACCTAATGGAGAGACCTCTCACATTATCTTCACAGGATATCAAGTTAATTGAGGGTTTCGTCATCTCCCTATACTCTGTGTCCTGTCCTCTGACAGAAATCAACCAAGCACGCCAGCATATATTCACTCATCCTCTCGTACGCCAACGACTAAAGTAGCCTTGATAGAGCATGTCAAGAGAGTGACTTATCAAGCTATAGATGTGTGGAGGCAATCTGTCGTAGGTTAAGTCTGAGTCTGGTTGGTTGCCTTTCTGGACCCCTCTCTGTCGAGCAGCAAAAGCATTGGAAGAACTGGTCACTTGCAGCTGCACTACAAGCCGCACAGGAAGGTGCCCCTGCTATAAGAAAGGGCTCGTGTGTACAGGCAAATGCAAATGTGGAGGAAGCTGTTATGGTCGTTCCGGCCCTCCTCTGACACCAACATGTAATTGAGTTTAGTATAGCATTATCAGCCACAGCATATAATAAATTTAACACAATGTAAAATGTAAAAAGTCAGTTTTATTGGTGATTTATAGCGATTTACAGTCAAAAACATTAGACCTTGGCCTTTATATGGTGACCTTGCTTTTGGATGATGAGGAAAATCTTTTCAGGCGATCAGACATCACCAAAACTATAAGACTGCATACCAAACGCATTGGAATCACATTACTATTAGTTAGCTAGGCTTGTCATTCATGATTCTGACGATATTGGCTTTAGCAATATACAGATTGTGCGACACGTAAAGTGTCATGACCTTGATCTTCCAGACTTGAGCTTGAGATCATGGAGACAAAGTGATAAATTTATAATTTTAGTATAGCCTGATCTGACCGGGAATGCAATAGATTTAACACAATCTAAAATGGGCAAAGGTCCGTTTTATTGGACGATCTGTAGCTATTTTTGGACTGAAAACCTTTGACATTGACATTTTCAGGTGACCTTGACAGTGGATGAAGACAAAAACCTCTCGAATCGATCAGCCATCCCGAAGACCATCAAAATACATAACAAACTCACTGGAAACTGTGGATTGCTAGTTGGGATATGGCCATATTCGGTTTAAATTATATCGGCGGCGGCCATTTTGGATTTATGCTAATTAGGGGGCGTTACCCAATCCCAAAATGTGTGTCCTATATCAGGATTTGATTACGTGTCAAAAGTCATCTGTGCCAAATTTGGTGGCTTCTTCCAAAAGTGAACATTCCAACCTCTAAGACAGGGGACTACACTGGAATGACAGATTATTAAAGCAGTCATTCGAGTTGGAAATGTTAAAAAATGCTCTGCGCTTGACCTACATATGGTCAATAACTGACCAAGAATATTTTATTTTTGTGAAATCTAATTTAATCAATTAAATAATAAGCAATTAATATTTTGAATTAACACATTAACAATCAAGCGGGCAGTAAAACAGCTTCACCCAGTGGTCTTAAGAATTGTCTGTTTACAGACCAAGAGAAGACTGAAAATTTAGCACTGAAATGTCGGGATTGATAAGCTAGCCAGCCATTCCAGTGATAAATTTTCAAAAAGTAATCTCTTAGTGTGCAAATGGACATTATTAGCTCACCTGGCCAAGTGAGCTTATGGCATGGCGACTGTCTGTCCGTCCGCCCGGCGTCTGTCCATCAACTTTTGCTTAAAAAAGCTACTCCTCATTAACAGCTTGGCAGATTTCAACCTAAATTGGCTGGAAGGACCCTATTTTTTCGCCGGCCATCTTGAATTTTCCGAAAAATTGCGGGAACTCGTTTAAAATGCTACTCCTCATTAACTGCTTTGGACAATTTCAATCAGGCTTAGCTGGGAGGATAGTACACTGGTATGTTTCAGAACTTGTATACAGAGTTTTGATTGGTCAATCTTTCTGGTGGCCATCTTGGATTTTCTGAAAATTTCTTGAAATCACTTAAAAGCCGCCTTCTTGATAACCACTGGGCCGATTTCAATCAAACTTAGAGGAAAGAACCCTAGCATGTTATCCTTCAGAACTTGTATACAGAATTTTGATTGGTCTATTTTTCTGGCAGCCATCTTGAATTTTCCAAAAAATGGCGGGAAATCGTTTAAAACGCTACTCCCCATTAACTGCTTGAGCAATTTCAACCATCCTTGACTGGAAGGTTACTAGACTGGTAGGTTTCAAAACTTGTTTACAGAATTCTGATTGGTCAATTTTTCTGGCGGCCATCTTGGATTTTCTGAAAATTTCTGGAAATCACTTAAAAGCCTACTCGATAACCACTGGGCCAATTTCAATCAAACTTGGATGTAAGAATCCTAGCTTAGGGTGCTTCAGAACTCGTATACAGAATTGTGATTGGTCCATTTGTCGGGCAGCCATCTTGGATTTTCTGAAAAAATGGGAAATCTTTTAAACCGCTACTCATTAAGTGCTATGCTTCAGAGCTTGTATATAGAATTTTTATTGGTCAATTTATTTGGTGGCCATCTTGAATTTTCCGAAAAATGGCTGAAAATCGTCTACTCGTTAACTACTTGGGCGATTTCAACCAGACTGGCTGGAACGAGCCTAGGGCTGTAGGCTTTAGAAGTTGCGTATAGAATTTTAATTGGTCTGTTTTTCTGGCGGCCATCTGGATTTTCTGAATATTTTGGGAAATCCGATGAAAGACTACTCCTCATTAACCCTTTGGCCGATTTCAACCAAACTCAGCTGAAAGAGCCCTAGGCCCGTACGCTTCAGAACTTCAAAAATTGGGTGGAACGGTCCTATGATGGTAGGCTTCAACATATTAAACGAGAGTCTTGATTCGTCAATTTTATGGTAGTCATCTTGGATTTCTGAAAATCATCCATCATGCTTATTTAAATGTTTAAATGCTAATGGTCTAGGTGAGCGTCACAGGCCCTTGGACCTCTTGTTCTATGAGGAAACTTAAAGGTGCATATTCACACCAAAATGCTTGAAAATAAAATTGTTGAAATCATATACTTTTAGAGGCTTATGCAGCTCAATGTAATGAGACGAAACAAATCTTGACATATGATGATTTCATTCCATATAAATAAATTTCCTAGGTTTAGTTGTGAATTTGAATTAGGGACTCATGCCTCTAATTCAATTTGACAACTAAAAAAATTATATTAATTTATCCGTAATGAAATCATCATATGCTAAGATTTATTTCGTTTCATTACATCTCGGCCCTCTAAAAGTATATAATTTTAACAATTTTATTTTGAATAATATGCACCATTAACTTTTCTTAAGCAATCTTGGTATCCACCAAGATTGCTTAAAGGTTAATAATGTAATATTATATTGTTAAACTATTCTGTACGGGAATGACATTTTAAGAGTCAATAACCATTGTTTCTAATCGATTCATACTTAAGTTTCCCTTTAAGACTTATAGTAGCCAAAAAACGCTTCTGCAGTGGTCTTGAAAAATGTCCATTTGAAGACCAAGAGAAGCCTATTTTTTGAAAATTTACCCCTGGAATGACTGGCTCGATAACCGAGCCAGTCATTCCAGTAGTAATTTTCAAAAATAGGCTTCTCTTAGTCTGCAAATCTACATTTTCTATGAGAAAATTGACATTTTCTTGAACAAATTTGAGTGATAAAGAGTTAAAGCCATGCATTATTACACCGAGCATTTATCCATCTATCACGCAGCCTTGGTGTGCTTTAGTATGAGCAAGTGGTTCTCACCTCAACAATAGCTGTTATCATGGATCCATATGAAAATCAACATTAGTCATTAACATTTGTTTGCATTATATACAGGCATGGCTGATATGCCTGCCTTAATACATTGTGCATATTTTATGAAATAGATCAATATTTCTGCTTCACTATATAGCTTAACCTTTCATATCTGTTTCACCGATAAATACTGGAAAGAGGATATTATTTACAATTTAAAACTTATTCTGTCGAATATTTTGAAATTAATTTGACTGGAAGTTGTCGCTGCCTGGCTCTCGGTCTAATTGATTTCAAAGTATTCAACAATTTTTTCTGTATGGTTGCCTTGAAAATGAGAAGTGGAATTCATCTTTGAAAGGGTTAACCCTTTAAAACTCAAATTTGTTCAAAGAAAATAGAAATTGTCCATTTGCAGACTAAGAGATTATTTTTGAAAATTTTGCACTGGAATGACTTGCTCGAATATCGAGCGGGTCAATCCAGTGGTAAATTTTCAAAAATAGTCTTCTCTTGGTCTGACAATGGACATTTCTCAAGATCAATAAATAGTTAGCGGTGTTTTGTGTAATTGCTGGTATTCGTATTGATTTTTAGTCTTAACAACTGAATGCATGTATTCGTCATTGATTTTTGTTGCGACTCGATGAATATAAGTCTCTGTCTGTCTCAACTTGGTCAATCTGTCTGTCAAATTTGTGACAATTCTGAGAAAGTCACAATGAAATCATTTTATACTTCTTTTAGCGGTGTACATGTCAGTCTGCTGACCTAAATTGTGATTACAGGCCCTAAAATTTGAAAAATTGGATTAACCTAAAAAGTACAAATTGGTTGCAAGATTTTCTTTCTTATACCCGCACAACATGTACCAAGCATGCCAAGGCAGCAAGGACTAGTTATTACACATCTGAAAAGTGTCATATATGTGTTTTATCAGTATCTGTGCACTTAAATGTACTATGCCTAAAATATAATTTAATTACTCGTCATTTGGATTGGTTAAAGTTCTCATGTCCCTTTAAATATAGATACTTTTGCACGAGATATGAGATGCCAGCTGATTTCTGTTCAGTTTACCCAGTATGCTATGCTTTCCAAGCATGCAACGCTACCCAGCATGCAATTTCCTGACTCCATAATCGTTGTAATTATTTGATGCCATATTCGTTTAGTCTATTGTCTGTATAAGCCACGATTTCTCAAACAAAACCAACCGCCTGCACGTGCAAATAGTCATAGCAAATACCATTTCGGAAGTGATTTTCAAACTGACATCAATGGAAAATCAAATTTTTCTGCAAAAAATTTGTAAATTGAAATGGAAACATGATATTCCAGCAGAAATTAACAGATTAAAGACATCTTCCTCCAGAACATGAGACATTCTCATGAAAATTGTAAATTTTTACCTACCCATGTCTCCGCCACCCTAACTTTGTTCTGCCTGGACATACTAATAACTCAATGCACAGCAATGCACAGCAATGCACAACACAAATATGACTCATATATTTTATTAAGTGTACTTGCAGCATATGTGATGTAAGTTTGTGAAACGGAAGTAAAATGGAATCAACAATTTTGTGAAATGGCAAAGTTTGAAACAGAAAACCACTGTCCCTATCATTCCTCAGCGGAACCTCTAACTTAGCAACTAATTTTACATGTAACATTTGTATTTCAGATGAGCGTGTCGAGGACTGGTTTATGATGGGATCACCATTTCCAAGTTTAGCTATATGTCTGCTATATGTGCTGTTCGTATATGGTGGGCAGCGTTTCATGGCTGACAAGAAACCTCTGGAAATGCGTGGCATATTATTTGTATACAACATTGCCATGGTTGCCTTATCTACATACATCTTTGTTGAGGTGAGTTAATTTGACGGCAGACTACATGGTGGATTGCTATGAGAGTATTTGGGATCTGTCATATGTTTTTTGTCTCATTTGCGAAGCAGAACTGAGGCATAGGTATCACTTTTCCTACTATCAATGTAGTGTTACATTTAAAAAATAATTTTGATATATTTCAGGCTTGTTTAAGTCTATTCTAAACTTTGTACGTACATGTAGTTGCATATAGTAATAGAAATCTGCAGGTCACAATGTCGCAGGTCAAGATCACAAACATGGAATTATGTATGTACATGTAGGTCCCGAAAATCTTGTCCACATTCAACATGTTCAAAGAAGCATGACTACTAATGGTATTGGTAAACACATGGTTCGCATGGGTCATGTCAAAACTGGTGTTCGAATTTTAAAATTAAAATTCCAGGCCTGGAAAACCTGAAAAGACATATAGGTCATGGAAAAGTCATGTACAACACCGCTGTGAGAAATTATTTGTATGACAAAATCAAATACAGGAGATGCTATTTAAGTGCGTCTAGATTTTTAAATTTTCTGGTTTGGAGACTCGGAGACCCCATTTAGGTCATGGGTTTCACATTTTTATACCCTGCCAACAAATTTGGCAAGGTATAAAGTAATAGCGTCGTGTGTGCGGGCGGCAGAGTGGTTTCCGAGTGATAACGCTGTTACCGTTTATCGGATCACTTTGAAACTAAATAGGGTGGTTGGACTAGGGCTGGGGAAGCAACTGAAATTGACAATGATCCGAAATCCAACATGGCCATCGGTCATCTTGAAAGTTGCTTTCCGGATTATAACTCTGTTGCCGCTTATCGGATTGCTTTGAAACTTAATATGGTTGTTGGATTAGGTCTAGTTAAGAAACCTATGGAAATTAACGATTATCCGAAATCCAAGATAACCGCCAGCCATCGGCGGTGGCCATCTTGAAAATTGGTTTCCAGATAATAACTCCGTTACTATTTATCGGATCACTTTGAAACTTCATAAGGTGATTGGACTAGGTCAGGGGAAGAAAGCAATCGAAAGTGACGATGATCCGAAATCCAAGATGGTCGCCAGCCAAGTGTGGCCATCTTGAAAAGTGGTCTCCGGATGATAAGTCTGTTACTGTGTATCAAATCACTTTAAAACTTCATAAGGTTATTGGACTAGGTCAGGGGAAGAAACTATCAAAATTGACGATGATCCAAAATCAAAGATGGCCGTCAACCAAGTGGCAGCCAGCCACCGGCGGGCATCTTGAAAATTGGTTTCCGGATGATAACTCTGTTACTATTTATCGAATTGATTTGAAGATTCATATGATGACTGGACTAGGTCTGAGGAATAAACTTATTGAAATCGATGATGATCCTGAGTCTAATATGGCCACCAGCGTCCATCTTGAAAATAGGTTTCCGAATGACAACTCCACTTCCTCTATTTCATCCGAGGAGGAAACCTATTGAAATAGAAGATGATCCGAAATACCATAATTCTGACAGCCACTGGCAGGCATCTTGAAAATTGGTTTCTGGACAATAACTCCATGACCATTTAGCAGACTACTTTGAAACTTCATAGGATGACAGGTACAGGTCTGAGAAAGAAATTACTATTTTCTGAAAGCTCTCGTTCATTGGTTTGTCATCAGGGTGGGGTATTATGTGCCGTTTGCGGAGCACTTGTTAGGTCATAGAAAGACATGGAAAATTGGAAGAGTCAAGGAATTTCACGGAGTGTAAAGTGTATGAATCCTGTAAACACTGATGTATGGGATTGTACTGCCAAATTTAATAGCCCTGAACTATTCTAATAGACTGAGATCACTAATCAATTTGTTAGACCACGTTCAGACCAATATTACTTTATACATGTACATGTATGTAATCTTTCCGAATCTTGAATACAATCGACAGTCTACCAGATATTTCCTATTGTCATAACTGGTGTATGCTCTAACTCACTATCATGTACACTAATGCATTTTATCCATTTGGATTAACTGTAAATATAATCTACCACTTGTTAACATAAATGTCTGAAAAGGCTTTAAACTTAATTTGATGTTTGATTGCATTGTTGTATTTACAGTTTGCGCTAGCTGGCTGGTTTACTGGATATAGTTTTGGCTGTCAACCGGTTGACTATTCTACATCTCCAAACGGTTTGCGGGTCAGTATGCTTAAGCTTATGAAATGTGATATTTAGCCAAATCTGAATCTAACAAATGATTGGAACGAAAATGTGTTCTGTGCAGTGATGAGGGCCTAGAAACAATCATGTATTAATAATAAATATTTAGTGTATTTACATGTATATAATAATCAGCTGCTGACTTTTGACTATTTTGCTAATGATTTCCATCCATAGCTTCTTGTCATGGTTAAACTGCTGGCCACTACCAGACCGTATTTTCCCGGTCTCGGCCCAGTATCCTGCGCTATCATGGATGAGGCCCAAGGACACCTACTTTATAAGATATTGACCATAAGGGACAGAGACACTAGCATATAAACGTGAAAGCAAATCTTCTATATTTGCATGTAAATTCAGAACAGTGCTACCAGGCGCCAGTCTGGTATGTCTAATTAGAAATATTTTCACCATGTAGAAATGAAATGGGTTGAGCTTATCATGATTCCATAGCATTCATGAAAAATATGGTGGCAAATGTGTCATTTTCAAGTTAATGTACAGAAGTCTATCATAAACCCATCCCCATTGATAGAATGAATATCTGCATGAGAGTATAAGAATCTTTATTGTTTCAGATGGCAAGCGTCTGCTGGTGGTTTTACTTCTCCAAATTTATTGAGCTTTTAGATACTGTAAGTATTTTTGCTTCATGATTTGTATTGTTAATACATTTATGTTATTGGCTAAAATATCTGTCCACATGGTTTTAACCATTTAATACTCGAAAATGGCTTCTGGAGTCGTCTTAAGAAAATGTCCATATCCAGACCAAGAGAAGACTATTTGTACAAATTTACCATTGGAATGACTAGATCGATAATCATTAAAAAAATTCTAGTGTTAAATTTTCAAAAATTGTCTTCTGCAGATGGACATTTTCTATGATCAAATTTAGATTTTATTTAACAAATTTGAGGGTTTTGAGTTAATGAGATATGGATGCTAATCGTTTAATCATCAAGCCAGACCAAACTGGCATTTGTAATGATCTTGAGGAATATCCATAAATTGCAGGCCAAAAGAAGGCTATTTTTTTTAACTTTACCACGTAATGCTTGGCTGGGCTGTCTTCATAAGTGAGTCATTCTAGTGATAAGTTTTCATAAATAACCTCTTAATCTCGTGGCCTGCAAATTATGAACATTCAGTAGGCAAAAGCTTTGATTTTAGGTACCAATCTTGACCATTAAAGCTGCATATATTCATACCAGAATGGTTGAAAATAAAATCGTTAAAATTGTATACTTTTAGAGGCTTAAATTGTATGCCTAGATGTAATGAAACGAAGTAAATCTTAACATATGATGACATTAGTTTGCATTTTATACATGTCAGTAACATGTATAAATTTCATTTCATTGTGGCGTGCCGTTTCTTAGATGTGAGTCGCAACTTGTAAAAATTGCTTTGTTACGTTGTTGGCATTTCTGACAGAGCGGCCTTTGTCGCTGCTATAGGGCATCGCATCTGTTTTCAGAAAGCGATTTTTATTGGTGCATTTTTGTTTTTCTTTTTCTTTATGACCTGTTCATTCATTATCATTGTTAATCTTCTAATTTCAGATATTCTTTGTAGTACGTAAGAAGAACAATCAAATATCATTTCTGCATGTCTTTCATCATAGCATTATGCCCTTCTCATGGTGGTTTGGAGTCAAGTTTGTACCAGGTAATGTACTTTAAAGACCCGGTTCATATACTCAGTGTACCTCAGCTTGTGTTTTTTAGGCTATCATTTTGCTTCACGACTATGTACTTAACTGTTGACTTGTCATCTGGTCATTTGAAGCTGCTCTTGTATGGTAACTGATCATCATTTAGAGGATGGATTGTTAACTAACCTGGCCCAAAGAGCCAAGTGAGCTTATGCCGTCTGTCTGTAGAATTACTTCTCCTTAACGGTTAACCAATTTCAACCAAATTTGGCTGGAAGGATCCTATCCTGGTACCCTCCAGAACATCAATTCAGAATTTTGATTTTTTTGATGAAAATCATAGATTTTATGAGAAATTTACCGAAAATTGTCAAAATGCTCTAGATCTATTCAAAATTTTGATTGGTAATTTTTTGTGGTGAAAATGTTAGATTTTGTAAAGTGTCAAAATTTATCTCCTCCTCCTCAGCTTCTTGACAGATTTCAGCCAAATCTGGTTTGAAGAATCCTATGGAGGTTAGGCTGTAGACCTATTCAAATCTTTAATTGGTCAATAAATAAAAATTACTGGAAAGTATCAAAACGCATCATCGCTGTAGCTTCGTGACAGATTTCAACTAAATTGGCCTGGAAAGATTCTGTAGCGGTTGGCTCTAGAACTCTATTCCAAATTTTGATTGGTAAATTCTTTTGATGAAAATCTGAAATTTTATGAAAAGTTTACCGGAAATTGTCTAATACCTCCTTATCATTGACCGTTTGATGAACCACTATCTGGGTAGGCTCCACAACATCTATTCAGAATTTTAATTGGTAAATTAGTTTTATGAAAATCTTAGATTTTATGATTTTATGAAAAATTTAATGGAAATTGTCAAAACCTTACTCTTCAGTAGCGTCTTGTCAGATTTCAACTCAATTTTGGCTTGAAGGATTCTATCATGGTAGGCTCTAGAACTTATATTCTGAATTTTGTTTGGTCTATTTTTTGTGTGGCCATCTTGGATTTTTTATAATTTTCCAGAACCATTTAAAACGCTACTCCTTAGTTAATTGCCCATTTCAACAAAACATGAGGATAATCCCATAGCAATAGGCTTAAAAAAACAAATGGAAATTTGATTGGTCATTTTCTTATCCATCATGTCTATTTAAATGCAAATGGTTCAAATGCTAATGGTCCAGGTGAGCGTCACAGGCCCTTGTGCCTCATGTTTTACGGGAATGGTCAATCTGATCTAGATGACTTCTACTACACTGCAGTGGTTTGCTCTTCAGAAATGTCCATTTATCAAGATAATGGTTTAGATTTGTGATTAGAATGACTGTCCTGTTTTATAAATCCACCTGTCATTTTTGATCAAGTTCAAATCGGGGACAATATAATTAACTAGTTGACTAGATAACAATCGAACTGGAAATTATTTAACTAGGTAGTTAATTGTTGTCAACCAGCCTCTTAAGCTCAGTCAAGATGTTTAATGCTGAATGTATGTAAAAGTTAAAAATGGTGGATAGTTTTCGCTTGCCAAAGTTAAATGCGCATAAATAAGTCGATATTTCATTAACTAATTTATGTCTGATAATATTACATCATCCCACTGTCAATGTTCTAAAGCGCATTCCTTTTCTGACTTAAAAGAAATGCTTGAGGGCATGTCGTCCATTTGAATTATTAGCTCATCTGGCCAGAATGGCCAAGTGAGCTTATGCCATGGCGACCACCCGTCGTCTGTCCGGCGTCCGGCCGTCAACTTTTCTTTAAACGACTTCTTCTCAAGAACCACTGGGCCAATTTCGATTATATTTGGCAGGAAGTATCCATAGGGCATAGCGATCCAAGTTTGTTCAAACAAAGCTGATCCGGTGGCCATCTTGGATTTTGGCCGATTTTAGGAAATGGCTTTAAAAATCGTCTCCGAAACCGCTTGGTGGATCGATTCAAAACTCATGAAATATCATATAGGGCAAGAGCTGAACCAAGTTTGTTCGAAGGAACTTGATTGGCCAAATGGTTCTGTGGCCATCTTGGATGACCTAGTTTTCGTGAAATGACTTATTCTGCATAACCGCTGAATGGATCGGGCTGAAATTTTGGGGATATGATTATGGACTAAGGGCCATAAAAGTTTGTTCATGGGAAGGTGATAGGTAAAAAAACATGGCCGCCGCGGACCAATCAAATTTTAGTGTTTGGCTGCCATATTAAATTTTTTTATTTGATGGATTTTGAAACCGAAATTGGTTTTCTTAAGTTCGCTTACTTGTCAGTCAGCTTGTCATATAGCATTCGTCCATCCGTCTTCTGTATGTCCGTCCATCCATCTGTCTGTCCGTCACCAACAATGGCGGCTCATTTTGTTTTTTCTTGATGGATTGACACCAAACTTGGTCACAATGTTAATGTCGGCATCTAATATCTGTCTTGTGAAAATGAAACTGATAGGATGTCAAATGGCAGAGTTATCACTCCTTAAATATTTGCAATCTCACTTTCACAGGGCAAATACAGGTTTGTTCCCACCATCCATTGATTTATCACCATGTCATATTTTATTGCCAAACTAGATATTAAATTCCAATTAACAGATTAACCTTTCCAATACTGCCGAAATATTTAAGATATGTATTATGTGCTCTGACATCTATACTCTTAAAAATATATTGAAATGTATTTGATTGAAAGTTGTTGCTGCCTTAGGCACCAATGAAAGTTGTTGCTGCCTAAGGCAGCAATGACTCAGTCAAATTATTTTTTAAATCAACTCCAGCTCACCCTGCCCCTGCTGCTAACTTGGTGATTCAGCCAGATGTGCATGTGTTAAATGGATTGTGTGGTGGTGGGGAATAACCTGCTATAAAGACCACCTACCTGCCTTTAGAGACCATTTTCTTCAATTGTACATGTTAACCTCTAGTAACCGTCTGACTGAGTTTGTGCAGACAACATATTCTAAAGGTTATATCTCTGAATCTGATAAATATTTTGAAATCAATTGGGCTGAAAGTTGTTGGTGGCTAAGCCGCCAACAACTTTCAGTCGAATTGTTTTCAAAATATTCAACACGTCAAGAGCTTTTGAAAATTGAAATTATTGGGTGCACTGGCTTGTAGCACTGAGACAGTTAAGAAACCAGCTGTAGTTAGCACTGATATCATCTATTTTCACTTAAACATTGTTCAAAATCACTAATGCAAAAAAACAGTCCAGAGACTGTTACACCGATGGATGTAAAACTTAAGTAAGATTAGTTGAAATGGCAATGTTCCAGGTGAACGATACAGGCCCATTGGGCCTCTTGTGTTGCGTTACTGTATTTGTTGGTTGTCCATTTTTTGGTCGACTGAATGAAAACAAACTTGACATAGCCTCCAAATTGTCCCGCGGTTATGGCTTCGTCGTTGTCCGATTTGTGTTTAGCTCAACTTAGGAGTTCATATCTTATGTTTAATTAAAGACTAAAACTCAAAAACTTATTTGCCTGACGCTTTCTTAGTTTAAGAAGAGTCTGGATGCCAATGGTCAAATTCTGGCCCTTTATATACCGTATTTCGCCTAATTGAAGCCTATTCTCTAATAGAAGCCCACCCACTAACTTTGACACATGAGCTCCAATGATTTCTTAGCAGTTTCAAAATGACAAAACTCTGTATTAGAAGCCCACCCCCTAACTCAGCAAACTGCATAGGAAAAAAAAATTTTAAGAGCAAATTTGTAAGAATAGCTTGTATAATAATAACAATTCTGTCACAGAGTGTGTCTACTTCACACCGATCTCTGCCCTGATACATTTCCGGCCCCTCTAGAAGTCAATACAGGCGTCAGATTTGTAAATGTCGACCACCTATTAGATTAATACTAATAGTAGGCCACGTATGTTCAAGATGTAATAAAGTTTAATCCACACTTGTAGTCAAAATGCGCATAAAACAGTCTTGGCGTGATTAAATACCTTCCTTATAAATATATTTTAAGACCAACTTTCTGTACCAAACAACCACGGGAGAAAGTGCGCATCAATTTTGTAACGCCAATCAACATTAAATGATCCAAATTGAATTATTACGAAAGACAATGTATCCGGCTTCTTAAGTTGGCGAGCCAGGGGCCCTTTTACAATGGGAGGTGGCATGTTCTCGTGAGATATTATAGGCTAACGGGAGTTTACCAAACGGGTAACCGTTATTCAGATCAGTATACTACTCGGTTCCTATCGCGCAATGATAATATATAGAAATTCCCGAGTTCCGAGTCCCCGATTCCAGAATATTTATGTCTGAGTACTCGCTCTAAAATAAATTCTTCAATTGGAGGCGAATCACGTGATTTGTATGTAGTTTTTCGCGACCCCATTTTAGATCAAATTGTGGATTAATTTTGATATAATAAACGACCTTTATTAATCGTACTGCACCCAAACTTAACGTGAGAGCACAACAAAATGATCTTGCAAGTCAAAGGTCAAGGTCTCTGCCCTAGTGTATAGGTAGGCCTGTAATTAGGCTTTGTCTATGTAAGTAGAAATATGTTTGAAGTGCCATGCCATAATGATAACATCGCACTTCATTGGTGCATTGCAACCACATTCCTGGTTCAACACTGGTGTAGGCAGGCGTGTGCGCGCATGCATACTATTCTGAATAGATTTAGTTCAGCGAGTTACATTTCGTTTGATGTGTCTATTGTGCTTTAGTAACATTTCCAGTGAGAAGGTTTAGCCTTTTGATCATGTAGCCACCTGGGCCCAGACAAATTTTGAAGGGCCCAATCTTACCATTATGAAGCACCGGCGCACAGGGTACAACATTTACATGTAGAAATATAGGATATAATAATTTAGTATTTACTTATAATGTAGAAAGTGTTAAAAACGTTGTTTTCGAGCTTAATAATATTGGTTCAACCACTCATCATGTATAAAATGATTTTCTGTTCGTAATCTTAAAATATGGATTGGAAAATTTAGGCAGTCACCTGTGCTAGTGAGTTTGAAATTTTGGTAGCCCAGCCTAAAATTAAGGGGCCACGGGCTACCAGGCCCCCGCTATTCTTCAACGCTGATTTCATTTAATGTGTCTATTGTGTTTATAGTAACATTTCATTTGATGTGTCTATTGTGTTTTGGTAACATTAAATTTGATGTGTCTATTGTGTTTTAGTAACATTTCATTGGTGTGTTTTTAGTAAGGTGACTATGTGTTAAATTTATGTTTCCTAGGTGGTTTTGGTACATTCCATGCCTTGTTGAATTCTTTTATCCATCTGCTGATGTATACATACTATGGACTAGCAGCGTTGGGCCCTGCATTTCAGAAGTATCTTTGGTGGAAGCGTTACATGACAACCATGCAAATCGTATGTATATCTTAATTCACCTTTCTAGAGTATCCGGTGTGTAGGATGACATCATAATCATTACGTCATAAATGATTCTATTTGGCCCGTCTAACTCTTAATAGTCCGACATGTTGTATGAATGGTATGTCTACTATGTAATAAACATATTGAATATTTTGAAACAGCGCCCAGTCAAATTAGTTCCAAAATATGTAATAGCTTACCTGTATAGTTTTCTTGAAATTGATAGTCAGAGAATTCAGAGATCAATCGATCCCAACACAAGCGAAGTGTGGGTGGAGCTTTGCTAGAGATCGGGTGGGGGGGGGGGGAGTTGCAGGGCTAAAAATGGAAAGGTCCATAATCTACATTCATATCTCTGTTAATTAACCACATTATTGAATAACCTGTGATACATGTAACTAAAGATACCCAATCTCATAAATGCAAGTCAGTTACCTAGGAAACTGCTTTGCGGCCACCAGACGGTAGTACTTTAGAGAAGGAGATCTTTTAAGCTTGTTCTTTAACCCTTTAACACTCATATCGGCCAAATATCGTTTCTACAGTTGTCTTGAGAAATGTCCATTTGCAGACCAAGAGAAGACAATTTTTGAAAATTTACCACTGGAATGCCTGGCTCGATAACTGAGCCAGTTATTCCAGTGTTAAATTCTAAAAAGAGTCTTCTCTTGGTCTGCAGATGGACATTTTCTATGAGAAATGCTGTTAAGAAATTTAAAGGGTTAAAGGGGAATCCCAGGACCTATACACTGCTTGATAGGAGGCGAATATACACGACAAAATGTATAGAAAAATATAACCCTGTCATAAGATTAGAAGTAGAAAGATTTTGCAGTTAAGAAATTTAATATATACCTTGCTTGGATGTATATTCCTGATGTCATGGTTTAAAGGCTTTTCTTGCCGTCATTCAGTGCTATCGAAAATTGTCAGTTGCGATTTATACGTTGTTCTTTTCACTATTTTAAGCAATGTAAAATCTATTTTTCTGGAAAGGATATATTAGATAGCACAGACGTAGTCTGAATTCCCCAATTACACCGCTTTTGACATTGATGTATGACATAGAGATAAATTAAATAGGTGCCCAAAGCGCCCCGTAATATCAATTACCAAAGGCATGTACCACACTTCTGAGAACCATTGTACTGTAATATCCCAGACTGGATTTCAGCCAGTAAGATAGATGTTGCAGGAAAATTGCATTTTATGCACTATGTTTACACCTCTTGGGTCCCCATTTACAGTGATACTAATCTCATTTCAAATGTTATTTTGTAGAGTATAGTATATAGATTTCATATCATTCACTTCCAGGTGTATTCATTTATCTGCATCACAGTTACATTATTTTTTCTTTTTATCAATGTGGTAATGTTGAAACATGGTCGCCGCCATTCTGTCTCAAGTGATAGTGTGTGCTCTCATGGAAATGCCAATTCAACACCTTTAGGATCTAATAATTATCCAGCAGAATATTTTGAAACTAATTTGACTGGAATTTGCTGTCTGTCTGTCTCTGTCTGGCTGTCCGCATCTGTATCTAAAAAAAAGACTGATTCTATTTAGCTCAAATTTTAACACAACGAAAGAACTTGCCGTGCAAGAGGATTTTCAGACATTGGTCATGATCCGGATAAAAGAACCTGGATCCAGATCAGATGAAATTCTAGATCTATGAATATCTCTGTCTATGGATATAAACTACTTGTCCGATTTTGCTCAAACCTTTACACAAGACGAGGTGTAATCATAGACTTCCACAACTTTGGGCATGATCCGCAGAAATCGGGAAAACCCAAAGAAATTAGGAAAATCCCAAGACCGTACAATGTGACAAAAATGTAAAGTCGAGGGTCTGCAATCTCGATTGCTCATGTTGTGTGAGCTAAAGCTGTTTCCACATGAAAATAATGATCGACAAAGAAGATGATGTTAGTGGTGTTTTTTTCTGAGTTCAGATTGCAAGAAAATTGTCCCAATTTATTCTCCCAGTGCCAAAACATGCCACAAACATGGTGGGTTCAAAAGATATGTAAAATTAAAATGCATGTTAGACACTGTATATCATAAGTGGTGTTCAGGATCAGGGAAATAGGTTGAATGCGGGCAAACTATGTCATTGGGTGTGTAATTTCCTAAAAGTGGCTAACGTATGAATATTATTAATCCATCAGGCATTGTTTAAGGATATAAAATATCTTTCAAAAACTGGTGATCTTTCAAAATCGTTTTGTTCATTTCAATAATATTTTTAATTGAAAATCTACAATCCCATTTTACTTGAGTCTATTGCCTAGGACTATTACCGTACTATGATATATACATTGTTGTTATAAATACATCAAGTCTTAGCCCTCCTATTGATGTCTGTCCAATAATGGACCTTTCCAGTTTATTCATCCATCATATGATGTCATAACCAACTACATGATGATTAGGATGACATCATAATCAATGACGTCATGAATAATGTAGATAAGTACATCACGATCGCATAATGGGTGGTGGACTAAGCATTGTACGAATTATATGTCTACTATTTAATAAACATGCAGCATGGGCAGCAACAGCACCCAGTCAAATTAGTTCAAAATATTCAACAACTTACCTGTATAGTTTTCTGGAAATTGATAGTCAGGAGTTCAGGGTTCGATCGAGTCCAACGCGTGCGCGCATAGATAAAACTGGAAAGGTCCATTGATTGCATCCTTTCATAAGCTCTGTGGCTTTCATTTCAGACCCAGTTCGCATTGGTAGTAGTCCATTCATCACAGCTGCTCTTCATGGACTGCAACTATCCACAAACATTTGTATACTGGATAGGTTCATACGCTATCATCTTTCTCATTCTATTTGTCGACTTTTACACGAAATCCTACAAGGCTAGCCACAAGCCGCGTAAAGCTGTCTCCGACAATGGCGATATACTTCAGAATGGTGGGCCTATTGCTAATGGACATGATTATATCAGGAAATCAAAGAGAAATTAAAGAATTATTTATTTAATTTTATATAAAACGACTAACCTTAGAAATCGTTTATCTAAGAATCATTATGTATGATCATGCGTCGTGTGTAAAGTGATTATCATTATTATGTGTTTTTATTTTTATATATTGAAAGAAATTTTATACGTCTAATGAGAAAGCGCCTTGTTACAGATTGTTTGATGTCTCCAGTAATGCAATACTGTGTTATGAATATAAATATTGCCATTTATTGTTGCCGTTTTTACCCAGTGGCATTTGTATGGTCATACAGCATTGATTTGTTCAGTTTTCCCTATGTATTGTATATGTGGTACATATAGTATGCATTATTTACAGTTGTTAAGCTTAGATGATCTTGTAACATATTCATATGTGGGCCTACTATAACACCAATCATGAGATGCTTTTATTCATGGCTAATATTATTGACCTATTCATTTGACCTACCATGAACGGGGGTGACTTTGAACAATGATATGTCAAATAGTGTGTGTTACCAATTATCTTAGAATCATACTTTTTCTGATGATCTAAGCACTTTTCAATAGAATATGACTTAAAGGGCATCTAGAATATTGGTTTATAGAAGTGGTAATCTTTTAGTTTTCTCTTGTAGTCTGAAGAGCCTCCACAATTGCTTTTTCTTTTATTTCTATGACCAATGCCACGCCATGCACAGCTCTACTTTGGACATGCTGGGTAAACAGTGTTAACTATGACAAAACATGCCAAATATCTGTGTGTCCAAACTCCTCCACAATCCGTGGGATGACTGGACAACAATTAGCTTTAAAAATGTTACATAGATAAAGAAAAACAAAATGAATAGTATATGACTATGTAGCTTTACCTAGATACATAAGGCAACACAGAATAATCACTGCTTCTGATCACTGGTAAGAACAGGCTGACAAAAATATTTCAATTGTCCAATGCAACCTCAGTTGATGGTACTCTACTGTGAAGACATTTCTTTTAGCAATTTGCTTGCTGATTTTGTTTCTTTAAAGATGATGAGCCGATGAAATAGCTACAGGTCCTTCTAAGAAGAGTAAAGAAGTTTAACACTTAACCATTTCACCCATACATACCAAAAATGACAAATTATTTATGATGTAAGGCACATTCTGTTGACTATTTTGAAACTAATTTGACTGTGATCCAGTTCCAGTCAATATGCTTTCAAAATATTCAAGACATTGTAATTTCAATATCTTCTGCACTTGTCTAGAGAAATAAATGTCCATTTGCTGACCAAGAGAAAACTTGGAAAATTGACCACTGGATAAACGAGAGTCATTACAATGATAAATAAAAAAAAAAATCTCTTGGTCTGACATTGAACTATTTTCTTAAAAATTGAGTGTTAAAGGGTTAAAACTCAAGCTTGTCAAAATGCCTTTTGCACTGGTCCATTTTCTAACCAGTAATTCCTATGATAGGTTTTCTCAAACATTCTTGGTCTGCAAATGGATAGTGTTTCTCATCTCAAATGATCTTGTGTCCTAGGTGCTTGGTACACACAAACACAATTGCCATTTAGCTATTGTGCACCCGATGTCATCAACTACTGGATGTGTCCGGAATTTAGTATAAAAATGTTAATTTAAATGCCTTGAATAAGTGAAAAACTGTACAGTATGAGAATATACAGTACAGCGCATAAGTAAGGTCTAAATTTTGAACAGGATATAAGAAATGTCCTGTTTAATATTTTGGCCTAGGCAGCAGTTGCTTCCAATCAAATTAAGTCCAAAGAGTTTTCCCCAGAAAAGTTCTAAAACTGCTACCACAGAAATTCAATGCCTATGTTTAATGTATACCTCAAAACATCACCGGGGAAGTGAAATTATTTGATTTGAGCGCCTAAATATTGCGTATCCTTTAATAAAGGTCGTTTATTACATCAAAATTAATCCACAATTTGATATAAAATGGCGTCGCGAAAAAGTACAAATCATAGGATTCGCCTCCAATTGAAGAGTTTATTTTAGAGCGAGTACCCTGATGTAAATATTCTGGAATCGGGGACTCGGAACTCAGGAATCTCTGTGTTATCATTGCGCGATAGGAACTGAGTATTAGTATTAGCTGATGTGAATAACAGGTACCCGTTTGATAAACTCCCATTAGCGTGTGATATCTCATGAGAACACGCTACCTCCCATCGCAAAAGAGCTGCTGGCTCGCCAACTTAAGAAGCTAGCTATATTGTCATTCGTAATAATTCAATTTGGATCATTTAATGTTAATCGGCGCTACAAAATTGATGCACATTTTCTCCCGTGCTTGTTTGGTACATAAAATGTGTCTTAAAATATATTTATAAGGAAGGTTTTTAATCACGCCAAGACTTTTACGCACATTTTGACTACAAAAGTGTGGAATAAACTGTATTATATTTTGAACATACGTGGCCTACTATTAGTATTAATCTAATAGGTGGTCGAGATTTACAAATCCGAGGTTGTAGTGACTTCTAGAGGGGCCGGAAATGTATCAGGGCAGAGATCGGTGTGAAGTAGATACACCCTGTGACGCGATTGTTATTATTATACACGCTATTCTTACAAATTTGCTCTCCAAAAAAATTTTCCTATGCAATCTGCTGAGACTTCTAATACAGAGTTTTGCCGTTTTGAAACTGCTAAGAAATCATTGGAGCTCATATGTCAAAGTTAGGGGTGGGCTTCTATTAGAACATAGGCTTCAATTAAGCGAAATACGGTATGTTTTATTTTGTTTTTGAAACATCAAGGGTTGAAATTAATGCTAGCCTGAGGCTAGTAGACATTTAAACAGGGCTAGTACCGTTTGTGACTGACCAGACCGATGGGCTAGCAACATTTTGATATCTCGAACCTTAATAATCAAGCCTGCCAAAACGGTGATCAAGCGAAGACATTTTGAAAATTTAACACTAGAATGACTGGCTCGATATTTGAGCCTGTCATTCCAGTGTAAATTTTCAAAAATAGTCTTGGTCTGCATGTGGTTATTTTCTGAGAAAATTTTATTTCTTGTTACAAAATCTGATCATTACAAAACTGGACAATAGTAACAGCCCACCATTCTGTAGTATAAGTGCTAAAAGTATTCACCTTAATCTGCCAAGTAAGGATTAGTAAACAATGAGTAGGGCTAGTAGAATCTAGCTATCACTTGTCATAGTGGGTCATCTTGGTTAATTTCAACCCCTAAACATGTGTTATTTTTTAAATGTACTGCGCTTAGTGCTTGTCTTTTATAACGCTGTTTGTTGATAGAAACATAAGTTATTTATTCTACTAGAAAGACACATAGTATTTATAAGATGTAATTCTAAAATAAACAAATTGTATTAATCCTTAAAGATTCATATTTTAAGATTTAAATTTGGATAATATATTTTGTATATTTTAGTTCTACTTGTGGGCGTATTAAACTTTATGTAGCTTTCCAGAACATAACACATACAAGACCAATCAATGCAACTAGATTCAAAATGCCCATCTGTAGACAAATTTGCCACTGGAATGACTCGCTCTTTTATTGACCCAGTCATTCCAATGATACATTTTCAAAAATAGTTTCTCTTTATTTACAAATGGACATTTATCAAGACTTTTGTAGAAACCGTTTTGGGGTGGTTTTGGTGATTAGACTTTTGACACAATTAATTAGTTATTTCTCCAAATATATATGTTTAATAATGGAGGGATCTGTCACTCAAGCATATGATGTCACCCTCAGTTACATCATAACTAGGCTGACAATACATAGTGACATATCTAGTTCCGTCATGAATATTGAAAGGTGTGTCAAGTATGCGAATTCTATGTCTTTAGTATTTAATAAACATGCTGTTAACTATTCTGAAACCTTTGACTGGGTGCTGTTGCTGCCATAGGTAGAAACAGCATCCAGTCAAATTAGTTAAAAATATTCAACAGCATAACAGCATAAGTTACCTTGAAATTCAGCTTCTAGGAATTCAGGATTCAAAGTACCGTATATTAAATTGATTACAACACAGAAAAAGTGGGTGGAACTTAACTAGAAATGGGCGTGGCAAAGCTGGAAATTGATCCCTATATTCATCGTCTCCATATGTAAACTACTGAGCTATTAAAGTAACTAATGTAACCCTTTTAACACTCGAATTCATTTAGGAAAAATTTGGAAGACTGAAAATTGACCACTGGAATGACTGGCTCGGTAATCAAGCCGGTCATTCCAGTGGTAAGTTAAAAAAAATAGTCTTCTTGGTTTGCAAATGGACATTTATCAAGACCACTGCCGAAGCCATTGTTGGCTGTTATGAATATTAAAAGGTTAGCTGAAATATGAAGTTAGATTATTTTTTTTGCTGACTGAATTGCAGCTAGTTGCAGACCCCGTGTAGATGTTACTGACATAGATTACGATGCCAATATAGCTCAACTGCTTATATTTAAATGGAGCTGACCCAGGTCCGCTAGCAACGCTATGTTTACTAGAAATATTAACAATTAAAAGCTAATTTTGGCAGGAGAGCAAGCCCTAGTTGGAATAGTTGCCTTCCCTGAGTGTAGCAAAGTAGAGGTTGAAATACTGCTTAAAGGATAACTAATCCCATCTCTTGATAGTTATTCAGGTGATCTAACACGCCTGTCATAAACTATCCGGGTAATTTTAAGCTTTTTATCACACCACTAAGGAAAGATATTCAGGATTTAGTAGTTAAATGTTGGTACGTTTCTACACCCTATGATGGCTATCATGAGTTACTTTTCAACCAATCAGAAAAACACTACTGTGTCTGCCTCGGTATATATGCTCAGTCATAGAGGCGACAGCTATAGTTGAGCAATGTGGTATAAAATCAGTCCTACAGGTAAGCTGTTGCATATTTTGAAACCAATTTGATCGGAAGTTGTTGCTGCCATAGGCAGCAACAACTTCCAGTCAAATTAGTTTCTAAATAGTGAATGGGATGAGCATTACATAATAAAGAATGTGATGCATTGGAGCTTACATGACATCACACGCAATAGCTTGAGGAGACAAAATGGTGTCGATCACTGTTTAACATTTACTCGATATTACAAAACAGATAATTGCGATACACATCAGGGAATGTGATAGGATATGAATGATATGGAATTAATACAACATTTGAGATGAGATTAGCATCGCTTTAATTTAGTGTTAGTGTGCATTAAGTATAAATATAATCTGAGGAAAAGGGTGAAAGTATCTGCCTTCATTCCTTGAACAAATCTCTTATTTTGACCTTTGTAATATTTAATGAAATCATTGGAATGACGATATCTGGGGTGCGTTCAGGAGCGTAAATATTTACAGTCACGTGGGAGGTAAACATGATGTTATATATATATATATATATATATACATATACATATATATATATATATATATATATATATATATATATATATATATATATATATATATATATATATATAATCTCAAGTTAGGCGCTATTGTGTATCTAGTTTATTACACAAGTTTACGAAAATCTTGATTAGAACAAACTTTAGAGAGTTCCAAGTGAAATATTACTAATCTTGTTTAATAAACTTACTAGGATATATGGCAACTTGTTTAAGATTTTATTATCACGTGTTACTATGTTTAATTTTCACATTTTGTTACCATTTTGCAATTTATATTTTAGTTTTTCGATGAAGCATTTCATTACTGAGACTTCTGACCAATACGCAAAAAATAGACGGAGAATCTTATTTCAGCTTTAAAATCATTAACCCTTACCACTCTGATGTCTAAATGTTAAATTTAATTAAATTAAATGATGAACTGGCATTAATTTTTCAATGAATTTGGTGAGACAGCAACATCGTCCACCAAAATTGTATGAAAACTTCACACCAGTTTCTTTGTTATTAGCATAAAAAGATAGAAAATTTACATCAGAATTGTAAGGGTTCAAATTTATAAGCATATTTCATTTTCCAACATGTTAATGTTAATAGAATACCATTACACCCAGCATTATTGCTGCTACATAATCGCTGCTAAGCCACAACAGATGTCGTAATACGCTGCATGTACACAATATACATCACTAATGCATGAATATATTGTATGTTACTATACCAATTCACTATAAACTAATATGTAATGCTTTAATGAATCTTATGTAATTGAATATAAGCCTGTTTATATGATATTAAAGATATCCGTTTTATGCAGTTAAACATGAAACCCTAAAATTTGTTCAATAAATTTCAATTTTCTACTTGAAAATGTCCATTTGTAGACCCAAGAGATTATTTTTGAAAATTTACCTCTGGAATTACTGGCTGTGATATCGAGCCAGTAATTGAAGTGGTAAATTTTCAAAAACATTTCTCTTGATCTTCAAATGGACAGTTCTTACTACCACTGCAGAAGCCATTTTTAGCCAGACTAAGTATTAAAAGGATAAAGGGGTTGACAATGGATTTTTATGCGGATATTCATGAATGCAAGTAACGGAATCATGAATGCTACATTGCATGGGAATTGATTAGCCAGCATATTGCATCTCCAATGATGTCAATACAATTGTCGAAACTCAGTTACTGTTAGAATTCTTATATTAATATATTTTTTCAAAACAATGGTTCTTTAAGTTGTTACTGTCTGACAACAACAGTTTTCAGCATGACTATTTCCAAAATGAACACCGTTCTGGCTAGCAGACTTAGAAAACCAACAACTTTCAGCATAAATTTTTTAGCAACACTGTTTCCAAAATGTACAATCATCATCTTAAACCTATATACGGTCTGCACTTATTTCTGTATAAATAGTCGGAATCAGGCGCGTTTAGTCCTCCGCGAAACAGATTAACAGATCAGATATTAGTAGACCTGGTTCTGCCTTGACTTAAATATTCTTTGAGTTATTTAACAGCACTCGTGTCTGTATATAGGCTATAAAGATAAATGTTTTCCCTTTGGTATGCATCATCGCCAGAACTTATTTGAGATAGCCAAAACTAGTTGCATTTTTTTACTATGGTGCGAAGTAATGGTTTGGCAATTGGCATACTGTATAGACATTGGTGATCTCATTTAACCCATGAAATTGCAGTGTCTCAATTTTAAGGCAGCTATATAGGAAAATCTTTGAATACTTTAAGACAAATTTGACTGGAACTTGTTACAGTTCCAAAACAAATTAGTTGGCCGTTTAATTTGAATCTCAAGTAATTTATCTGGTCCAGGGTCGTAAACAAGTTTTTTCCTGAGAACGTGATTAGTCGATACATCTCAGATGTCTTCATTTTCATAAAAAAACATCTCTGAAACCATTGAATTGTTCGCGATGGTATTTGGGAAATAAGTTTAGGGAATAAGGGTAATTAAAATTTGTTCAAAGAAAGCATGTCCACTATATATGGACCAATCAAAATGTAGCCGTTGGCAGTCATATTGGAATTTTTTTTTTTGAAGGAATTTGCTGTCTCATCATATGCTTATAGGTATGACCATGTCTAATTCTAAACTTCTGTTTTTGTCAAATAGACAAATCATCTGGCATCTTTGATTATATTTTTGTCAAAATGCCTCTGGAAAGAACAAAAAGCTTCAAATGGCTAGTTCTCAAGAACCATTGGGGCAAATTCAAGTAGATTTGACAAGAAGCCTCCTTAGGGCATAGAGACTCGAGATTGTTCAAAGGAAGCTGATAGTCGATTTGAGCTCTCTGGAAATGCTTGGCCAATTGATTTGAAACACAAGCAACTTCATCTAGGTCAGGCCCTGAACCAGTTTGTTCAAGAAAACCTGATTGGTCGATTTGCCTGGCAACTATTAAAATACTACTCATTAACTGGTGTCAATTTCAACCAAATTTGGCTAGCAGGACCCTAGTGGAGTAGGCTTCAGAAAACCTAAACACGAATTTGATTGGTCATTTTTTACCAGCAGCCATCTTGAATTTCCAAGTATGTCCAGGACATTTGCTAATAGATTACTCATCATTTATGATTAATCCTATTTCAATCAACCATGACTAGAAAGACCTCAGGGCGTTCAGAAACCCTATGCGGAAATTGTATTGTTAAATATTTTTGCCGGTCATGTTTGATTTATGAACATGTTCAGGAAATTGTTAAAAATATTCATAAAATACTTGAGCACAATTTGTACTTTTATAACTTAGATTTGTGTTTCAGGCCAGACCTGCTGAATTTCTGGCCAAACATGTGCATGGTTCCACTTGAAATGCAAATGTTCCAGGTCTGATACAGCTCATTGGGCCTGTTGTTATTGCTATGCTGGATTTCTTCCAAGTCTCTAAGCATTTTACCACAGCTGGTCTACATCAAGGAATTTTAATATACAATCTTGATTATACAATGAAGTTCCACCATTAATAGGCTGAAATCTTTCCTGATTGAAAACTGACATTCGACTCAGTTTCATCATAATCATATGTCACATTATATTTGGACAAATACTGTACATTTTATCATCATCAATGGGTGGTGGAAAAGGACCAGAGGGGAATTTTTTCACTTGACTATTTCTGAGAACAGAAGTGGTAATGGAATACCGGGCTCGTTGTTTGGCATTGTTGTCCAGATATGGTTAATGTTTTGCTTTTATTTAAGCTATGGCTAAACTCCCGGGTCCATTGTTACCCATCTTTGTATATAACATTATTATTCTTATTATTCATTGCATTGTTATCAATAATAGATAGTGGTCATATTGTTCTGCCATGCAGTTTCAGCTTCAGTTCTTGTTCATTTCAGGTTAAGATATTTCCTTACTTACAGGGTTTAGGCATAAAGATATTTTCAGGAATCAGTGCCACATCTTTTCAGTGACCATTTACTTCATTTATAATGTCTTAATTCAGACTTTTATTATACGATTTTTATTATACGATTGTCCTATACATGAATCTTGTATCATTATACATTTAAACCCTTTCAACGACGAATTCCCCATATATCATTTTCAAGGCAACCATACATGCCCATTGGGGCACTGAGAAGTGGAGGAAGAGCAGGATCTTGGGTTCCCTCCTCTGCGGCTCTACCGACATTGAAATTTGCTGTATAAAGGAAATATCGCCTTCCAGTCATTTTGGAATTTGTGGGTTTGTGGCTCTAAAATACCCACGAAAGTCCAGATTGCAACAATATGATGCTACATGTGTTTCCATAATGCTACATGTATGCAATTGCAGCAGCTGTGCAGCTGCAAAAGCCTTGAACAAACTTGATGCATGCCATCACAAACATCTGCGCGCCATTACAATTCATCGCCAGACTTAGTCTACTATGAAATGCTGCACCCTACAAACTGTGTAACACAGTGTCAGTATCTGTGAGGGTAGCTCAACAGCGATGGTCTGTGTTCGGATATGG
Source organism: Chaetoderma sp. LZ-2023a (assembly GCA_034401795.1). Lineage (NCBI taxonomy): Eukaryota > Metazoa > Mollusca > Caudofoveata > Chaetodermatida > Chaetodermatidae > Chaetoderma > Chaetoderma sp. LZ-2023a. Next base: position 61,752,549 of record CM067369.1, on the reverse strand, counting down.
TCTTTGAATGCCAGAAAATCAGGCCAACAGGTAATAGGCACACAAATGATGCCACAACAGCATGCTATGTGTTTTGCGATCCGACCTCAAAGAACATAATCTAGGTCCACTAAAGAAGAGAAAGAATCTAAAAGGAGCTTAGGACGCGTGCAGTGGACAAGAAAGTGTCGAAGGTTGAAGAAAGACTGATTACAGCTGAGAGAAGTTTTCCATTCTTCATCTGGAGAACACAGTCACATCATCATCGTCATCATCATATAAACTGTTGAATATTTTGAAATGAATTTGTCTTCCAATCAAATTAATTTAATAATATTCAACCGAATACATTTTATATCTTAAAAAATTAACTTTTTCAGGGATCTGTCGTTGAAGTTAAGGGTTAGTGGTAAAAGTAATTAGTAGCCTTCTACAAATGACAGTCAAGCAGAATTATATAAACCAGACTATGTACAAATAATCATTAATTTTCAACTAGATGCTAGTGCGATTTTACTTAATTTGAGTATGCATGTACATTATACTGTTATTTATTTGTAAAGACACTTTAATAATAATAATAATAATAATAATAATAATAATAATAATAATAGATAAATAGTCTGTATGATATTTGAAAATAATGCGGCTGGAAGCTGATGCTGCCCCAATAGCTTCCAGTTAAATCAATTATGAAGTATGCTCCCATTTAACGCTTTCAATGGCAAATACCTGAAAAAGTACATTCTTTGCAATGCATAGTCTTTTGACTATTTTGAACTTAATGACGGTAAACAATTGCTACCTAAAGCAGCAATTGGTTCCAGTCATATTAATTTCAAAATATCAACAGCTTTCCTGTTGTCCTGAAATTGAGATACCGAGAATTTATCGTTGAAAGGTTTGTGTATTCTTGCTTTGAAATTGGGATATTTGGATGGTTGAAGGGTTAAATGTTTACAAGTAAATAATGTCGTTTTCATTTAATATCTTTTGTTAAGAATTCCAAGAACCGTGTCGCTAACGGGACTAGAATGTAGTCGTACTTTGAAAGACTCGCTTTGTAAATTTGGAGAAACTTTCACAGGCTTCATACTACAGTTCAATTGTTTTTAAAAATAATTAGTGTGATTTGAATTTAGTAATAAAAGAAATGAATCAAAACTAGTCGCCTCGCTCTGATGACACAATGATATGTCAATGAAAGAGGAGATGGCATCCCAGAGAAATGGGACATCTAACAGAAAATAGCACATCGTCGATGTAGAATGACATCTCAGTAATGGATCTACTTTTTCTTGAGCTCTACGCAAAGTGGAGGATGACTGCTGTCAGAATAGCATGTCATGTTACGTGTGGCATTCTGAAAGTAAACGGTTTGATATGCCGGCCACAAACTTTCTAGTCCAGCTGAGATTGGTACTAATATTTAAGGAAATAGTAAATCACTATTTTAGCAAGTGTGTATAAATTAAATCAGAATGGAGGATTCCAGTTTATCGATCAGTCATATGATGTCATAATCAACTACGTGATGTGTAGGATGATGTCATAATCAATTACGTGTGACTGGCACCCATAGGAAGCACCAGCACCCACTCCACCCAGTCAAATTAGTTTCAGTATATTCAACAGCTTACTGTATAGTTTTCTGGAAATTGATGGTCAGGGAGTTCAGGGATTGATCAATCCCAACACGGTGGAAGTGTGGGTGGAGCCTAGCTAGATCTGGGTGGGGTATAGCTAAAACTGGATTCCTCCATTGTAAAGGAAAGGCGACAGTGTAATACTGAAGGATCAGATCTCCAGTATCTGACATCCTAAACAAAATACATGTTGACCTCGCGTAGAAATGATGTAGTGGGGACACGAAAGTGGCAAAGGTCCGACATAAACTGTCTGAATTAAGTAAACATTCTGTTTAATATTTTGAAACTAATTTAACGGGGAGGTGGTGTTGCCATAGGCGGCAACAGCAGGAGCTGCCATAGGCAACAGCAGCTCAGTCAAATTTGTTTTAAAATATTCAACAAGTTACCTGTTTAGTTTACCTTGAAATCGAGATTATAGAGATTCAGTGTTCAGTGTTAAAATCAAGTCGAATACACATACACTGTGAGCAGATCTTAGATAGAAATAAGCGGGCATAGCTAGAAATACATCCCATTATTATTTGTCGGCAACTGACTTCTAGGAAGATACCACATGTCTATTTTTACTCGCTTGACTATTGGCACCATTCAGGATCCTAGTCCTGACAAGCTGATCAAGCCGTACTTTAGATACTGTTCGAACATGGTTCTTTTTGGTAGGTGAAATACTCCAGAACTCATTCATGCAAGATATCCCAGTGGTCTGACTTAAAACAACCATAGATTTATGCTGCTGAAAATTTTAAAACCAAGTAAATGTGGTGATGTTGTTGCCATTGGCAGGAACAGCTTCCAGAAAATTAGTTTCAAAATATTAAACAGTATTTCATACAGCATACAGAAATGTTTGTACCTAATCTGTAGGCTGGAAGAGGTTAATGGCGTTTCACTGACTGATCTTAAACAAAAATTGTTATTACTGATGCATTTTAACCCTTTACTGGTCAAACGGACCTCTGGTCTTCAAAAATGTCCATTCGCAGCCCAAGAGAAGACTATTTTTGAAATTTTACCAATGGAATGACTGGCTCGATAAACGAGCCAGTCATTCAAGTGGTAAATTAAAAAAAGAAAGTTCTCTTGTCCTGCAAATAGACATTCAAAAAGCAAATATTTAAATTTGCTTGATATAATTTTACCATTAAAGGGTTTACTTAAATATCCATCAGCATTATCATAAGCTTACTGGGCCTGAAGGTCCATTAGCTGAATTTATGGCATGGTGACCATCATCTGTCTATCCATTTATCAACTTTTTCTTTAAAACACTACTCATTAACCATTTCTCAGACCAGAACATTATGGTGGTTGCTTGGATTCAGAAACTTAAGCAGAAATTTGGATTTTGGAAAATGTCCATGAAATCGTTTAAAAAACTTCTAAGTCTACAAGTCACAGTTTGTGCATTTAAATTTTAATATCTGTTTCAGGCCGGAATTGTTGTTTCTTACAAACATTTATAGGGCTTATGTATGACATAACCTTTCTACTCGAAATGCCATTGTTTCATGTACGCAGTGCACCTGGGGGATGTTAGCACTCTTAAAACAGGGTTTAGGTTTATCTTTAACATTTTAAATGGAAACATTGCTGCTAAGAGCTAGTGCTGTATAATTTTCAGAATGAACGTCATATGATTTCACACATGAAAATGCCTATTGCTCAATTTGATGCTTAACATTACGAGTTTAGGGGGAAATTCTTACCCTTTCATCAAGGGATTCGTGAGCTTATGCCATGGCATCCACCCATCCATCCATCAATCCATCAAATTGCATCTCCTTAATGTTTTGATCGATTTCAAACAAATTTGACTGGAATGTTAGTAAGCTCAAGAACTTCTATTCAGAATTTTGATTGGCCGACTGTTTGGGTGAAAATCTTAGATGTTATAAAATGTTTACTAGAAATTGTGAAATTTGGCTGGATGGATACTATTGTGGTAGACTCCAGAACATCTATTCAAAATTTTTCTGGGTTAATTTTTTGGGTGAAAGTATTAGAAAATTGTTAAAACGCATCTTAAATGTTTGGTGGATTTTAACCAGATTTGGCTGGAAGGAACTGTCGTGGTAGACTGTAGAACTCTATTCTGAATTCTGATTGGTTTGAATGTTTGGTGACTATCTTGCATTTACTGACACATTTTCGGAACCATTTGTGGCTCCTTAATCAATTGCCTGATTTCGACGAAACTTGGATTGAATGATCCTATGGTGATAGGCTGTTGTGTGTCAAACGAGAATTTTGATTGATCAATTTTTAGCTCACCTGGCCTGAAAGGCCAAGTGAGCTTATGTCGTGGCGACTGTCCGTCGTCCGTCAGTCAACTTTTCCTTTAAACGACTTAAGAACAGCTGGGCCAATTTCAATTATATTTGACAGGAAGCATCCTTAGGGCATAGGGATCCAGGTTTGTTCAAATGAAGCCGATCGGCCAATTAGGCCGGTGGCCATCTTGAATTTTTGCCGATTTTTAGAAACGTCTTTAAAAATCTTCTCCGAAACCGCTTGAGGGATTGAAGGAAACCTCATGAAATATGATCTATGGCAAGAGGTCAACCAAATTTGTTCAAGTGAACTTAATTGGCCAAATAGTTTGGCGGCCATCTTGGTTGACCTAGTTTTAGTGAAAATAACTTCTCCAGAACCGCTGAAGGGATCAGGCTGAAATTTGGCAGATATGATTAGGGACCAAGGGCCAGTAAACTTTGTTCAAGAGAAGTTTATCCGTCAAAAAACATGGCCGCCGTGGGCCAATCAAAATATAGCATGTTTGGTGGCCATATTGGATTTTTTTATTTGATGGATTATGAGGCCGAAATTGGTTTTGTATAGGTTTTTGGCTATTCTGATCTCAATTTTCGAATCTGTCGGATAAATGGTTTGGCGGCCATCTTGGATCATTTTCTCGCCAAAAGCTCCCATACTAAAGCAATGGGAAATTTAAAATATCTTCTCGAGAACTAATGGGCCGATTTTAATTATACTTGGCATCCTTACGGCATTGAGATTCAAGTTTGTTCAAACGAACCTGATCGGCCAAGTTGGCCGGCGACCGTCTTGGATTTCGGCCGATTTTTAGAAATGTCTTTAAAAATCTTCTCCTCACAAACCATTTGAGAGATCAATTCAAAACTCACGAAATATGATCTAGTGTAAGCGCTGAATCAAGTTTGTTCAAGTTAACTTGATTGACCAAATGGTTCAGCGGCCATCTTGGATGACCTAGTTTTCACAAAAACAACTGCTTCCCAAGAACCGCTGAAGCGATCAGGCCGAAATTTGTGATATATAATTAGCAACTAAGGGCGATTAATGTTTGTTCAAGAGAAGTTGATTCACCAAAAAACATGGCCGCGGTGGACCAATCAAAATATAGTGTTTGGCAGCCATATTGGATTTTTTTTTTTTGATGGATTTTGAGGCCGAAATTCGTTTTATATAGGTTTTTGGGTATTCTGATCTCAAATTTGCAATTTTCAAAACTGTCGGATAAACGGTTTGGCAGCCATCGTGGATCATTATCCCGCCAAAAGCTCCCATACTAAATTTTAGCAATGGGAAATTTAAAATGTCTTCTCGAGAACTACTGGCCCGATTTTAATTATATTTGGCAGAAATCATCCTTATGGGATAAAGATTTAATTTTGTTCAAACAAAGCCGATCAGCCAATTTGGCCGGTGACCATCTTGGATTTCAGGCGATTTTTAGAAATGTCTAAAAATTTCGTTCTCTGAAACGGCTTGGGGAATCGATTCAGAACTTAAGAAACCTCGTCTAGGCAAAGAGGTAAGCCAAGTTTTTTCAAGACAACTTGATTGACCGAATGGTTCGGCAGCCATCTTGGATGACCTAGTTTTCCTGAAAATGACTTCTCCAGAACCGCTGAATGGATCAGGCCAAAATTTGGGAGATATGATTAGGGACTAAGGGTCATTAAAGTTTCTTCAAGGGTAGTTTCTCCGTCAAAAACATGGCCGCCGTGGGCCAATCAAAATGTAGCGTATTTGGCAGACATATTGGATTTTTTTATTTGATGGATCTTGAGGCCAAAATTGGTTCTATATCTGTTTTTGGGTATTCTGAGCTCAAATTTGCAATTTTCGAAACTGTCGGATAAACGGTTTGGTGGCCATCTTGCAAAATTTTCTTGTCAAAAGCTCCCATGCTAAAGCAATGGGAAATTTAAAATGTCTTCTCGAGAACTACCAGGCCGATTTCAATTATATTTGGCAGGAAGCATCCTTAGGGCTTAAGGATCCAAGTTTGGTCAAATGAAACCGATCGGCCAATTTGCCCAGTGGCCATTTTGGATTTCGGCCAATTTCAGGAAATGTCTAAAACTCTACTTCGAAACCACTTCATCTAGGCCAAGAGTTAAGCCAATTTTGTTCAAGAGGACTTGATTGACCAAATGGTTCAGCGACCATCTTGGATGACCTGTTTTTCACGGAAATTACTCCTCCAGAACCACTGAAGGCATCGGGCCGAAATTTGTCCAAGGGAAGTTGATCCATCAAAAAAACATGGGCGCCGTGGGCCAATCAAAATGTAGTGTGTTTGGCGGCCATATTGCACTTGCAAAAATGTCTACAAACTCATTTACAGACTGCTAAACCACCCACCAACAATTTTGACAAAAATTGATGGTGCTTCAGGTGAGCGATACAGGCCCCTTGTTTTGTTGGCCATCCTGGATTTTGCGAAAATTATCCATATCTATTCAAATGCAAATGGTTCAAATGCTAATGGTCCATTTGAGCGTCACAGGCCTTTAGGCCGCTTGTGCTGACTTAGCATACCACCTCCACATGTAGCAGAGGTATTGTTTTCATCTGTACATCCATCCATCCCCGACAATCTTGTGGCTCCAATTCCTACTGTTTGAGAAAGAATTCTCTGAAATTTGAGAGGATGATTGTACACAACACAAAGATGTGTTTAATAGTAAAATATTTTTCATCCGCCCATCCCGTCCATCCGTAGATATGTGCAGGTGTCCCGAAAATCTTGTTGCTGCAAGTACTTCTACCATATTATTTCCTTCAAAAATTTTCATGTCTCCGGCTCAAATTCTTGTGTCTAGAACCTGATTTTCCATGGTTCTTGTTAAATACTGATGTTTCATGTGAGCCTCTTGATCGCTCTTTACAGAATTTCGGATAGGTAATCTTATTTCCCTTCTAATTCCCTCTTGTTAAATGTGTGAAATAATAATACTAACAATCATATATATCATATATGTATGTAAATGTTGATATTTAGTACATAAATATTTTAGTATTATTTTGTAAAGTAAGTTTTGCTATGGCTGTTACCTTGCCTTTTTGTCACGAATGCAAGACACGGATCCCATAACTACACTATTGTCGGTGTCTGTGTTTTTGTTTCCAAAGCTGAATATATGCTTCACAATTTCTATGTAAGAGAAAAGTTAGACAGCCATATTAGTCTGTATAGACCATATAAACAGGATGCAAATGTAACATTTAAGACTAACGTAGTTTATTTTGATGACCGTTTGCACATAAATATGCTTCATCACCTGATGAAGCATATTATGTACGAAATCTCATCAAAATAAACTTACTTAGTCTTAAAAGGTACTACCTTCAATCCTGTTTTTATCAATTTACATGTTTCTTATTTTTGGCTTACTGGTCTGTAGGACTGATAAGCTATTGGAGTGGTTTGACTGTATTCTGGTTCCAAGTAGCACGCAGATTACCATCAAATTGGACACCGGAATTTAGTATGACAAGGTCTGCAGTGTGACCATATTTCTCTGAAATCTGTTCATATTTGCCAACTATATGAAGAAATAGAAACTAGTATGAGACTAGAATTCCTGCATTGATTAGTTTCAAATTTGATATGTGAATACCTTGTTACAAGACATCATTTGGGATTGTGCTTAAGCAAAATCTGTCCATATTCACCATAGTTATATCAGCTAATATACATTGACTGCATTAAAAATCTGGTTTCTGGAGCATATCTCTAACCATGTGATAAGACCACACATCAGATTACCTTTCGCAAAAATCTAGTATATTTGCGGTTGGTAAAGCGGTCATTCTGGCTTTTTTAAGGGACTGGGACAATTATTGTCAAAAGCGTTACCGTGATAATTATTCTAGTGGGCAGAGTTCAGATCGGTCAAGCTTTGGGTATAGGGTTAATTTGAATTTATACACTTAGTAGTGTGCAGGATCAGCACCAGCTCATGGTTTGGAGCTTATTTTCTGTTTCTATCATGTTTCGAGGTAGGCAGCAGCTGTAGTCTTGTCAGAATGAGTTCTTTCATATTTACAGCCTTAGGTTCAGATGGGATTTAAAGTTTTTCACAAAATCATTGTAGTAGATAATCATCAATTGTGTATTTAGAATTGTATTATAGTGGACAAAAATCTTTCCGAGGATCATATTCATATTGTAGCAGATAATAGTCGTGTTAGTTCAGATCAGTTGGGTAACAGACCTGGCAACACTAAAATGCATTGGTTCGCAACTTGTTGATCCACATTCTCCGCGTAATATAGATCCTATGATTGGGTTAATGTTAACTCACAAATTTTTTGAAATGTCACTTAAACAATGTTATTGTAACTTGAGTCAATAGCCTGGTATTAAACTTGTCACACTGTAAGTCGTTTTTCCTGTGTTCAAAAATGGATAGGGGAATACACGAACCGTATAACCTATCAAAAAACATATTTTCATCTAGCTTGCTCGATGACACGTAAATCCTAACGTTCACCGCTTTGATATTTTTACCACATGGGGACAGAGCTAAATGTAAATGTCTTTTCCACTCTACAATCATATGGGTAACGTGCATACCAAATTTGGTTGAATTTCATCCAATGGTTTCTGAGGAGTTGCGGTACAATAAATTCCCTGAGCTTTTGACTACCAGCCCCCCCCCCCCCCCCCATGTAAATGTCCTCTTGCACTCCACAATCATATGAGTCATACCAAGTCTGTTTGAATTCCATCAAATAGTTTCAAAGGAGCTGCCTTAATAAATTTCCTAACTCATACCACATACCAAGTCTGTTTGAATTCCATCAAACAGTTTCAAAGGAGCTGCCTTAATAAGTTTCCTGACTGGAGCCCCACCCCATGAGGGCACAGCCAAATGTAAATGACCTCTTGCGCTCCATAATCATATGAGTAATTCACATACAAAATTTGGTTGAATTCCATCCACTGGTTCTGGAGGTGTTGTAATACAACTACTTTTCTTGACCTTTTACTCAGCCCCTTGGAGGACCCAGCTAAATGTAAATGTCCTGTTGTGCTCCGCAATCATAATAGTAACTCGCATACGAAATTTGTTTGATTTCGTCAAACGATTTCGAATGAGTTGCATTGCAATCAATTTCTGCACATTCAAATTTGACCTTTGGCCCTGGTGGTGGAGCCAAATGTAAATGCCCTCTAAGCCGTCTTACACTCCATAATCATATGGGTAACTGACACACCAAATTTGGTTGAATTCCATCCACCGGTTTCGTGGGATTGCATTACAATAAATGCCTGTACACACAGAAGCATAATCCTCACTTTTCTTCGAAAAACTGGTATTCCTCCGACAGTGTTCAAAACTAATCTTGCCATACCTATAATGCATGTGCATGGGTAAATGGGAGCTGCTGTTTGTAGACCCATGTTTACTTTTTTATTCCGTTTTGGATATTACGCTCGGACTGGTGCTACAATGGGAGTTGGTGTAGCATTGTGGTATTAAGTCAAATTCCAATTTTGCTTTAGGTTTTTGCACTTGGATTACCCATGAGCAAGTTCCACACACACATTTTACCTACCCGGCTATCGAAAAAATAGCAGTTGTTATTACACCACAAAAACATCCATTACCGTTCAATCACTACTTGCTAAATCAACTACTCTGCATTTAGCCACCAGAATATGATTTTTACGTTAGCTTACAAACCCCCATATGCCTATTCCATTTCTATGTATACCCTCAACCATGCTACTGGTAGGGTACACCCCCAGCATATGACCTGATAGAGACTGGCACCTGTCTGTACTCACTCCTTGGTGACACCTGTCACTGAGTACGCTCGCGCATGCGCATAGGAGCCCAAATAGGAAACATTCACTTTTCAAATATTCTGCAAGCAGTACAGTCTGCAAATATTCCAGCTAAGTTTTTATTGCTTTGCGCTGAGTTTAGCTTATTTATTTGAGAGTGCTTCAATTTATGATTATGCCTAATGAAACCTATCCTCCCTAATTTATGTTTATCGAGTATTTTTACTGCATTATATACTCTATATATGTGTTACCGGTTTTCGTGGTGGTATCCCGTTCTCGTAGTAAACAAAATGCCTAAGTCATCATCATCATCATTTCTAACCCTCAATTAACCTTAGAGCCTTTATATCCACTTATTTCTAGAATCAAATCTTTTAGAACCCTAAGTAAGTTTGAAAGAAATGCACGTATGCAAAGGATGGTCATCGACTGTCTCTAAAGCATATTTTAAGGATTTTGTAGACTGTTTTGACGAAATCATTAGACGAGCGTGTATCATCTGCCTTCCGTGCGGCAAAGGAAAATTCTTTAGAGTCAGACGATGACCCGAAGGTCAGCGGACATGTCCGCAAATGGGGGAAGGCCACTTCCCTCACGTCTAGACAGGAGATTCGCTCTCCAAAACAGAAAAATAGAGACTAGGAAGAGGCACTCGAAGGTGATCTTGAGTAGGTCACCGGGGCAAACCCACATGAGTCTTGAGGGAGACGGGCATTACCCTCAAGCCCCCGACCTCAACACCTATGCCAGCGTCAAGTTTTCGGTCATACCAGTAGCCAGGAATGTCTTTAGATCGCCTGTGTCTAGCTTAATGCAGTCAGGAAGTTCAGTAACTTCCGGTTTAGCAAGCACGTCCGGATTGGTCTTAGTAGATTTGGGTCTCCAAGACCCGGGGCTACTTCCAGTTTCCGTTTCCGGTCCTTCCTCTTCCGCTTCTGGTTTTCTTCTTCCGGTTTGCGTATTTCTGGTTCCTATGCTTCTGGTTTTTTACTGTACATCCGGGTCTGTATGATCCTGTTCAGTTTCCAGTTGTCTACTTCCGGTTTGCGCATTTCCGTTTCCTATTTTTCTGGTTTTCATGGAATGTTCACTTTCCTAGGATCTAGTTTTCATCTTGCCTAAGAGTTTGTCTTATTTCCGTAATTGCTTTTAAAAAATCGGAATGTTTAATGGCTGAAAATATTCATACCGAGACATTGCCAGTCTTGAAGACTCTTGAAATTCTAGATATTCAGCATTTATTCTTTTATCAGTGCCAATTTGCAACGTAATTAAAGACTCGTCCCACTGGTTGCTGTATGGGCTTTTTGTTGCAGCTTATTTTTTATGCGCATATCATCAATTAATTTCGAATGGTCTCACTCAGCCGAGTCAGTCTGTATTCTGCGCATTTTCTCTAGATACATAATTTTCCCTTTCATCCAACTTTAAATGGCCAGTTGTTCTCAGGCCGTTCAGCCTTTTTACTCGCTCTTTTTTCCTCTTATGTCGGCAGATTGATTGACATATTTATTTTAACCAAAGGGAGTTTAATTTGTTGCCCCGATTCTACCGTAATTCTTAGTCAAAATCTGACAGTCGCTGAAAGGAAATAGAATCAGTAGGATACATAGGGAAGAGAATGGCACCAAGAATAATGACCACACGAACAAAAAGACGCTAAGAAAGGAGAAATAACCCATAAATGGAAAAGGAAGAAGGAATAAAAACTGATTTTCTTGTGTGTCGTCAAGGTTTTCGGTGAGTCATTTCACCCTGCTTTCATATCGCCTCTGTCTTGTCAGCGTTTTTTGTAGGGTTTTCTGTTATTTTTCAAAGTTTGGTTATCATCCATTTTTCTAGCGTAATTTTTTACTCTAAATCTCAGTTTTTATTTTAATTTCATTCTAGGAGCATATTTAGGTTTGACGTCTCTGCTCGTGATTCAACCCAGTAGTGTGTATTGCGCTTTATTTCATCATAAATGCTTATTTATGACGTCTTCTTTAAAAAATCAAGTATCTGTGTTTTGCCTATTTTGCATTCAAGCTGATCCCGGAAATTCATTATCAATCAATCAATCAATCAATCAATCCTTTTTTGGCATATCAAACACAATGACATACGCCATTACAGAGATGAAAATACTGGTTCTAAGACTATAAATAAAAAAGTAAATGAATAAATAAAAAAATTGCCAATGTAATGTGTAGGGCTATGGTTTAAGTTTACTGCCTCTCGGCATAAATATCGGACTGTTTGGGATTTCTAATTAACCAATATATCAAATACCAGGACTCACAAAGCTGGCTAGTTTCCCAATGAAATTGATACGGACGTTGATTTATATAGGACACAGTTATGCAATCATTATAGGAACCTGCCTCATGTACAGGATGACGATTTGACGTATTGTCTTTGCATAAGATTTAAAGTACAAGCCCGAGGGGCTAGGCAAACGTTGATGAAATCAATATCAATTTTTATTAGATCACCTCCATTATTATGATTTTTAATAAATTTAAATTGGCTACACCTATCAAGCGAGACAAAATTAGTAAACTCATTAAGCTTTTTAAAGAGCATTTGTCTCTCCTGATTGTATTGTGGACATTCCTTTATAAAGTGTTTTTTCATCCTCGATTAGGTTCTGGTTGCAAAGCTTACAGATTCGTAGATGAGCAGGTATTAGTGGTGTTTTGTGCCTATCTTCCTCAATTTGTAAGGTGTGTGCTCTTATCCTGAGTTTTGTTAAGTTTCTGCGTTTTGTGAAGTTCTTTTCAAATTGAAGATAATTTCAATTGCAAAGTTTTGTTTATATTTTGAACCCTGGTTATGTCAGGTTCCAAGACAGTCAAAGCTTTGCCATAGTTCCCTTAACAGGCCCATGTCATGCATTCTATTCGTAGAATTGTGATGATGTCATCACAAGTTAATTTCCCTTAGTTCCCTGGAGCGACGCCATTTCTGGAGGGACTAATTTAACATTTCGAGCGGTGGTTTGGGAAGCCCTAATTTCATTTTCCTTACTATCGTGCTAAATTCAGTCACAATTTGATGTTTTCGAATTCCAGACGGGATTATGGCAGATTCTCAGGTACAGGATTTGGCTATATCTTGATTCTAACCCCTCCCATAAGCTTACTATGGGTTTTCGGTTTGCCACAATATCTGGTTAAATCTCTATAAATAAAATTATCTATAATATTTTCAGGGTCTTCAGCATTTTCGTAAGGGCTAAGCATAAGGATATAGCCCAGGATTTTATGGTTGGATCATTATGGCATATGTAAACTATGTGTTTCTATGAGCAGTCCTCTTTAGCATATAGTAAGTTTGCCCCATCTTTAAGGGTGGCCCTTATCAAAACGGCCAGATGTTCTAGAATCTAGAACCCTTCTCTGCAGTCTCTTCTCCCAAATGGTCTTCTGTTCCTTCCAATCAGACGCTATTAGCATTAGAGGGGTTGTTGGTTTTCTATGATTGTCAAGGAGTCTTTTGAAGAGACTCTACCTTGGAAGGTAGACCTAGGCTTCTGTTCAACGATCTTCATAGATTTCAATTCTTATAAGGCTCGCGTCCTTTTATCTTCCTGAAGAAGTTATATCTTTTTTCTTTCTCGTAAATTCAGGATGGAGTCCTCCCCTATTGCAAGTTTATTTTTCAGGTATGTGATCCTTTTCTGTCGATCGTTAGGATGCCTATTTCATGTGCCTTTTTTACCTTTCCTTCTGAAGGTATATGAGTTTTGCTTTCAAGGATAAGGTATGGCAGTTTGAGCCATGCCCTTCGATCTCACCTTGGTGCTTTTCTTTCACACATCTGGTCTCAGCCGTGGCAGGTGTCTTGCGCCGTCATTTTATTATTCAGTCTTTATAGACGTTCGGTTAATAAAAGCTAGGTCTTTCTCAATTCGTTTAGGATTTATTCCAAAGGTTTGCAGTTCACCTTGCAGCCTAGGTTGAATTATATTTTTTAATAAGTCAAGCCTAGTTCCTTCTCAAGTTTCTCCCATCTAGGCATCTCCCTCGAGCTGTTTTCAGGGTCAAGTTTTTTCGTTCAGAGACAAGGGTAGAGGCATTCTTGTTGACAGTGATCACCCTGACATCCTCTTTTTATGTCAGGGCAAAATTTTTTCTTAGTATTCTAGGCTTGATGATCAGTGTCGAGAATGTCATTCCAAGGGTGACTTTGATGAGCAGACTTTCTAATGTTCCTGATCTTCTTCTAGTAGCAGTCAGTACATTCTAGTTCCCTCTGAAGCCTCTCCACTTTTGGTTGGATTGAGTGATAGGCATCAAGATCTCGATTCGATCAGTCAATGCCACAGGGTTTTCTGTCGTTTTCAGTTGGAGGAACTTCTCTATATGGGGATTTTAGATCCTTTTCCTGGGATGTCATTAGATCCAAATCTTTCTAGTTCCCAGTCATGTTCCAGTTAGATGGATATTTCTTGCAGACCAGTAGTTCAGTCCTAGCTAGTTCTCACTCACCGAGTGGCAGTTTAAGAGGTTGGTTGCCGAAAGCGTTTTTAAGCTTCTGGGTCTTCCCCATGTAGATCTTTTTGCGACATGTCTGGTTGACCAGATCTTAGCTTTCATGTCTCCCTTTTCGGCCAGTCAGGTTTGGGCGATGATCGCACTGTCTCAGTTCTGGACAGGATTTTTGAATTTCATGTTCGTTTCAATATTCCTGATTCTAATGGTTCTGAAGATAGTCATGGACCAATTTAAAGAATTTCTTCGAGCAACACCCTTTTGGTAAAAGAGGATCTGATTGGTACACTTTCTTGATCTTCTGGTAAGATTTTGTTAGCCTTCTCCCAGTATCTTCAGATCTCGCTCAAGTAAGGGGCTTACATCTTCATCCAATCAAGAATTCTTCATCCTGTTTGTTTGGAGAATTTTCGAGTGTCCAGTCTCTGTGAGATCAACTTTTCTTCAAGATCTCAGGAAATCATTGTCTTCCAGGAGGGAGTCGTCAACCTGTCGAATTTGTACGAAGGTCGACTATTAAATCTTTGGAGTATGTTTTTTAAAGCATGGTTTCTTGCCTGATTCTGTTTCTATTTCCTAGGTGTTAGATTTTTAATCGTATCTATTTTCATTTCATTTATCAGCTATCACCGTTAGGAGCTATAGATTTCTTTGGCTTCTTCTCTTCCTTGTCTTCTGAATGCTGATATCAAGGATTCTCAATGGTTTTATTAGAAGATTGGACAATATTCGTCCTCCAGTGGCTAAGCCTTTGTCTTCCTGAAATTTGGCCTTGATTCTTCATGTTTTGGCAGGTCACCATTTTGAGCCAATTGATTCTATTAGTCTCAAACTATTGACTCTCAAGGCTGTTTTCCTTGTTAGCTGCCTCTTCAGCTAGAAGATCCGAAATTCATTCTCTTTCCACAGAAAAAGACAGATTTATCGATTCTGGGGACGGTCTAAGGGATTTTTTTTTATCGAAGACCCAGTCTAACCGTTACTCAGCCAAAGCTATTATTTTAAAATTTGTATTGTTTTTTTCGCCATCGGACAGATTCTGGTGTCCTGTCAGGGCCTTAAAAGTCTATAAACGTCGTACCAATTTTAAAACGATCCGATTCTTCGCACTTATGGGTTCTGTACGGGAAGGAGGTGACTAGACCAGTTTCTAAGGCCACAGTTGTCAGATGGATCTGTGAGACCTTAAAATTATGCTATGTGATTGCCTCCCCAGGTGAGGTCGATTTAGCCCATGTCAAGGCTCTCGACCTTCGTGGTATGGCTTCCTCCTTCGCTCTTTTCGCCGGCTCATCATTGGACGACGTCATGAATGCAAGTCGCAGGTTGGAAATCTGAATCGACTTTAACCTCTTTCTATTTAAAGGATCAAAGCTCAGCGGCCTCCTTTTTTTTTTTTTTATAGAAATATAACGTTTTTAACAAAACAAGACAAGGGCCATTTAACAAGCACATCTCACCAATTTCGTTAGTCTGTATGTCTGTCAGATATGGTGAGAATATTCCCTTGTTTTGTTTATTTCATTGAGTTAGCAATTTTACTTGTTTGATAATCAGTGTGATTTGTTATGGATGCACTATTATGTTGTTTTATTAACATTTGGATATGAGTTGTTTAATTTTTATCCTTGTTTAATGATTCTCATATCTACACCCACCTAGGGTTTTAAGTGGGGCACTGACCTAATCTACGGGTTTAGCAAGTAGTGATTGAACGGTAATGGATGTTTTTGTGGTGTAATAACCACCCCCAACAGACCCCTCCCACCCCCTTGTGGGTTGGGCTGTAGTTTTATTAACCACTATAAAACATACTTGCCGTTCAATCACTACGACCCGGCCTCAACCACCCCACGTGGGAATGATTTGAGAATCTGTTTGTAATATTTCGCACACTTAAATTTAGAAATGTGAATCTGTTTCCTATTTGGGTTCCTATGCGCATGCGCACGCGTACTCAGTGACAGGTGTCACCAAGGAGTGAGTACAGACTGGTGCCAGTTTCTATGCAGGTCATATGCTGGGGGTGTACCTAGGGCTGCGCGGTTTGGCTTACAGCCATATCGGTTTCGATATGACTTCATATCGGTTTTAAGCGAATATCGGTTTTATGGACATGAAACAAAAAATTTAAATGATAAAAATTAGCACGAAAACAGAACGTATTTTCACGCCCCGATACATTCGTAACGTTTTACACCTTTAAAGTTTAATATACCTTATAATATCCATCATCGCGGGAGTGAAATTATTAATTAGACCACCTAAATATTACGCACAGTTAAATAAACATCGTTTATTTTGTCAAAATTAATCATAAATCAGCAAAACAGGTTGTGAAAAGACGTAAATCATGCGATTGTAATTAATTATGATGTAATTATCTCCCTTTCTTTCATTTCCAATTCGGCCCGAGGACGAAATCATGCCTTGGAGAAAATATTAACTGTAATATTGCGAAATTCATTGGTTAATATGATATTGTGTATAGAAGATAACGTTTTAAAAATGGTTTGAGTAATAATTTTGTTTAAAATTATATCCTAATCAGCAAAATGTATTCAGCATTATATTTATTGGCGAGATTATGATGCATTCGGGCGATTTAGTGTTGGGACGACTGCATTATGTTAATTAGCCGGTGAAGTAAATAAAATGGATGCCGTTGTTTAGAAATGTTTTCCCCGATACAAATTTTAATGACAAATTCCCACATTAGTATTGTGTTTTATATTGCAAATTTATCTGAGACTACCAGAGAAAAGACGAGTGGATATTTATTTAATTAATTCGCTGCTTGATTTCTCTCGGCGTACAGCGAGTTACATGGAGTTACACAATATGCGCAATTGGGGCCGCGTTCAATTATTGGTTGCCCCGAACATAGCTTAATGGAAAGTATGGCCATTATTATTCATTACGATTTTCATGCTCGTTAGTATCTTTTATTTTTAACAATCCTGATACGAAAAACCGAAAATATGTTCATATTCGGTTTTTCGATATTTTTTTTTTTTAATCGGTTATGAAACCGTCAGTGCAGGATATCGGTTTTAAATATGGTATCGGTATATCGCGTAGCCCTAGGTGTACCCTACCAGTAGCCTGGTTGAGGCTATACATAGAAATGGAATAGGCATATGGGGGTTTGTAAGCAAGCATAAAAATCTTATTCTGGTGGCTAAATGCAGAGTAGTTGATTTAGCAAGTAGTGATTGAACGGTAAGTATGTTTTATAGTGGTTAATAAAACTACAGACCCAACCCACAAGGGAGTCTGTTGGGGTTTTTTCCTCAAAATATTTTATATTTCGCTATACATACAAAACATTCAACAATGCTCGTCACACAATCAGATTTGTGTATTTGACAAAATGGTGGGCTCACTGCATTCAATGAGAATCGATGACTGTTTAAGTTAATCTAGCAAAATATATTCAATTGATTTTGATTGTTCAATTACATCCTGGGTAGAGTATGTGTGTGAAATTTGAACACTCAACACCCAATAAGCGAGACAAAACTGACTTAATGCAAATATTCTAAGAGACAAATTAATGCCAAGCTTGATGTAACATCAAAAGCCTATTGAGCTACAGAACTACAGCTAGGATAAATATATGCCAATGGTAACGGAGAACTGCAGACACCCGGAGTGCTTTCAAATATACAAACAAAATATGGAATACTAGCGACAGAAGGTTGGATGCATTTTTGCGGGTTGCCTTGATGGATCCATCTTTAATGTTGTTTTACCAACCTTATAACCTGTCTCTTTACTGTATCAGTTGCTTCTTTTATGGTCTCGAATGGGGTACATTGTTTAGATGTGTGACTATGGACCAGTCCTAATAAAATAGTTAAAATGGGTTGTCTCCCCCTTTTACTGAGGTATATAATCCTAGTGTGAGCAAAACCATTTTAATGAGATTAATTTAAATTTAAGTTGTATCCCCCTCAAAAGTATGGTTCAACCTAGTATGAGAGGGATACAGTCGTAGCTCACACTTTTTGTCTGGTTTGTCCATCATAAGCATACACCAACGGATGGTTATCAGTAGACAGGGAGACAAAAAAATGATGCACTTGTCCATTTGTGTTCTGGCAAGCAGCACCTGCACTGTTAAAAATACATTATCAATTGTATGTATCTGTTTTGAGCTAATTAGACACACAGTTTGTCAACCAATCTTTTAAATTGCAAGGTCATAGAATTAAGCAGATTTTGTTGGAATAATATATAGTCATTAATGTTTCAGACAACATTCTACAATATAAGTTTGGCAAAATTATTTGTCTTATTCTTACATTAAAATGTATGTGTACAGGTCAGCTTTTACTTCTATTCGCCAGAAATGCATAAGATGCCCCCCCCACCCCCGAGAGTCTAAATTTCAATTTTCCTGGGGAAGGCTAGCCACTCCACCTCTTGAAAACTTAAGGATGCCCATAATATGATGTCAGGAGCTTGAAACAAATTGTGAAGACATATGAACAGAACATTCACTATCTGCAGATAAGACTGCACTAATAGGATCATTAAGTTTCTTCAGCAATCCAGACTCACACATAAAGCTCTTCATGAATTGCACTTGTCCATGGATAAAGTCAAACAAACACATCCATCAGAAACATATTTGGGCAATGACTAACGTGTGAGGTATAAACTGGCAGAATTACTCCTCAGTAACATGTGATCCCGATAGACAACTCTCTACAACTCTGATTTATTAAATGAAGCGTTCCTTGAACAGGTGAGCAGACTACTTATGCGAAGTAATGACACCCTAAACCTGATCACATATCAAAATCTAATGAACAAAACGCAAACTCCCACCAATGGTGGAAAATGAGGAAATCGTAGATGTGACCAAGCATAGTAAAACAAGTATCAAAAGTTCTCCCGTATGTATCAGAAAGCAAATGGGGATAAGATAGACCGTGAAAAATTATGAGAGCTGTATTTCAACTGTGTTTCTTCAAAGCGGATCCTCTAAAAAATCTCAATGCTAGATCCAGATGATAAGGCAGTATTAAATTCTGAAGATATATAAAGTCACCCAAACAGGATATCGTGGGTATCAGGACCCAATGCACTATGGTCAAATCATCAATGATTCAAAGAGAAAGTCAAAGGGTTTGAATGGTAATCTTTACCCTGTATTTACTATAGAACCCCTTGATAATATTCCATCCAAGCCACCGACATTATATCCGTAGCAACAAGATAACATCAAACGGAATGGAGAAAGCCCTGCAGCACCTAAAGCTGTCAACATAAGTAGGTCCATATCAGATTCCAGTAAGAATACTCAAACAACAGCAAGCAATAGCACCGATCCTTGCATCCACCGATCCTTGCATCATTATTCCAACAGACACTTTCATTTTTAAACCAGGCGACAGAATGATGGCCTCCAGCTATAGGTCTGTTTCACTAACATCATTGACATGCAAATTACTGGAACACATCAAGCGTCAACTTATGCAGCACATGGAACGAAACAACATTTTACATCCAAATTGGTATTGCTTCTGTTCTAAATGATCATTCGCAACTGTCTGACACCACATGACCTCACAATTTTATAAGTAACACAAATAGACTGATGTACTCACTAGATGTTGGAAACATTTAACAAAGTAGTACGTAAACATGGAGAAATACTCCGCTTGATAGTCCTTTTCACCAAGAATATTGTCCAGATCAACATGTGTAGACTTTCCACAAGAATCAGTATGAGGAGCCTTCTTGTTCATAGTATTTAATATTGACATCGCTGGTGAAACTCTTAATACCCTCATAGCATTGGCACATCCTTGGAAAATGGAATTCAGTCTGGCAAAGTCGAGCATCCTAAAAATCACAATGAATTGAAAGTCTAGCATGGACAAAACAATGGCCATGAATCGCCAAACACCAGACAAGATAATATGAAATCCATATCTTCGAGTAGAGCTCTGTTGTAATCTTGAATGAGACCAGCACATCTCAAACATCACAAGTAAACCTCACTGGACACTGCTTTTTTATGTAGAAACCTGCGTGGATGATGACAAATCATCAATGGGCGAGCATACCAGACTCCCGTCAGACCGAATGTTGAATACAATTACAGTCTGTGACCCACAAAATATCTTCAGAATGGGCTCGAGGTCATGCACAGAAAGACGGTGATGTGTGTCCTAGATCATCGTTATAGCATTACCAACAACAGTGTCTCCAGCATGATAATGGAACTTGCTTTCAGATCTAGAAAAAAGAAAAGCCAATGCGACTGATGCATCAACACTTCCGGATGCAGCCACTGACAGAAGCTACACACATTCCAGACATCCATCAGTTAATACCAGCATTCATTCTTACCAAGGGCACTGTCAATCTGGAACAGCATTGTTGACTCGACCTCTGTAGAAACCTTCATAGGTGACATCTATAAACACTGACATTCCTTGTTCTAATCTGCTGAAATGACAGCCACTTTTCTAGATGCCCTGCTAGACACGTATGTCTGGCAACCATACAGATGTGATGTTTTTTTAATGCAGAGTAACATTTAAGTCACTCACCATTTTACTTTTCCGGTTTTTGATTGGAACAGATATGTTATACACCAGTGGAGCGGTTATGGATTATGAAATAAGGGAAATGTAGTGGTTGGGGAGGAGCTATATGTTGTTTATTCGCGTTGGCCACCAGAAAAGCTAGTATGCCAAAGCCATTATCAAAGAACCAAAATTGTATGAAATCATTCGCCACGTTTTTAGGGTATTTCGACACCGGTCATCCCAAGATGGTAGGAACGAACCCATTAGTAGAATTTCCAATCCCTACTACTGTTCCACCCGTTCGACAACACCCACATAGCATGTCCTTGAAGGCCAACATTGTACGAGATCAAATTGACAAAGTATTAGAGGCGGGAATGATCAGTTCTTCATCCTCTCCATGGGCATCGTCTATCGTGCTGGTTCACAATGATGGGGCCACCAGTTTCTGTGTAGCCATACTGTCATCGGCAAGGAGTTGTACCCTCTCGAACATTGCTGACATATTTGACTATGCATTGCTGACATATTTGACAGTACGCGATACTGTTTTTGACAAAGGATATGAAGTATTGGTATTAGCAGATCCAAATGGCCACCCAAGACATTCAGAAAATGCTGTTCATCTGATCACAAAGTCCGACTGAATGAGAATGGCCTTCAGTTTCGGAATACCAGTGCCGTATTTAAAAGCGAGATGAATTCGATTTTACACAGTACAGGTATGTAGGTAAGTTTATGCATGTCTGTAGATGACACATGTTCTCTAGGATCCCAGAAGAACATGCAAGGCATCTCACCCTGTTGATGGAGTGTCTGCGAGCATGACTTCTCGAGTAAATTGGTTGATTTGCTTGGCTATCATATCTTGGTGGAAAGAATTTCACTTCAAGTACATGTGGTGGTCCGAAGCATACTAGGCACCATTGGCTTTTATAAATCATGTGAGAAATTGTGAAGAAATAGTTCTTTTCCGTAGTCGAACTGAACAAGTAATTCAAATGGTTTGAGTGGCTTAAGGAGAAGCAACTGGCTTTTGACAAGCTAAAGAGCTTCTTAAGCAGCGAGAATGTGCTCGCTTGCTCCGCTCTTAGGAAACTGTATCATATATGCACTGATGCTTGTTCGTGTGTGATAGGAGCAATCTAACTCAAGGAAGACTTGCTTATTGTGTTACCAATATGGTAGCTGTATACTCAGACTGCGAGCTTAACTGGCCCCCTATTGAGTCATCTACACCTTGAAGAAGTTGTGCCCAAATGTGTGAGCAGCAGAGTTCATCAGTTTCACTGACCACAAGCCCATGAAGAGTTTGTTGGGGGAAGTCGTGAATATGATAGTCTAATGTTTTCCCATGCTGATAGCCGAGTATGGGTGCCACAGAGTATTTCAAAGCTTCCCATGATATGCATGCAGATATGTTTTCCCGCTTCATGAAACGTGCTGAAGCAGCCACATTTAACACTGGTGACTGATTCTGGCGGTAGAGGATGGGTTGTTACCGGACATACCTCTGGATGTTTATGGTATTCCATAAGCAGAATGGTGTGCTGAACAACTGAGTTTTCTGAGATGCTCAAGGAAGTTCCTGAGCCCTACGCTATACATAATTGTGCATCATTTTGCACACACGCACTATCTGTAATTGATACTGAATATCTTCGACTTATGCTATCGATAAGCATTCGGGAAGCAAGTGCTGGAAAAAGAGAGTAAGATAGCAAGGATTTCAGATGTTAGATCATTTCACAACATGCCAGCTGAATCAATATATCAGCGCTCGTCCAAAGAACACCAAAAGGCCCATGGCAAAAATACCCTTGACAGATTATTGGAATGGATTCGATCAGGCCCTTTATAGTCTCCAAAGAGCCACCTATACATTATAACTGTGGTTGATTATTGCGCTGCCTGGGGCGAGATGTATCCCATCCCTTCCAAAATGGAAGAAATAAAAAAGTTCTTCGAGTATTATCTGGGTCATGGCATACCCGAGATTCTGATTACTGATCAAGGGGGTGAATTCAAAGAAAGAATTAGTGCCCATACGAGCCATATGGAGTCGATCATAGTAGAACAGGCCCATACTATCCACAGACGAATGGTTAGATGTAGTGATTCAACAGTGCCTTAATCCAAAAGCCATGGCATGATAGTCTATAAGGCAAATCCCATAAAGGGGCCTAAAAATGATTTTGGCTACACCCGAGGGAGGACTAAGGTTTTATGGTATCATTTTGTCGGTCTGAATGTATACTTTAAAAATTCGCATGTTGGCCATTAGAGAAGTTGTCCGTTACCATAGAAATCAAAGTCAAAGACACATCCCCTCCAAAAGCAGAATTCTGTCATTGTAGAAGGCAGATATATGTCAGTAAGACAATTTTACATGTTACATATAGATTTATGCAAATTGTTTGGTTTACAAAAATGTACTTTTCTACAATAGGAATAATACATTCTACCCTTTAAAGGTGTTAGCGAGTGCAAATTAACCTTTACACCCAGACAGATCACTTAACAACGATGTCTTCTCAATAAAACAAAAGACCTAGTGAATATTATGACACTAATTTGACTGGGAGCTTTTTGCAGGTGTGGCTTCCAATCAAATTAGTATACAAATATACAATAGATTACCGGTAGACTAATGATTGCCTTGAAATTGAAATACTGGTAGTACATAATTCAAGGGGTTAGTGATGCAGTTATCACCCAATCTTGTGTTGGGAATCATTTAGATACGAGTGCTTTGGACACCATTTACCTCAAATCAATGGCATGCAGGAGTCTCGTACTCTGTTGAATACTGCTGTGACATCTGAAAACTAAGAATCTTATTTATTCTGATGACTTTGATCATGTCTATAACTTATACACTGACTATTGCAAGATACTAAACACATCAATTCCGACATTCTGGAACTCTTACTTGATGTAGGAATCCTTCTTCACGTCATTAGGTCTACACGTGAAGGCAACTGACAATTACAGGCGTCCGTGATATGATACATTGAATGTTCGCTTACGATCGCACAAACTATGCTAGATATCGTCCAGTTTATTGGTGTGAAATGAAAGTTTTGGATAAATCACATGCAGAAGCCTATAGTAATATTTTATGCGGATAGTTCACAGTTCAGAGGGGAACAAATGCCTCTGCTCAGTGACCCTAGACAAACCTATTGAACAAACATTGAATCGATCCACCAAAACCCTGGGTGGTATAATAGGCTTCAGTGTGAATAAAGAAGCAATTACAAACCTATCAGAACACGGAAGTCACAATACACACGATCCAGCAAGATTATGCAGATGTTCAAAAGTTTGTGACTCTTGTTCAGAATCTTAGCAATCCATACAAATGTTATGGTGAGTTAGTTTGACATCTGGAGTTGTTGTTAATGAATCTATAGCTGACGAGATTAATCAGGCATATGTCAAGGGCAAGGAGGCCGAATTCGCCTTTATACATTCAAGACCTTCAACAAACATGTTTTCTTCCATGTACCACTAAAGAAACTTAACTTGAAATCATTCAGCAGTCCAAACAAGATGAAGACAATAAAAGCTGGAAATCAAAATATCTTATTGAGGGCTGATGGCAGTCTATTTGCACGTGTGCTAGTTATTGCACAAGCTAGAAAGTTTGACCGTTAAACAGTTCTCAAACATTGCCTTGGCCCAATAGACCTTTAATATGCATTAGCGTATCTTGGGGAAATACCTTCCCAGAATGCATTGAGCGTACCACTTCTGGCTGGTACACGTGATAGCCGACGCGCAAACAGCATTCCTTTACTATTGGAATCGGATACAACACACCTTAAGCAGGCTAAATAAAGAACTAATTTCATAATATTATTGAAGTCATACATCATTGGAAAGCTAAGCCAATTTTTTATTTGTTTCTGTATTAATTTTTATAGTTTTGTAAAATTTAATACAGTTAATTGCAATTTTAAAATATCCCCTATTGTCCACTTGATTTAATGAATCTAGATATAATGATGTATTTTATATATGCAAATAAGACAATATAAAAATATAAAAAATGCATGAATGTTTAGGCAATTGAATACGCTTTCGAACGATGTATAACTTAAATAATATAGTAATATTAGTTTATCATAGGAACGGCTTAAATTGCAGTGCATCTTAGCGCAATGGTAACTCAAAGCGGGTCCGCAGTTCTGCTCTGAGCGTTGATTTATGGGAATCCCGGCGTCATGACGTAAATGTGGGAAAGGTGTATACCTTGGTCTTTTGCAGATGTTGATGGATCATTTGCTAAGACATCGAAGTAAAAGTTGCCCAAACTAATTGAAAAAGTTCAAAAGCCTGCCGAGATGGTATGCAGCAATTCAGTTTGAATTATAGATCTCGAGATTCAAGATTCAAGATTATTTATTTCATGCTTGATATACAATATACAGACATTACAATTGGGCAGTCCATCAAAGGCAGAGCCTATGAGTCGATGGACCCCCTACACACAAAACAAAACATTACAATATATAAGGTGATAGTTAATTATGCAGACATGAGTAAACACACAACACAGGACGGCACATCTATTTCTTTTTGGTACCATATTGTCATGATTGTTCTAGGCTTGCGTGATTACATAATTAAATCGAAAATCGTGATTATGTTTTAAATCGTGAATTTATATGATTAAAAATTAAATGATCGAATAAACGTGAAAATTTCCTATTGCATAAAATTTTTCAAAACCTAACTTTCAATTACTTTAATGTGATCGGTAATAAAAAAACATGATATATTGCTTAGTGTATGTATGTCCATTTGCATGGCAAGACAAGACTATTTTTGAAAATGTATTACTGGAAATGCCTGGCTCGATTTCTCTTGCCCTGCAAATGGACTTTTCTAAACACCATTATTATATATTTTGCCATTTGAGTTTGAGTAAATAGTAATTAAAAGGGATGTGACCTGATGTGTGATGATTAGATATAATTTACTACATGCGCTAGAAACGACTTTTTTATTGTCCAGATGGCCTAATTTGAATTTCCGTAAGCATGTAAGCAAAAGCCATCAAATCAAAAAATTTGCATATGATTCTAAGATTGAAAGCTAAATTACATATTTCCTGTTATTCTTTACTGCATATGTGTTATTGTCAAATTTCAAAATTGAATCCCGAGGGTGGGGTCAGATTTTGTTGTTGGAGACCTAAACGGACACGTTGTGGCAAGTCCAACATTTAAAATCACATTGTAAACACCCTAAGCTTCCCAACGATACCATAAAACCTTAACACCGCCCCCCCCCCCCCCGGGGTGCAGCCAAAGTGAAAAATCGCCGGGTCATCTCATGGACTATGAAAGGTTGTTATGGTCAGCGCTGATAGCATACCATAGTACCCGACATACAATGGCAGGTTATATACCATTTTAACATACCTATGTCAGACGGTAATTTGCCTAGGGCAAATCCCTGTAGATGGATTCCAAGACCGGCACCCAACTCACAAGCCTAAACAATGCCTTGATTAGGGATTGTGCTTCGACTCAGATCTTGACAGAATACTACCACTAAAATATTGGTGATTCTGTCATGGTGGTGGCGAATGAGCCAATGGAGCTCATAACCCGGAATGAAACTGAACATAGGATTTCAAAACTAGCAGATTGCGAAAAACATGAGTGTTTCAACAGGTAGTGGATTGGCCCGAACCATCGAGAGAGTAACCTAGTCCCTCGAGAGATGTCTCCTAGGCTTGATTTCCTGATCCATCCAGAGAGCTTCATAATGTTTCATGAAAGGTGCTCACTCCCTGAACCAGATGTAGACATGCCCAATGAAAGACCAGAATGAAACAAGTGTCCTCACATTTAGACCATAGATTAGCTGATGTCTGATGCACAATTCATTTAATATATAGAGGCTGCTATCAACTTGCAAAGATCAATTATGTCCCTGGCGACACTGATGAGCCCATAGCTACTCCATGAATTTGGTGGTAGAAGTAACCATTCTGAACGAAATAGGTGGTGTCTAACACAATCTTCAAGAGGCTGATAATCCTCTTAGACCCACCATTGCCAGCATTGGATGCATCACATCTCAAGCCTCGAAATATCCCACACAGATCCTGAAATCACTAGTTGGCCACTCAGAGCACCACATCAAAAACAGCAAAGATTTCGCCACCAAAATCCAGTCTCGTGAAGCCCCGCCCACACACAAACTAGTTTCTTTCGACGTATATTCACTCTCCACCAGCATCCTAGTGGACAAGGCTCTTCCAGTCATCCAGACAGTTCTGGACCTAGACCATACATTGAAAGACCGGACCAGCCTCTCTCCAACCCAGATTATCAGCCTCTTGAAGATTATGTTAGAACCTATTTCGTTCAGAATGGTTATTTCTACCACCAAATTCATGGAGTAGCTATGGGCTCATCAGTGTCGCCAGTGATCGCTAACCTTTATATGGAATCCTTCGAGCAACAAGCACTTAGCACAGCCACAGACCCCCCAAATTTCTGGTACCGATATATGGATGACACGTTCACATGCCTGCACCTCTACAACATCCAACCTTTCACTGATCACCTCAACAGCATCGACCAATGCATCCAATTCACCAGCGAAGTCGAAGAAGATGGCCAGATTGCCTTCCTGGATGTCTTGGTACATGTCAGTGATTCCGGAACCACCAAACTCGCCGTGTACAGAAAACCCACACACACAGATCAATATCTAAATTTTCACTCTAATCACCATTTGGAACACAAAAGGTCAGTCGTCAGAACTCTATTTCACCGTGCAGACTCCATCATCACAAGAAACATCAGACAGAAAAGAAGAACATCACATCCAACAGTCTCCTAGCCAACGGGTACACTTCGTGGATGAGAAAACCACCTCCCCCACCTCGTAATAAACCACCAGATGTCGAAAAACTTCCACTAGTCGGACTTCCGTACATCCAAGGCCTATCAAAACACCTTGGCAGGCTCTTCAGAGAACACCACATCAAAACCTACTACAAGCCCGTCAACACCTTAAGATCACAACTAGTAAGACCCAAAGATAAAATGACCACAGATGAACGCTCTGGAGTCATCTACAAGATCGAATGTGACCAATGTGAGGGGACATACATGGGCGAAACCAAAAGGCCTCTCAGCACCAGAGTCAAAGAACATCTTAAAATCAATTCCAACTCAGCTGTGGCAGAACATACAGAATCCACTGGCCACGTCATCCCCGCCAGCAGTGCCTAGGTCATCAATATTGAGACCAACTTATTCAAACGGAAAGTTAAAGAGGCCATAGAAATCTACAAGCATCAACCAACCATGAACAGAGATGAGGGCTACCGTATACCAGCAGTCTACCAGTCCATGCTGTCACGTGACTCCACAAGATCTGACTAGAGTGACGTTGCCAGCGACCGTCAGTTAGTGCTGAAGAAGTGACCGAGATGGTCACGAAAGCTACACTCAAACAATTTCTACATCCCGGAGAGGTAACTAATTTTTCCTTATTATGTTGTATATGGTTGCGGTGTGATATGGAACCGGATCGTTGTGTGAGTCTGAAGCTGTCGCTCAGTAACATGTCCACTCGCTGCCTTTCTGAGGGAGATGCTCCGGATGAGGGAAATCGAGCATCTTCGCCAGTCTGGCTTATGTATCAAAGATAGGTAGAAATTCCTGCCACTTGCAGCCAAAGCTTGGATATAAATCTAACAACTAGATGGTAGTTTAGGATTTAGCAGAAGGACCGCATAAAAGTGGCAACTACTAATACAGTATCTTGGACTTACATAAGATGACAGTGTTGAATTCTACAGAAATCATCCACCCCATCTTCACGTAATACAGCGTGCATCACATTAATTATAATTTCACTAGGTTGACTCACACTACACTTAGCATAGGTTTGCACAAGAGAGTGGCTCTTTTTGCCAGCTCTCTTCCGCCGCTTCGACGTTGAAGGCATTTTCCTGTAACGGAGGCCCGCACGAGGCACTTTCCTCTCGCAACAATACTATTTTTGTCAGGGGTATAATGGTTTATATTAAACTATATAAGTGGCCTCGTTAGAACGCTCCCTTGCAGGGATACCTCACGGATATATAAGGAGCGGTGAGGTACCTCTGCCGAATCCACGTTAACAAGACACCAACTTAGCTCTATGTACTGTATATTTTCTCTCGTGCTAACAAACGAGTAACATTGTTTGTACAGTATGTTTTTAATTATCCTGTCTAGGCTCCTAAATTGGGTTATGGACCATCATACCGGTGACACAAATAGGTGGGATGAAACGGTGAGGTTCAATCTCAGTGGCAATTGTCGCACAGCCCCACTTTAACTGGCTCTAGAAGTCGGTCTTTGTACTTTTCATAGAGTTGAGATACGGGATCCATAACCACCAGAACCACAGATAACCAGCCCTCCCACGCATCCTGTACATGTGGTGCAATGGACCGGAGCAGCAGGATGGACCAACGCGTACCCCTGCGAGCTATAATATCCCTGAATAGACAATAAATTATCAGAAGGTGAGATACAGTTGTCAAATTTAATGCGCTGATAGATGTTGAAGAGATCCCACTTGTGTTGGCAACACGTCTTGTCATTGATTACACATTTCAGACATTTCGTAGACAATTTGAATCATTAAAACATTTTCGGAAGCCCAGTACCACTGACAGATTGCATTGTTAAAGCTAGTGAAGTTGATGGAAGGATTACTACATGACTACATTATAGATATTGGGGCATGGCCTTATCAGAACTTGGTGGCAATGCCATTTTAAAAGAGCATACAAGGTCTAAATTATTGTGCAAACATACAGTTGATTAGAAGCCGTGACAGGTACCGACCATCCCAGCCGAGCTGGGTACGGAACGGCAATTCCGGATTCGCTCCAAGCACGCCACCCCCCCACCCCTGAGTAGGATAGTACACGTATATGGGCCCTATAAGAGAGGTTTTCGTTGAAAATGGCTACGTCCGTTAAAATGCATGGTGCGCATGTGCGTGCGTCGGAGCTTCCCTGACAACACACTTCGGAATTGGAAGCGAGTGCAGGCTTATAGTGTACCGAGTCGATACTGGTAAATATCTTAAACTATAGTGTCCTCGTCATTCTTGGTACCGACCAGGACGGGAGTAAAACGAGGATTACAGAACCTTTTACTATTTTAAAATCGGCCCAGAAATGGCTGAGTTATCCACGAAACTCCCGTTAAATTATTTTAAAAATATTTCTCTTGACGTCGTAATCGTGTGTATGCATAAATAGATAAAGAATGTGCTGTGCCCATGATAGCCACGTCACCACTTCTAGCTGTACGCTGATTGGCTACTGTTCGGCCGCTGATTTGCTGAAACAGCTACCTCTGACATCACGAATAGTATAAAAGGGGTGAAAAATTGAGAATCAGGAGCATCACCGGCGTGGACTGCTGGACCATCGGGATCAACGTGTGTAACTGCTAACCTTATGGTGATTCCTGCATCATCCGGTGGCATTCGGATTTCAGTTCATCCGCGGTGGTAAGGAGTCCTCGGCTTCCACAGTTTTTGGATACCCTCGGATGGCCATCCGGGGGTAATAAAATAACTTAACTCCCACATCTGGACATTTCTAAGGGAGTCTTTCCACGGAAGGGCCGTGCGGGCCCATATGTAATTCCACGGAGTGTAGAGTTGATGGTGATTCTTGGTGGATGACTTGCCAGATCTGCCGACCATGCTGAAAAGTGGACTTCAACTTCCGCACTGCATGTCGTGTGTGATTAATTAACTTTTTGACCACAGTCTGGTGGGACTTTGCTAGGTGCGCCGCAAGAGCTATGCGACATACCCCGCACTGTGTGCCAGTTATTGTACATGCATAGTAATATATTAGCCCTCTCTGTCAATGGGCAACTTCAAACTTTCATACCTCCGTCGCCGGGTGGAAAATTTTACAACTACTGTTGACATTATGTAGCAGCTAAGAGACTATCTAGTGGACATCGCCTGAACTGTACTCTCTCACTGTCCTGAGAGTGTGCCGTATCCGACCCACCTGGAGAAGCCAGCTTGCGGAGACCTGCCTATGGATACATGCCTGCGGATGTCTTCCTGCATAAATCTTTCCAGCATTAGAGAATGTGCCATCTCATGCTATTTATATGTTAGCATCTCAATTTCAGTAACCCATGAACTTGTTCCGTACTGATGGCCAATAGGTACTCAAGTAGCTATACTATTGAACATTTGATAATTATTTCCGTATATGGTACTGATGACTAATAGGTGCCTTACCGGTCTTAAGACGCATTCTTATAGTTTCCTATAGTTGCTTTCAACTAACTGCACCATTAGGCCCAATGACCTGTGATACTTATTCTAATCATATATTTATTCTAACCGTATTTTTTATGTGCAATTGTTAGTTGTGTATATGGCGGATAGCCATCCAGTTAATATGTTTTGTTTATTTATAAAAACTGGACTGCTAGGAAATACTGTACAGCAACACATATTCACATCATTATATTCTCACCATCCTCAATTTTACACCGAGGTCGCTGATCAGTTATGTAAAAGTCCAGTTTGAGGTGTAGAACATTACATACATATTTAGGCGACAAGATTAGGAATTTTGTGTTCATGACCGTGGTTTATTTGTACAGAGAGAATTAGCTCTTGATTGTGAACCGCTATGGCAAGACGAAGGTTAAGTGATCGTGTGAAATGGCAAATCATAGGCATGCATACCACTGGTATGTCATGCAGAGAGATTGGCAGACAGCTGAACATTAACCATACTGTAATCAGTCGTTTGATTGAAAAACATGGGCAAACTAACGAGGTGAAGGACAGGCCTAGATCTGGAAGACCGAAGAAGACTACCGCCCGTGATGATCGAGCCCTAGTATGCCTTGTTAGGAGATCTCCATTCACCAACAGCAGAGTGCTCAGCCAGCAATGGGAAACGCGCAATAGAGTGTCAATGTCTACCATCAAAAGGAGACTGTATGCTGCTGGCATGAAAGCTAGGAGACCTGTCAGACGTCCTCTCCTCACTGCACACCACAAAGAGCAGCGTCTGAGGTGGTGCAACGAAAGAAGACACTGGAACATGAGATCCTGGAGACGGGTACACTGGTCCGATGAAAGTCGATTCCTGCTTCATGCCACAGATGGTCGAACTCGTGTATGGAGGTCCAGACGCACGGCGTACGACCAACGTAACATCATGGAAGAAGTTCCATTTGGTGGAGGTTCCGTTATGATATGGGGGTGCATCTCATTTGATTGTAAGCTGGATCTGTTGACTGTACCTGCAACACTAAATGGACAAAGATATCAAGATTCCATACTGGATAGAGTTGTGGTCCCTCATTTTACCAATACAGCAAATTGGAACTACATAAGACAGTGACCTGGGAATTCTTCGGAAATAGTTCATCCCGTCTTCATGTAAACCAGTGTGCATCACATTAATTATGGTTTCACTAGGATTTTCAGCACTTAGCATTTTCTGTTGAACAAGAGAGTGGCCCTTTTTGCCAGCTCTTTTCCGCCGCTTCAGCATTGAAGGCATTTTCCTGTGATGGAGGCCCGCGCGAGGCATTTTCCTCTCGCAACAACAATATTTTCTTTGTGTGTGTGACAGGGGTATATTAGCTTATATTAAGCTACCTAGTGACTTCGTTGTGGAGCTCCCTTGCAGGGATACCTCTGTCGATTCAAGGATCTGTGTGGTACCTTCGGCAAAACCATGTAGAAAGGACACCAGATGGCTCTATGTTGTGTATTATTGTGCTCATTTACTGTCAAACGAGTGATGTTATTTGTATAGTACTTATTAAATTTGTGACTGTTTAATTATTAACATTCTTATCCATTACTCTAAATTAGAATGGACAGGCATACCGGTAAACTAATAGTTGGGATGAAACCGTGTGGTTTAATCTCGGTGGCAATGGTCGTACAGCCCCACTGGAACATCAGTGTTCCACCGGCTCTAGAAGCCGGTTTTTGTACCTTCCGGAGAGACGCGATATGGGATCCACAACCCCGAGATACACAGATAACCAGTCCTCCCGCACATTGTGCACTTGTGGGGCTTGAATGAGAAGCAAACCCACAACAACACTCAACACCCGCAGGTTTCAGTCTCCTTCATTCGACAGTCAGCTCTCCCTCGACATGGATGTAGCATCATATGACGGATGAACTGCTCACGTGTAATAATTTCCCCTGTGCTGGATGACCAGCACCGCTTCAACACGAGTTCTCACCGATCAGCAAGGGGACCTTCCATGATGCCTCGCAGGCAGGAACTCAATATATCACATTATCGGATCTCCGTGATAGGCCACCGCCATCTATGTCGGATCACGGACGACTATGACACAGACCCCAATGGGGGAAACAACACCTTTCACGACCATTCTGTTTGCCAACTTCATCAATGGGTGACCAGTGGTCGGACGCTCTTGTACCATACCCCGTATCCTCGCCTTTTCATGCATCTTCACCCACTATCCAGCGGTGCCGCGTTACGAACCAGAGCATGCGGCTACACCTTTTCAGTAATACATCAGGAGATCTACACATCACACACATTGTCCTCGTTAGTCACCTGCACCGCCACCGTATC
Source organism: Chaetoderma sp. LZ-2023a (assembly GCA_034401795.1). Taxonomy (NCBI): domain Eukaryota; kingdom Metazoa; phylum Mollusca; class Caudofoveata; order Chaetodermatida; family Chaetodermatidae; genus Chaetoderma; species Chaetoderma sp. LZ-2023a. Next base: position 61,719,175 of record CM067369.1, on the reverse strand, counting down.
AGGAATATCCGTCGCATCAGCCCTCTGCAACTCTGACTGCTGACCGATGGACCCCGCAGCTTGAGAATCCGTCAAACTAGCAAGGGCACCAAGTCGGTTCTGTGTCCATTCACACAACCCAGCTCAACTGTGGCCTCTGAACCACAACATCAGGCAGCCACTACTAACACTCGATTTCCTACTACACCATACATGCACCAGTACCCGGCTTCCTCTATGTCGGTACCAACGATGCACACCGCATCTGCAGCACTGATATCTCCTCTCTCCGGAAAATGTGACCCCACAAATTCCGCTTCTACTCAACCTTCTTTCCTATCTGAAATGGCAGTGGTAGGTTGTAGCACCTCCACTGACACACCGTTTATACAAGCACCACGTCCCTCCGCCAAGGCACTTAACACCCGATGTCCCTTGGTGGTATGCAATTCACAAGTCCTTACAGCATCATCTACAACTTCCACCAGCAGCAACAGTGATTCCGAGGAAAGCGTTGCATTCTGCATCATGGATCCGCAAGAAGAACCATCATTCAAAGGATGGGAAACCAGCACCCCGTCACTGTTTCTTCGGTGCATCAACCAAACATCCCATGATGCACTGTCAAAAGTGGCTCACGCAGGTATCCCTCATCCGCAAACGTGAACATCCTATCTGCATGGCTGTCTACACCAACTCAGCATACACGGAACCAGCAACAACAGCACCACCATTGCTATCCCCAACTCCGTCATCCCCTAAGCAGTCGCAGCAGCAGTGACGACGAGTTGACCCTTTCCACACTCAGCCACCAATTGCACTCACGGAAGCCATCCGGAAACAAGCCAACTATATACAGGATGATATCGCACCACCAACACTTCCGCAAATGGTATCATTGGAAACTCTTCTGCAGGTCCACCGCAGAGTAATATATAAGTGTGCCTGCCTGTTTAGCGGTATTTCCACCAGTGCCACTGTTGACACTGGAGCTTCCATCACGGTTTTTAACAAATGCTTGTATGAGAGAATCCCACTTCATAAAAAGCCGCCCCTTAAACCGACAAACATATTTTTGCAAACAGCTATGGGAGCTGATGTTCCCGTGGCTGGTACAGTAACCCTCGTAATACAGGTAGAGGAGATGCAATTCATTCAGTGAGTCGTCATCACCTCTATTCAAAATGATGCCCTGCTTGGTTCTGATTTCCTCAGTACCAGCGAAGCCATTATACATTGCAGACAGCAAGAATTAGACATACATGGCCGATGGATACCCCTTGGACCGGAGTCATCACTGTACGATACATGTGCAGTGATTTTAGCGTCAACAGCCGCAGTTGAGCTGGGACAGGAGAAAATCTTATGGGACACCACACCACAGTTAGCAAGCAACACTCACATAGCCATGCCGGAACCCGACCCTGAATACATGATCGCCTCACACTGCGCCAGTCCCTGGATGATCGTGGACACCACCAATAAGGATCATATACCCTTTAGGGTATTCAATGGCACTGTGGACCCAATAACTCTTGAACCCGGAGTCTGTTGTGGCCATTTGGTGGATGTGATCTCACTGGAGATAATCCCCACCGCACTTACACCAGCAACAGTTTCTGATAATTTGCCAGAGCATCTACATGACTTATATTTGCGTGCCACAGTCGGATTGATGCAATCTCAAAAAACAACAAATACGGAAATTACTACAAATATTGTGATAGTTTCTCAGCCACAGACATGAATCTGGGAGAGACTCATCTCGTACAACACTCCATTGACAACGGAAACAACAGACCCGTTCGACAGCCCATTCGAAGTCTCCCTATGCATAAGGAAGTGGAGGCATCTCAACAGGTAGACACGTTACGGACCAGAATAATCGAGCCATCAGCATCCCGCTGGGCCAGTCCCATAGTACTAGCAGACAAAAAGGACGGATCTTTGCGGTTTTGTATAGACTACCGCTGCCGTAATGATTTTAGCATCAAAGACGGGTATCCGTTACCACGAAAAGATCAGGCCTTAGATTCCTTGTCCGGAGCCAAGTGGTTTTGTACCCTTGATTTAGCTAGTGTATACTGGCAGGTAGCCATGGATGAGGCTGACATGGGAAAGACCGTATTCGCATGCAGAGATGGTCTTTTTCAGTTCCGCAAGATGCCCTACGGCTTGTGCAATGCTCCTGGAACATTCGAGCATCTCATTGAGCAGGTATTAACTACCCTGCAATGGGAAATCTGTCTGTGCTACATCGACCACGTAATCGTCTTTGGTTCCTCGTTTGAGCAAACTATCTCGTTTACATACGCCCAACTTAAAGCTCAAACCATGGAAATGTCATCTCTTCAGACAGAGTGTCGAGTTCCTGGGACACGTCATATCCAGAGATGGAGTGGCTACTCAACCATAAAAAATACGGCACCAACTTCTTTCATGGACACCCATAGTTTCCTAGGTCACTGTCAGTACTATCATCGTTATATCCATCATTTTAGCGAGATTGCATTACCCCTATTTAGGTTCACCGAGAAAGATCGACCATTCGAGTGGACGAGTGAGTGTGAAGGTTCCTTCATGGTGCTGAAGGAAACCTTGATGACCGCTCCAATTCTTGCACATCCCAACCCTAACCTCGATTGCATCTTGGACACTGATCGATCGGCTTACGCCATTGGTGCAGTTCTATCTCAGGTCATGGAAGATGGAACAGAGCAGTTACTGGGTTATGGTTCACGTACTCTAAATAAAACAGAGAAACGTTATGCGACCACTAAGAGGGAATTGCTAGCTGCGGTCCATTTAATAAACATTATTATAAACACTTTCTGTACGGGTGCCTATTTACCCTCCATATGGATCATGCCTCACTAGGCTGGCTCAGAAACATAAAAAATTCAGAAGGCCAGGTAGCGAGATGGCAGGAATTCCTGCAGGCCTTCAACTTCAATGTCGTTCATAGACAAAGCAAACTGCATGGAAATGCCGACGCCTTGAGCAGAATCGGGCTCGAGGATGAACCAGAAGTGACCACCACCATGACACATACTACACATCCATCTTTGGTGTTCCCTGAATTGCGGTGCTCAGAGTGGAACACGGAGACAGTCGTTCATGAACAAGCAACAGACGTGCAAACACGAGGATCCAGGAGGGGGTACGTCCTCCCAGGGAATCTTTTACACCATTATCTGCAACAGCAAAATACTACTATCAGCGGTTTGAAGAAGGCCACATTCAGGATGGTGTTCTCTACATCAACAACCACATAGTGATTCCGGAGCACTATCGCAACACAATATTACAACAACTTCCCGATAATGCTGGACACCTGGCCGTTGAACGGACATTAACATGGATACAGAGATTCCACTGGATCGGGATATGCGATAGTGTGAAGGCATGGGTCGCCAAATGCGTCCCATGTCAAACCTGTTGGCCAGCACCACTCCGCACCTCTTCAAATTAAGATCGTTGGTGCACCGTGGGAGAGAGTGGCTATTGATGTGCTCGGACTCTTGAATACGACGGATGAAGGAAACAAGTACATCGTATTGCAAGATTATTTTACGGAGTGCCAGACCAAGAGGCATCCACAGTAGCGGAGATCTTGGCAAGCAATGTGTTCTACCAGTTTGGTATGCCGTATGAGCTGCACTCCGACCAAGGAAGTAAGTTTGAGAGCTCTGCAAATTGTTTCATATTGTCAAAACCCGCACCACCCCGTATCATCCTCGCAGTGATGGGATGGTGGAGAGGTTTAACTGCACATTGGTAGAAATGTTGATGAAGGAAACACGCCTTGATTGTCGAGATTGGGATCTACAACTCCCATATGTGCTCATGGCATACCGCACTTCAATACATTCCAGCACTGGTCATACCCTGCATGGTTAATGTTAGGCTGTGAATTAGCCTTACCCCTGGATCTGGTCATGCCCAGGATTCCTGGAGAGAAAAATTCACCATCTCTCTACGTAGAGCTCATGCGCCAGTGGATAGAACAGACCCATGAGCTAGTGAGAGCAACTTTATCCACTGCACACTGGCGTCAGAAAACATGGCACGACCGGCGAGTGCATGGAGATCTGTATGAGGTGGGGAAAATGGTTTGGGTTCACGATTTGCGATGTTCTGCAAACGTGCCAATTAAACTGAGTTACCAGTAGAAAGGCCCCTATGTGGTAGTGGGTAAGAAGTCGGACATGACCTACCGTTTTCGCACCTCGGATGACCACACATCAGTCATCCACTTCGATCGACTTAAACCCTTACACAAGTCCGATAATAAAAGCGAAATTAGTAATTATAGGCCCATTTCTATTCTGCCAATTTTATCGAAAATTCTGGAAAGACATGTACACAATTATCTATATACATTTTTGACTACATATGATCTATTATGCGAATCTCAGTCCGGCTTTAGACCCAAACACTCCTGCGAAACCGCGTTGCTAAAATTAATAGACACGTGGCGATTTGCAGTCGATAATGGAGAATTCGTTGGAGCTATTATGATAGACTTCAGAAAAGCGTTTGACCTTGTAAACCACGACATACTGCTACGAAAACTAGGCATTTATAAGTTTCATGCATTTGCGCAAAAATGGTTTAGATCGTATTTAGAAAACAGACAGCAGTATGTTTCAATCTCGGACAAAACATCTGGCATGTTACCAGTCACGGTAGGCGTACCGCAAGGCTCGGTGTTAGGACCTTTGCTATTTATTATCTACGTGAATGACCTCCATATGAATCTTACCTGTAATGTCGATATGTATTGTGACGATACAACCATGCATTGCCATTTCGATAATGTAGCAAATATAACTGAAAAATTAACAGCTGATATGGCATCCGTCCATGATTGGTGTCAAAACAATAAAATGGTTATAAATACCGACAAGACCAAATTACTAATGATAGGCACTAAATTCAAACTAAAACAGATAAATCCGGAAATTAAAATATCTATCGTCGATGGAGAAATAGAAAGTGTAGAAAATGCAAAACTCTTAGGCTTAAATATTAACAACAATCTCTCCTGGCAACAACACATCAACAAAATTTGTAGCAAAATATCTTCCCTAATTTTTATGTTAAAGAAAAATAAATGGTACATGAATGTTGAGCAACGAACCTTATTTTACAAATCATACATACTTTCGCACATTGATTACTGTTCTCTCGTATATTACGCAGGTATGCCAACATTGTTGAGCAAACTAGAAAAACTTCAAAAACGTGCAGCGAGAATCATCTTAGACGTCCCACATAGAACACCATCGCGGCAATTATATGATGAATTAAAATTGACGCCACTATCACAACGTATAACTATTAAATCAAACATTATGACATACAAAGCACTAAACAACCATACACCTAAGTACATCAGCGACATGCTTACACCCATAGAGACAGCACACACATTACATCTACGATCTAAAACTAATAGCCATTTGAAGCCTCCGAAAATACGAACCAACTATGGAAAATACAGTTTCACATACACAGCTAGTCAAAATTGGAATTCCCTTCCTACGTGTGTTATAAGTTCAGAAACGCTATCATCTTTTAAGCACAACATGCACATACATACACACTTTCAATGATTTTATGCTTTGTTTCAACGTACCTGCATTAATAATAATAATAATAATAATAATAATAATAATAATAATAATAATAATAATAATAATTAATAATAATAATAATAATAATAATAATAATAATAATAATAATAATTTATCGATTGCAAAATATAATAGTATCTAACCATAAGAGCCGAATTTAACCTGCTCGGGGCCCAGGGCTAATAACTTTCTGGGCCCCAGTGTTCATTAATCTCCCGAAACTAACGGACTTCTCCGGGTTTATCTATGCCCCGCCCATCTCTATCGAAGCTCCACCTACTCATCATTCGTGTTGGAATCGGTCGATCTCCGCAGATTTTGGATATCATTTTATAGAAAACTAAATAAACTATTGGATATTTTGAAGCTAGTTTGTCTGAGTGCTGTATCTGCCTAAGGCAGAAACGACACCCAGTCAAATTAGTTTCAAAATACTCAACAGCATGTTTATTACATTAGCATAGAATTACAAATACATACTTATTATTGTCGTCTTTCCGCCATTTGATATTTGATATTGAAATGGTTGAAAATAGGTTTTCATTGCAACAATTATGTATAGTTTTGTATATATTTTGTGCATGATTTGTAAATTTTGTAAATATAATTCTAATTAGTTCATATAGTTATTTGGCGAGGGCCTCTGGGAGATCAGGGCATTGCTCTGAAGATTTACCCTCGATAAATAAAGATTCTTATCTTATCTTATCTTATCTTAAACCTTCTGTCAGTGACGATCCAGTGCCAGAGCTCGGGCTGAGCATTCCACGTGAGACTGGTACCCAGACAGATGTCTCTACGGAAACAAGTATTCCCGACGTTAGTCCAGAGCACTGCGGTACCAGTTCGACCTCTCTCCTACCAAGCTCGGAGTCCAGTGAACATTCAACTAACGCTGAAGACGATGACGAGATACGTACTCGCCCTCATCAGTGCAGGTATACACGATCTGGAAAGTCGTATCTGAAGACTTTCTCGTTTGTACTGTCCAAAGAGAAGGACGGAAAAGTTGTTCCGCCGACATCTTCCCATTCCCACCCACTTCATGCTATTACCCCCATTATAGAGTTACGACAAGTGGAAGCTGAGGCTGCCCCGGACCAATCTTCCTGTGGAGTGGAACATGCAATAAATAGCATGGAAGTGAAGAGGCCAAATGAGGCCTTGGCTTGTTTTGAAGAACAGCAAAACTGCACAACTCGGTGTACCCCTCCATGTTCCCAAATCACGCAACCATCCCCCTTCCAGGTGCCACCCATCCAATAGCACCACCACCGCCCCATCTCCAACGCACATCTCTTGTCTATGCTCCATTTTCGGACATCATTCCTCCTGTCCATTTCACACTCCCCTCGTCATCTGTTGACTGTCACTTCAGATATGAGAGAGTCCACTGTTACAGACGAGGTGGCATCCCGCACCGCAGTCAAAGACTAATAACAGTCAATATTATTAAGAGAGCAAGATGCCCGCAGTCTGTTATCCATCCGAGTAGGATTTTGCTACCGAAAGGAAGTTTGATAATGGATTGATTCAAATTATGACAGCACCCTTCTTGGTCATCCGCGCTCTAAAGAAAATCTGTCCCACCCCTGGGCTCGGCCATTACAGAACGAAATACATCATGTCCGATAAAGTTGACACCATACTTCAGCTACCCACCACCACCCCATGCTGTAATAAAAGCGGCACACTTCACGACAGCGCAAGAATCATCTGCAGATAAGCAGCCACGTGTATCAATGAAATTCATCAACACGACAGAAATTCGAGTGGGGACGAAAGCGACAATCCTTCCTTATTATATTTATATTTACTTCCTTTACACGGAAGGAATATATCATACGACTCCAAGAACATTAAAATTAAAACTTTCCATATAGGGTGTGACCGACTCACCCTACAACTTTCGGGTGTGGTCATCCACCCTCCTGTGACGTCACAAAAAAGTATAAAAGGAGGAGAGCGCGCACTGAAACTTAGTCTTCCCGTCAAAACTCGACCCAAGGGAAGATCGAGCATTAGGCTACTTTCATGTCGCAAACAAAACTCTGCTGTTTTCATTATTAATTTATTACTGTTATTATATTTGGCCAGGAAAAAGTTATGAAGAGGTAGGACAATTAGGATAGGTTAAGCGGTTCCATGCATTTATCACTATGCGGAAATTAGATGTCGCTTGCGGAAGATCTCGTCTTGTCCGACAGCTCAGAGAATTCAGCACCAGCTCATCTAGGGAAGAAGTATCCGTGTACAGCTTTACAGCATAACGGACAGCCATGTAAGCATGCATTCTCCCGCAATTCAGACTTGACGCTTCATGTCAATTGTGATCATCTTTTTCAACGTGCATTTTGTGCGGACTGCAAGTACCTGTCTACAGCTACTCGTTACAGAGTGACACATGCGTTAACAGAAAAGCATCGTGTGTTAGTAGTAACATTACAGCCTGGTGAACAGAGTGAGGACATAGAAGTTCTAGCTAGCCGTTTTGAAACTAGACTTCCAATAATTAATGTACTTCCTACGGGTTTAAGATGGCTAAAACAAAACATACTAAATGGTGACAACCTGACTTTCCACATTTCGTAAGACCAACAACAACAGCATCTGCCACACAATCTCATCGCGCCAGTCACCACCATGATGGCATTGAAGGCATTTTCCTGTGATGGAGGCCTGCACGAGTCACTTTCCTCTCGCAACAACAATATTTTCTTTGTGTATGTGATAGGGGTATATTAGCTTATATTAAGCTACCTAGTGACTTCGTTGCGGAGCTCCCTTGCGGGGATACCTCTGCAGATTCAAGTATCTGTGTGGTACCTTCGGTGAAACCACGTAGAAAGGACACCTCTATGGCAGGATGGCTCTATGTTGTGTATTATTGTGCTCATGTATTGCCAAACGAGTGATTGCTTGTATAGTACGTATTAAATTTGTGACTGTTTAATTATTAACATCTTATCCATTACGCTAAATTAGAATGGACAGGCATACCGGTAACACTAATAGTTGGGATGAAACCGTGTGGTTCAATCTCGGTGGCAATGGTCGCACGGCCCCACTGGAACATCAGTGTTCCACCGGCTCTAGAAGTCGGTCTTTGTATCTTCCGGAGAGATGCGATTGTAGTTCGGATCGACCGGTCGGGTACCGGCCGCACCAGCTAAGCTGGGTACACGCCGCCTGTCCTGGATTCGTTTCCTGAACACGCCCCCCTGGGTAGAGCCATAATCATATATGGGCCTATGAGAGAGATCGCATTGCGAAAACGACTAAGTTCATTAAAGCACATAATGCGCATGCACACGCTTAGATGCTATTTTTGATGGAGCATGTGATTTACGACCAAGATAGGATGACGCTTTTAGTGTACCGAGATGGTACCCTGTAATCCTTTTTGATTACCTATTCCCGTTAAATCTGGCATTAATCAAGACCAGAATTCGACGGGCTTTTTAAATTTGTAAACCATTTCAAAATTGGTTAAGAAATTGCTGAGTTATCCACGGAAAACCCTTCTTGATTATCTTCAAAATATTGCTGTGACGTCATAACCACGTGGGCGCAGAACTTCTAGAATTTTCTAGAACCTTCGACTGGGCTATTATTAGCTACGCGCTGATTGGCTGTTGCTCGAACGATTATTGGTTGGAGCCTGCGCCTGTGATGTCACGAGGAGTATAAAAGGAGATGCGATCCAGAGATCGAGAGCATCCTCGGCCAGGGGCCGAACAGGTTGGATCTGTACCAGCTACTATCAGCGCCACAGACAATACGCGTATTTCTTCGTTATGCGTCGGTTTTTTCTCCAGTAGCTGGCAGTTGCCCAGCCCACTGCACTAAAACAATTTTGTAACTCCCTACTTACGGGAGTAATTTGGAACTTTCTGATTATTCTTCACGAATATCAATATCTACTTCAGAACACGAATTTGCGGTGAGGCCTTTACGGCAGGATGTTCGTTGATGGATGACTCGCCGGATCTGCTGGCCACGCCTAAAAGTGGTATTTCAACCATCCCCGCACTAATATCATGTGGGTTCTTCTGACTTTCGACCACAGCAAGTAAACTCTGCCCGGTGCGTCTTCAGAGCTGGCTGACGTACCCAGCACCATGAAGCTTTGTTTTGTATCTTCGTTTGCCTCTCACAACCCCCGTTTGTGATCGGGTTGTTTACAACTTCCATCCGTGCCATCGGTGTACGGGAACTTTCTTCACCACAGTAGTACTATCGTATCTTTTACTGACTACTTGTTAGACATCCTATTAGGCTTACAGTGCTGAGCGATGTACTCCCGCTATAAATGATCTTGCGGAAATCTTGTTTGCGGAAAACAGCTTGCGGGAACTTTCCAGCTTCCTAAGAATGCATCAACGCACGTCAACTATGGAATGACGTATCAATTTCAGTAACACGGTAGCCTAACTTAAGAATGACTACCGAGTATTCAAGTAACTATACTTCACAGTTTAATTATTTCTCTATATGTGTTTCGTTAATTATATTGTATCCGTAAGAACGGTCCCGATGACTAAAAGGAACAGTAACGGTCTTAGGACCGCTAGTTATAATTTCTGTATTTGTTTATAATTATTCTAATTTTCCTCAATGGGTTGCTAACCGCACTATAGGAGGTTCGTTAACCTGTACTAATATATATAACTTTGATCATTTGATACTGTATTGATTGTTCTGGTTGTATTATGTATATATATGGCCAGTGGCCATCCGTTCATATGTTTTGCTTATTTATAGAAAATGTAGGACTGCAGTGCACATAGGAAACACTATACAGCAACATTTATATATACAGCACTTTCTCCCGCCATCAACAATTTTTCACTGAGGTCGCTGTCCATGCTATAACTCTGTTTATCCCGGCATGCTACCGACTAAACCTTTTCTATTCAGCTCGATAGGATAGGTTCAAAATGATTAGAGACACTTTCTTCATTACCAACTCAGTAATGAACTCTTCTCTTCCGGCAGTGCGATAATCTAGCCCGGCACTCCGGTAAGACTCATAACTCAAAGATTTTGTCTCTCTTCATGTTCCACTCAGCCTTTTGGCTTCTTAATTGTTTGTCCCCATCCGCACCATGGGCTGATCCGACTCTGGGAAACTGTTGGGGTTTCCGAGCAGTGATGGCCAAGGTGCAGTATCACACACATTCCCCGTGTATCTTTGGATACTTAGTAGTTAGTACTTCAGCCAATGTAGGAAAGTACTGCGAAAACATATTAATTATTATTTTATTTACTGAGCAAACCTCCCGCACTGCAGTGCAAAATAGGGCAACTTGTATATAAACCTAGTGACAGGTTAAACGGACTTCCATAGGACCCGGTGACGGGCGAGATGCGTATCCCCACCAAATTCCGTTAGAATGTCTGGGCATGATATTTAGATCTGCCACGCCATTGCGGGAAGGACATTTACTAATTCAGCATACTAAGAATTACATAAGACGGTAACGGGAGAATCCACTGGGAATCGCTCGCCCTGTCTTCATGTAAAACAGCACGCAACCCTATAGTCATAATCTCACTAGGTATGGTCTTTTCTTTCCTAAACATTTTTTTGGCTGAAATATTAGAGTGGGCCCATTTTTGCCTACTACTCTTCTCCCGCTTTGAGCGGTGGCGACACCTTCCCGAGACAGAGGCCCGCACGAGGCACTTGCCCCTCACAAGGATTCAGCGACGACGGTCCACGCCAGGATAATACTCCTCACCCAAACTAGCACTAGGAGTAGTGCCCGCGCGGGGCACCTAACTTTTCGTCCGAGATAACCTTCTTTCTTTCAGCTTAGAGGTATAATAACTTATATTAAGTTAAGTAGTTAAGTCTCATGTATGGGAGCCTCCCTTGCGGGGATACCTCTGCGGACCTACGAGTTTGTGTACCTCCGGGAGCCCCGGTACCTCCGGGAGCCCCATTAAAAGTTCATCCACCTGTCTCTATGTCTCGTATTTTCGTATGCTCTTATTGTAGTTTTATCTAGCATATTATAATTGTTTAGGTAAACTCATTGTATAGACTTAAATTTTTAGGTCACCAAATCAAATCTTGTAAGTCCATAGATCACGAAATTGCTATGGACAGGCATACTGGTGACACAAATTCTTGGGATGAGACAGTTGTGTTTAATGTTTGCAACGATGGTCGCACGGCCCCACCGGAACGATTGAGTTCCACCGGCCTTAGGAGCCAGTTTTTGTTACCGGCAAGGCAGTCTCGTACAAGGTCCATCACCCCGAGACCGGATGCTAACCAGCATCATCACTCGTCGTGCATTTGCGGCACAGCGAGTCGACATAGTACACCGGAACAGCCCGACACTACCCAGCGAGCTACATGATACAGGATTCGCAACCCCAAGATCCGCAGTTAACCAGCCCTCCCACACATCATGCACTTGCGGTGCGATGGAACGGAACGACATGGCAGACCAGCGCCTACCCCCGCGAGCTACAGTTGGGCTAGATAACCGAGTAGAATGATATTTTATGCCTAAGCAGTGTGATGGGTTGAATGTGTGTGTGTGTGTGTGCGTGCGTGCGTGCGTGCGTGCGTGCGTGCGTGCGTGCGTGCGTGCGTGCGTGCGTGCGTGCGTGCGTGCGTGCGTGCGTGCGTGGGGGGTAATGCTATTATGAATCCAAAACACTTGCGCTGCAATTTCAGTATAATATCGAACATTACTCTAATTCAGCTTATAAAGTAAAGCTGATTGAAATGAATGACTATAAGCTGGATATTCTGGGTAGAACACGTGGGTCTCGTGCTTCAGACTTTTGTTGAAAGAGTGGACATTTATTGTGATGGACAAGATCCTTAAGTTCTGAATGAAACCAGTGCCAGTGGGACCACTAGAAACAATCAAATATGTCCCTCTTGAAAAGCTTAAGGAACCAGGTGTAGTTGGCATGAGCACGTACGTCATGACCATCATGATAAGCATTGCCATGATGCTCATTATCATACATACATTGAACGCTTTCTATAAATGAATTGATTAATGTGTTAAAAACAAGTCTGGCATATTTGTTAGCGGGGTGCTATCAGGGATTCGAGCAAAGGCGATGACACCCCTGAATTCATCGAGATTGTTGAGATTAAATGAGGGGATCTATAGACGGAAACACTTCTCCACTAGGCCCCACTGGACTCCAGCAATAATGTCCTAAGCAGATTCACCCAGACTTATAAAATCTAAAAACACTGCTTACATAGGGAAAAACTACTTAGCGTGAGCAGTGCTGTCAAAGTAATTAGAATTGCCACTATGTACAGATACCCGCACTTGATCTGACCTTGTTTTTATATGATTTTATTTCCACTCACGAGTAAACATTTCCACCATGCCTTTGAATTTACTGACCTATATGGCCTGTCCGTAAATGTTGTCAACAGCATGTTCACAATTGTTCCACTTTCATATAAGCGTGTATAATTGAATGATTTGTATGCATGTGTAAGAATGTATAGTTAAATGTATGCATGCATATATGGACAGTATTATTGTTAAAGCGGTCCTTAAAAAGAACTAATTATACATGATTTATATGCTCCATTTACTAATTTAAACAATTAACCTAGACAAAAAATAAAAAACGTGATAAAACAGCGAGATCTACTCATAAAACAATCACGTTGACGTGTGGCGTGTACAAGGGAATGCTGTGGAGTTTCTTTCTGTATTAATGAATCTCTAGCTAGCGTAGTCATTTGTAATATCACCTGTTTTTGTCCTCCTGACCCACATGAACTTCTGCAATCTAAAATGCACAAATATGGTGTGTTAAAAACATAATAAATTGGATTGACTTATTCTTAACAGGTCAGAAACGATGTGTAATAGTCAATGGTGTTAAATCAAACGTTGCTGAAGCGTCTGGTGTACATACAAAACTGCTCTAGGCCCATTACTGTTTTCAGTCTACATAAATAATATAGTCCAGGAAATTTCCTAAGCGATCAGGCTATTCGCTGGCAAAATTAATGTGTTCTGAGGCTGTAACTGCAATCAGTACTTTGCTTTTGACCACCCAAAATGTTTACCTTCCTCGGGTCCATTCTTTATCTGAGTGTACCGAGTCCTACTTTCTTGAGGTCACCTCACAGCACGCATAACAGATTTATGCAATGATGTCCTCGCCTGAACTTATATTTGCTAGCTCCCATTAGGGCGAATTCCAAGGCTCTCTGTGCTTGTGTGTCATCTGACACCCTTAGCACATGGCCAAACATGGACCATCTTTGCTGGGTGACTTTTACGGAAAGCGGAGTATTACACATCTTGTATAGTGCATCATAGGAAATTATGTTGTCTGGCCACCCGTGTCCAGTGATGGTGCAGAGGTGTTGTCGATGGCAGGCATAAATCTTGTCTAGAGCTGCCTTTGGAGCTGCCCACCTGTTACAGTTAGACAGAATCCAGGATATACAGGTTGTGTTATATGAACATAGTATTTTTGTCAATGGCATCTTTGATCTATGATCGTGTATACTACCGAGAAATTGACGACCCTAGTGACTGTGTCCAACAAGAAATAAACATGTTAGGTAACTGGGCTACCACTTAGAGAATGTTCTTCGAACTAACAATATCCAACATGAGCCTAACGAGAAAAAACCCCCAATTTCGACTACACTAAAAGGAACTAGTCTAAGTTTGGTTTCATCAGTAAAGTTTTTGGGTGTCAACATCACAAATAATCTAAGCTGGAACAAACTTTGAAAGGTATTTGAAAAGGAAATTGTCCAAAGAATCGGACCAGTCCTTAACCAGTCAAAGAGTAGGCATCAGTTTGGGTTTACAAAGAAGTGCCATTCGACCAATGCAGCCTTTGTACTCACTGAAACTATTGCTGTGGCCATGGATAATAAGATTAAGCAATACATCATATATATGGACTCGAGCAAGGCCTTTGATATTGTAAATCATCCAAGCCTCATGAATGCCATCTACAAACATGAAATCATGGGCAAGATGTGGTCCATCATTGACAGCATGTACACTGGTATTGGCGCAGCTGTCAAATGGAAGGGCAGTGTCTCGAGAACATTTTCTGAGAATCAAGGAATCCGCCAAGGTGGCGAGTCGCCAACGGACATATTTAATAGCAGAAGTAATGGTATTCTTGCCAGGTGTGAAAGCCATCCAGCTACATTTAAGATTGGGACAACTACAGGTGCTATTATGTGTGCTGACGATCTGGCACTAGTCGCAAGCAATCCCCAAGTTATGCAGCAGCTGATCAACGAGGCACAGTTAGAAGCAGTAAATGAAAGATACCTGCTTAGTAGCACCAAGACAAATTACTATTGTGATTAAAGGTACACAACCAGCACATGTCAGCCTTAATGAATTCCTCTGCATTCCTCCAGGAAGGAAACACATTTTGGTGTCATAAGAAATGTTGCCTGAACTATTCAACACACCATCGAGAGAAGATTAAACTCAAAGACGTGCCGCATACTCCCTAATGGGTGCAGGCCTCTATGGCCTTAATGGATTAAATCCTATTGCTTCGAAGCATATGTGGGACACCTATATTATGCCAATACTCATGTATGGCCTAGAAGGCCTGAACCTCAAGCAATCAGCATTGAAATTGAGTTCTATCGAGTGAATTTAAAGCGCATTCAACACCTTCCATCTAAATGTGCCAATGCAGCCAGTTACCTATTCCTCTGAGCCTGAGGAAAACTGTGTCATTGTATGTTAATGCGCACTGGGAAAGGAAATTGAACGATGAAGCTGCGGAGAAGACCACACTTCAGTACCTGGATCTATATGCCTTTAGGACTGGTCAGCCATATAGGATAAGGGATGGCTGTAAAACAGAGAAAACTTCAGTGCACAAGGCTACAATCCATGCTAAACCTTTGATGCAGAGGTACAACCTGCTTGGAGGATCAACAAGAAATCGAAAAGCCTGAACTACATGCCCTCTCTGTTGCGGTGAAGAGGAAACAATGATGCACTTCCTTGTTGTATGCCCATTGCTCCACCATGTTAGATCAAAGCATATAGACAACGTTCTGAACCTCCTAAAGCATTCTGGTCTCCCATCAACAGACGAAACCTGTCTGCAAGCCATCCTGGAAGTGGAAGCTCTGGCCCAGTCCTGGGCAAGGATGTTAGCATATGCTTTCCCTCCGACCATTCTCGTTCCCCTGATATTGAAGAAAGTCAGGGAGTAGGTTTACGACATCAGTCTGATTCACCCTCTGTTGTACCGGAGGAATTGGTTTCTGGACCTGCTCGATCTGTTAGTGGAGATCACTCGCCATCTCCAATTTGTCTGGATCTACTATTTAAGTCAGGGGGAAGTGTCTTCATCCGAATCCAGATATTTTCAATCTGTGCATGCATAATTCTCAGGTCCGCAATCAAACGGTTGAGGATTGCAGATTCTCTGACTTCTTCCTATCTTTTTAATCTGACCTGAAGGATCAAGTTTTGACAGGAAAGCATTTTGAACCTTTGGTTCTGTATGTTTAATTTTATTGGCTCTTATTTCTGATTTTTCGAGTTGTGGTAGCCTCGGCAAAGAGGCGTTGTGATATGCAAGCTCTTCCTACAGAAGATGATAAGTTTAAGATTATTGGAGAATGTTTAGTTCTTTATCCTAGAAGCGCTTACCTATCCAAACTCAGTTTAGTCTTCATCCATCGCAACCGATTGTCCTTAAGAGTCTCACTAGTTTTGATAAATTCTGGTGTCCGGTCAGCGATTTTAATATTTATAAGACCTGTTCTGCTTTTAAAAGGACGATTCCTTCTCATTTTTGTGTCAGCTACCTGGAATAGGTATCCAGACCGCCCTCCAAAAAAATACCGCTCTCTGGATTTGTGAAACAATTAAAATATGCCATGAACTAGCTTATTCTGGAGATGAACACATTTCAAATGTTAATGTTCATGCCATGACAACTTGAATTTCATTGACTTTTTTGCCGGATTATCCATATTCATCGATGAAGTCATTCAGGTCGCTGGCTGGAAATGTGATTCAACATTTATTAACCTTTACTTAAAAGATCAGAGCCCAACTGCCTCCTTTTTCTAAAAACATTACTAATTTTAAAAACAAACTGAGTTCCATATTCCGAGCTCATCTCTCCATTAAGAGATTGTCTGTATTACATGATTGGTGGGATTATTTATTTATACTATCCTCATTTGAACCTTTTGTTCATTTGGTTCAGTTTGTAATCAACAGAGTGAAGTTGATTTAGTTACACTTTTTAATTGTCTTATTTGATCTTTGTTTGATTGTTTTATTCAATCTTCCTTTAAAGGTTCTCAAATCTCCACCCACTGATTGGCTTTGAAGTGAGGCACTACCCAATTCTACTGGTTTAGCAAGTAGTGATTGAATGTTATAGATGTTGGCGGTGTGATAAAACTACAATATACCCCACCCCCTCTCGGGTTGGTCCGTAGTTTTACCCACCTAAGCATACTTACCATTCAATCACTGTGACCCGGTCTCATTCACCCCACGTGGGAATGATGTGAGAAATAGATTGTTGATAGTGATTTTCCTTGTTAAGTAGGAGAATGTGCGCACACACGTGTGTATTCACCTTAGACTGATATAAGGGTTGTAGACAAGCCAGTCTATATAAGTGTGATAGGAAGGAAGTGAATTCATTCCAGAAGCCTAGAATAGGATACAGGATTTATTGTTACCCTATCTTGAGACTCAAAGGATATGTTGAATTTTTTCTGAGGCTAAATGATGTTTGGTTGGATTTAGCAAGTTGTGATTGAATGGTAAGTATGTTTAGGTGGCTAAAAAGACTACAGACCAATCCCAGGGTTCAGAAAACTCTGTAAATCCTACTAAGAAATTTACAGAATTAATCAGGGAAAAAACATATAACCCAGCTACTTGAGGAATGCGCGGCGAAAATAATGTCTTTTGGATATTTCGCCATAACTAGTAAAGATCGTGTCAAAATTTTCGTTTTTAAAATTATCGGAATTTTTCAGTGCCAGAATGCCACTTATTCAAAGATACATTTGGATATATAAAAAATTTTAGAATTTTTTTTTCTAGATCGCGACCGCCGTATTTGGGTAGAGCAGTTTAGTAAATACTAATATTCTACCGAATCTCTGAGTTAAGGGAAACTTTTAGTTTAAAATATTTTTTTAATTTGTTCAGCTAATATATTCAGAAACGCTACACTACTGGATCCAGTAGTAAGACTCGATATTCACTCTGTTTACATCGTGAACCTTATTGTTTTCCATGGCACTATTTAAAGAGTTATCTTTGCGACTTTTGGTCAAAATAGCAGCAGGCTTGTTTATTTTTAGCAGCTCAGTAAACTGCCATGCCTCTTCGTTTTTGCAGTCAGTCGGTGGGTGGGTCTATCACAAAAGCTTATTTCGGGATATATTTTCAAGAGCTTTTGTTATACAGTATTCAAACTTCGAGGAAATGTTGCCCGTGGGCTTCTGAAGATATGAGATAAATTTGGGCTGAAAAGCTTAATTTGGGCTAACCCACGGCGACTAGATTAAAATGATTATTTTGGAAACTATGTGTCCGAAAGACATAATTTTTCAATAACTCTACATTAGAGATCTCGGCCAGACTTGTGTTGAAGGTTGACGGTTGGGTCCTGAAGATGTATGAGAAATCTGAGGTCAACGGTCAAAATATCAATGTCACAGTGATACAAATTAAAAATTCATCCAAACGGGAATGACGCGGATATTGCACAAATGTGTGCTCATTTGCTTAAGAAAAGGGGTCATTGGGCTCGTTTGACGGGTGGTCGTAGGGTAGCAACTTAATAAATCAACATGCCCCTTAGTCAGTCAGTCAGTCAGTCAGTCAGTCACAAAAGCTTATTCCATGGTGTTGTTTCAAGAGTTTTTCCTATACAGTAATCAAACTAGGTGTTGGTGTAGCACGGATCGACCGGACGGGTGCCGGCCAGCCCAGCAAGGCTGGGTACGGACCGGCCATGTCAGATTCGTTCTAAAGAGCACACCTGGGTAGAGTAATAAGCGTATGTAAGCCCTATACGAGAGGTTTCTTGTTAAAAATCGGCCGTCCGATAGAATGCGTGGTGCGCATGCGCGCGCGTCAGAGCTTCCCTGACAACACGTCTCGGAATTGGAAGCGAGTGCTTACCTATAGTGTACTGAGTGGGTACTCCTAAATGCTTATAATTTATCCATTATCGGTTTTCTTGGTACGATTTAGGACCAAAATTAAACGAGCTTTTCAAAACTGTAAACTATTTTAAAATCGGCCCAGAAATGGCTGAGCTATCGTCGAAGCTCCCCGCTAAATTATACTCGGAATATCGCTATAACTTCGTAGCTGCGTGTATATATTAAACTAAATACAAAGATCGGTGTACATGTGGTCGATGCGTCACTAGCATACCAGCACACTGATTGGCTGGCGCCCGGCCGCTGATTGGTTGAGGCGCCCAGCCCTGACGTCACAGCGAGTATAAAAGGGGTGAAAAACCAAGGATCAGGAGCATCGCTGGCGTGGAAGCCAGCCCGCGCAGGAAGACTGGACCACCTTGATGACGGATGTAACTTGCTGACCTACCAGTGATCTTCACTTCAACCGGTGTCTTACGGAACCCAGCACATCCGCGGTGTAGGACATCCTCGACCTCCACAGAATTTGGATACTCCCGGACGGCCATCCGGGAGTAATAAACTAAATTTAAAGTTAGCCCTTCCGCATCCGGACTTTCCTAAGTGCAACTTTTACGGGAGGGTCCGTGCGGGCCCGGAATGTAATCCTACACGATGTGGCGCTACAGTGATTCTTGGTGGACGACTCGCTGGATCTGCCAACCACAGTGAAAAGTGGACACTAAATTCTGCACTGCATGTCGTGTGTGTTTTAATTAACTTTTCGACTACAGTCTGGTGGACTTTGCTAGATGCGCCGCAAGAGCTATGCGACACATCCCACACCATGTGCCTAGTTATGTATCCGCTTAAAATTATTATACAGCCCTCTCTGTTAATGTGCAACCGTTAACTTTATTGCTTCCGTCGCCACACTTTCTCACTTCTATATAAATTATGATTTAGTTATAGAGACTATCTAATAGATGCTACGCCACTGTTATGTTTCACTGACATGAATATGCACCGTATCCACCCTGCCTGGAGGAGTCAGCTGGCGGAGACCAGCTGCAGAAATCGCCTTCGGAAACCTCTCCAGCTCCAAAGGACGTGTCAACTCGTGCTATGAATATGTTAGCGCCTCAATTTCAGTAACATAGTAGCCTAGCTGTTCTGTACCGACGACTATTAGGTACTCAAGTAACTATACTATTGTACATCTAATTATTATTTCCGTATCAGGATGGTAGGACAGATACTCTTTATCTACCAACATACTGAAAGAATTACCAAAATCTGCCGTCTGAATGTATGCATTTAATCCTACAAGCGTATATTTCACCATGGCCATATATAGTGATAAAGTTGTTTGCAAAATGGAATGTGCTTGTTATACATAATTATCAAAGGTGTCTCTGAGTCTGGATTTTCAGAGGTCTAGTATAAAAATTGAGAATACTAGGCACTGTTAAACTCCCTTCCGGGAAGCCCAAATCCTAAGAGTTGCGGACGGATCACCACCACTCACTATACACAGCTCTGGTGGACATTTTATCACGACTGACCTGGGCAAAGAGGATACAATTCCAGAGTGGCGTAAGGAACAGTTCACATATGACGAGCCCTTGCATCCGTTTTAGGTGATCCCAGATCATTACTAACACCAATTGAAATAGCATAATCTGAGAAGGCACTCTACAGCCTTGAAAATGGACATGTATCTGAAGCTGATGCTATGAGCAATGAACTATTCAAATATACAAGGGGCGTTATCATAAAGCCGATCATGCACCTTATCAAGTCAGCCTTTGTGCACTGTCGTTCAATCGATGCTCTATGCCAAAGCACTATTTTCGAGCCAATCCGAAGAAGCTACTCAGCCCCCAGTCAATCTGCAGCCCTTTGTGCTCCTTAATATCATATGGAAAGTCCGATTCAATGTTACACGATGCTGCATTCGAGACAAGAGCGATGACATCACTGGATCCTATCAGAGTGGCAATTAAACCCTCAAAGCTCCTAGATGCATTACACCAGGAAAGTTGCAATGAAGTTGAGCTGCAACTAGTCAGACTACTACTGGCACACACCATCCTGAGAGTGCAAGTCAAGAAGTGAATTCTACAAAATTTGAGACGTCAATCGACTCCCAACATGGAGATGTTCTGTCCCCTGTGCTTTCCACCTGCTACATTGCTACAGCCTTTAAATTTGTACGGGAAAATTGCACAAGACCAACCCTCCCCTCCCAGTGTCCATACTGGCTATGTGGCTAGATATGGAATATGGACTTATAGACATTGAAAGGAAATCCCTTGATGAACTACTCCAGATAGTTGCACACAAATTAAGAAATGAAAATCTTAAAGAATAGGATGATCCATGTGGCGGTGGACCATCGAGGAAGAGTACAATCCTGAGCTCATTGCTCTGCAGTACTTCTGAGAGCACGTGACATCGCTGCACGCTGCATAATTGGAAACGGCTTGCCATTCGTTCTGGAAAGCTGTGGATTCGTAGATCAAAGATGCCCTTGACAACGCAAGCTGCATATCCTTGATGCTATACAACTGTAACCGCTGGACAGCTCCAAAGTCAGCAATACACATGCCTGCCACCACAAACACATCCGCACCACATAGAACCAGACAGCAGACAGCGTAATTGTCAATGATCCACTAGACTATATATGTGTAATATAACGCTGCTGTCTGTAGAAAGTCGCCCACCAAAGATAGTCCATGTTTGACGGTGTGCTAAGGATGCCTGAAGATATACCCGCACAGAGAGCCTTGGAATGCTACCTACTGGGAGCCAGTAAGTATAAATATAGAGCCAGGTGAGTACGTCATTTCATAAATCTGTTAAGCATGCTGCGAAGCGACCTCAATAAAACAGGATTCAGTACACTCGGATCAAGAATGATACTAAGGAAGCTAACGTTGTTGGCCGATGACAAGACACAGTGGTCAACGCGATGAACGAGTGATGGCTGTTGTATGATGCTTCTACTATTACAGCCGCAGAATATAGTACATCATCATCATCATCATCATCATCATCATCATCATCATCCATCATCATTATCATCATCATCATTAGACATCGCCCGTTTGTCCTTGTGGAGTAGCAGAACAGACCACAGAGCACATACTTCAATGTTGCAGTAAGTATCAGCTGCTGAGAGACGAGATCTGGTCTTTATCAACCTCTTTTCTTGAAAAGTTGTATGGGCCTGTGGAAGAACTGCAGAAAACCACAGATTTCATCTTGAGAACGGCTCTCCAAGTGTGATACCAGCGATCGAAAAGAAGAAGAAGATCATCATTAGACTAAGTTTTGTGAGAATCGCATTTGTTAGGTAATGTATCTAACATTTACACCCCTTATTACCTTACCATTCCACTGATATTAGCAAGTGATGTAATGTTGTTTCCACGGTACCTTTTACCGAAAGTTAGTTAATTGCATTTAAATTTGGTGCGTGACATTGGTATAATAAGGGGCATGTTCAGTGAATATGTTTATATTGTCACTGGTGATGAATATTCGCAGTCTGCACTTTGGGACTGATTGTGCATGGATTGGAAATGCACTAATGGGAAGCTACTTGTCCTTGTTTAATGAACGAGATGAGTAGACAGAAAACCAACTTGTCCCCCTTATAGTCTAGTAACCAATCTGGAAGGCCTTAAAATTGAGTTCGTGGTCAGGTCCTGGCAACTTGTTTGCCATATAATCTTGAAAGTAGATGCCCTTGGCATATTATTTTTGCTGGATGCCAAGATCTTTTTGTTGTGGGTGGTAGTGACCTGAACATTTCATTTTTAGCTCACCTGGTCTGAAGGGATAAGTGAGCTTATGCCATGGTGACCGACAGTCGTGTGTCCATCCATCGTCCGTCTGTCGTCCGTCTGTCAACTGTTCCTTCTTCTCAAGAACCAGTGGGACGATTTCAATTATATTTGGCAGAAGCATCCTTAGAGTATAGAGATTGAAGTTTGTTCAAACGATGCCGATTGGCCAATTTGGCTGGCTGGATTTTTGCCGATTTTTAGAAATGTCTAAAAATCTTCAAAACCGCTAGGGGCTAGGGGCAAAACTCATGAAATGTCATCTAGAGCAAGAGTTCAACCAAGTTTGTTCAAGGGAACTTGACTGCCCAAATAGTTCAGCGGCCCTCTTGGATGGCCTAGCTTTTGCGAAAACGACTTCTCCAGAAACGCTGAAGAGATCAGGCCAAAATAGGGGAGATATGCTTAGGGACAAAGGGTCAATAAAGTTTGTTCACGGCAAGTTGAGCCATCAAAGAACATGGCCACCGTTGGCCAATCAAAAATGTTTTGGGGTATTCTGATTTCAAATTTACCATTTTCGAAATTGTTGGATAAACGTTTTGGCGGCCATCTTGGACCACTTTACCGCCAAAAGCTACCATACTAAAGCAATGGGAAATTTAAACTGTCTTCTCGATAACCACTGGGCCGATTCAATTATATTTGGCAGGAACAATCATTAGAGCATAAAGAAACGAACCAGATCTGCCAATTTGGTCAGTGGCCATCTTGGATTTTGGCAGATTTTTCGAAATATCTTGAAAAATCTCCGAAACCGCTTTGGGCATCGATTCAAAATTCATGAAATATGATCTAGGGGAAGAGCTGAACCAAGTATGTTCAAGAGAACTCGATTGGCCAAATAGTTCGACGACCATCTTGGATGACCTAGTTTTCGTGAAAACGACTTCTCCAGAACAGATAAACTGATCGGGCCGAAATTTGTCAGATATAATTAGGGACTAACGGCCATTATAGTTTGTCCTGGTAGTAACAAACATGTCAATATCGGAGACGCTTTTACTCAAGAGTCATCGGCCTAGAGGTCACCAAGTTAATACCAAGAATGTCCTTTCACATAAATTATCCCCAGTGTCAATGTCAATGTTCGAGTTGACATGACTATCCCCAGTGCCAATGTTAATGTTCGAGTTGACATGAATTATCCCCAGTGCCAATGCCAATGTTCGAGTTGACATGAATTATCCCCAGTGCCAATGCCAATGTTCGAGTTGACATGATTATCCCCAGTGCCAATGTTAATGTTCGAGTTGACATGAATTATCCCCAATGCCAATTTCAATGTTCGGCTTGACATGAATTACCCTCAGTGCCTATGCAAATGTTCCATTTACCAAGTGAAATGAGAGCAGCCACATCAAAATCATCCTTAAAAGACAGTTTTCGGTATCCGCGAGGACATTTAATTACATTGTCGTCACGATCGTAGATGGCTCTGCACTACCATGGGTAATCCGTTGGTCCATGAATGGCATAGTTGAGGACTATGCGACAAACATGAAATATGCCATTACAAAGAGATCGGAAATGTGGACTACCCTAGCATTTGATTGGTAGCATGGTCATAGTACAAAGAGTGTCATGAGAAGTGCAAGATCTACTGGAGCAAGTCCACCAGTTGCAATTGAACAGCAAGTTACCACCACAGGAAATGGTATTGAGTGTCTGAAAATAAGAAGCAGCTAATAAGCTCTGTTGTCAACCTTCTAACCGAGGATAAGTCATTCCATGCATAAATTGGTTCTGATTGGAGAGGAAGCTGCATCATTTGAGATCGGAAATATGGGCGTAGCAGCAACAAGAACAGATCTGGCAACAACACGCGAAGAAGCAAACAATATACTTGTTCAGCAGTTATGGTCTAATGCTGTGTGCCAGAACCGACGAGTGAAGTGAGATAACGGTTGTCTCGGATGACAAGGATGATTTCTTTGTACTTCTTATGCGTTACTACCACACAACAAATATGACAAATCATGTTACTATGGAATCAGCAATTAAGAGTTAGTGTGAGTAGTTAACGAAATCAAACCAGCCCGGCGCTTTCTGGCTGTAACACTGTGGTCTGTAGCTAGGGGATAGACAAGGGGCTGCTTTAAAGGAACTGCGGGCGCGATCACACTCCGCCACATCTTGGTATGATGGCCACTCTGATAGAATGTGTGATTGTGCAATCCACCACATTTATGTCAGCTTGTCATGGACACAGTTCTAGCGAGTAAATGTTGGAAACACATTTGAAGGTATTAGCATCCAGATCAGGACGCGGCCTCGTCGGCGCCATTCCAATCTGTGCTGTTTTCCTCCGACCAATCAGGTATTTGAGAATGTTAGAAGGGCCCATCACTGAGCCATCATTGGCAGACAAAAACCCACCACAACTTGATCCGGAATTGTATCAATGAACAAAGGGCAAAATGAGTAAAACACTCCTCTCTTCCATTTAACACAGCACTTGCTCCAGCGTTTATTATGCGTCTTATCAGGTGCGGGTGCAAGGGTGTCACCCCATGTAGACCTAATGCATGTAGCTGCATTGTGCATAACTTTGAGGTGTACAATATTTTGTGCCTGTAAAAATACTTTCCGCACGCGGAAGGTAACAACGTCGTTTCGTTTCCAGAGTCCAGACTTCATGGAACTAATGTGAGTGTGGCGAGTGCGGCGGTGTAAGAGTGTAGGAAATTTGGTTTAATTGTTTATGTGATAGGTGATGCCAGAAAGTAACAACCTAGTTTCGTTTCCGAACTTCGTGGAACTAATGAGTGTAGACAGTGTATGAAGTGCAGCAGTGTTGAAAGCTAGGCATGTAGGAAAACTGGTTTGGTTGGTTAGTTTAGCCACTCAAGTAAATGACTTTAACAGCCATATTATATATCCAATAACATCAGGTAGAAACCATTTACTGAATAAGAAACAAATATATCTTAAATCTAATTACATGTAGAATGATGTTTACATATATATGTTGCTATAAATACAGTCAAAATGTATAGCGGCCAGCAAATGGACAATCAAAAAGTCGTCACTAAAAGCTAACAGTCTCTTATTAAAACACAATTCCTATACTAAACAGCTTTTGGGCCAACTCATCTTAAAGAACAAACATCTTTTGGCCGCGAATGGAGATAATTGATACAGACAGGTTTAACTGTATATCATGCATGTATGTTACTCATCAAAGAGCTCGGCTACCTCCTAGGTTCTGGTAGCCGCTATATTATTCACTATTGAATTATGTAATACTTTGCCAAAATGGATTCCTCGACCCCTGAAAACCCATAACTAGACACCAGAATTATCATTCTAGATTTACCATGAAGCAGATTAGAGCCCAACAGAGGACATGGTAGTCATTATTGGCGGTCAGATTGACTTGGATTCATTGACCCTTAAAACTATCATCTTATTATAATGTGAAGGAAGTAATAGTTGAAAAAATGAAATGGTGGCAATTTTGAATTTCTGAAAACGCTCAAAGGCGGACAAGGTCCACCAGGCAGATTGTGAATGAGGACACCCTTGGTTATACATATCAATAAAAAAAATAAACTGTATACAAAATTGCCAGGTTCAGCCACGATTCTGTAGCTCTGTTATATTCTTAACCAATACACGTTTGCTTAAGAGTAGGTGATTTAAACGAATGGATATCTTAATAATTAAACTGTTATTTTCTTGGCATCCACCAAAAATCATGGAGCTATTGGCTGTACTTCACGAATCAAGTGTCAAACACAAGTCGCCAAACCGGACCACGAATCGAACACATTTGGATTTGGCTACTAGACTATTAGCACAATTCGAGCAGAATCACTTGATAATGTTTAATTTCATAGATAGTAGAGAACTTATAGTACTTTTTCAGGAAAAGAATATGATGAAGCTGGATTTTTGCATACCGGGTACCGCTTCGCTACCGCATTAGTAACAACATACTAAAAGCCCCCCCCCCACACCACCCACACACACACCCCACCCCCACGAGTTTCCTCCTTGAGCTAACTCCATAAATCAATTAAATATCTTAATTAGCTTATTTCGACAACAATTCCAAAATTTACAGAAATTGCTAGACTATGGTATCTACTGAAAGGGAATACTGTATACAGCTTAAAATATAATGACTAAAGTGAAAGTCACTTCATAGCTGACTAATTAGACAATTGATTATTATTAATCCCGGCATAAAACAGCATAAAATAAAACTTTTTCAGAAGTATATTGTATATGGTATCTATTGATAGAAAATCATCGAGTGAACTGGCAAATTGCAATAGGAAGAAAATAGATCCAATAGTTAATTAAAGGTAATGTTCTATTTTTATGCAATCTAATGGAATATGAATTGATTTTCCCTGTTGAATTGAAATTGAATTGTGCATAAAAACTATGCAACGTGAATGCGTTTTATTTAAATTGTGTATGTTGTGCCTCGTGAAATGGTGGAAAAGCCATTCAATTAAGAAGAAGGGCTTCCTCAGTCGCAAAGAATTATGGGTAATGTCAAAACCCATAAACGAATCTCTCGATGCTGACACTGACAGCGATGAGTTTGTGAATGCTACCGTACGCTACATATTTTCCGGCGTGCTCTTATGGTTCAACGTTTTGGTGACAGCTTGATATTGAATCACATCAAGATATTTGTGCGGTAGAATATGAAAATTCAGTAATGTTTACACGATTGGAAGCGGAAAACGATCCCGTCAAGGGGCGTTCGCCCCAGTCCCAATTAGCCACATTGTACCGCTATTATTATGGTACAATTGTAATACGCTTATTTTTATGTATAGGTGATTTCAGCGATTTTACACAATATTGTACACACCTACACCAGTTCCATAACCCTATTCTATGCATTGGGCATAAGAAAATGTTTATTCACATTTTGCGTGTAGGATACGCATACATGAGTCTTACAGCTTCATTCATCGCTAATATCAGTCATCCACACAGTCAGTTGGTCGGTCGGTCAGTGGGTTGGTCAATCGGTGGGTGGGTGGTTTGGTCTGTCAGTCCGTCAGGCATGCAGTCATCTGACCTGTCAGTCTTGCAGTCTGTCAGTCTGTGTCACTCATGCAGTCATCCGATTTGTCACTCATGCAGTCTAGACTGTCAGTCTCTATTCCTCCTGCAGCGATTCGATCTCTCACTCATGCAATCCGTCAGTCTGTCACCCATGCAGTCATCCGATCTGTCATTGCTGCAGTCATCCCATCTGTCACTCATGCAGTCATCCGATCTGCCACTCAAGCAGTCATCGGATCTGTCACTCATGCAGTAATCCGATCTGTCACTCAAGCAGTCATCGGATCTGTCACTCATGCAGCCATCCGATCTGTCACTCATGCAGTCAAGTCAGTTGGCCACTCGGTCAGTCGGTCAGTGGGTTGTTCTGTCAGTGGGTGGGTGCTGGGTGGTTTGGTCTTCCCGTCAGTCCGTCACTCATGCAGTCATCCGATCTGTCACATATGCAGTCATCTGATCTGTCACTCTTGCAGTCCTTCAGTCTGTCACTCATGCAGTCATCCTATCTGTTACTCATGCAGTTTGTCACTGACGCGGTCCGTCAGTCTGTCACTCGTGCGCTCATCCGATCTACCACTCACGCAGTCCGTCAGTCTGTCACCCATGCAAGTTATTCGATCTGTCACTCATGCAGTCACGGATCTGGCACCCATGCAGTTATCCAATCTGTCACCCATGTAGTCATCTGATATGTCACTCATGCAGTCATCCAATCTGTCACTCTTGCGGTTGGATGGTCGGTCGGTCGCTCATGCGGTCAGTCGGTCGGTGGATGGGTGGTCTGGTCTGTCAGTCTGTCTGTCCATCAGCCCGTCACTTATGCATTCATCTGATCTATCACTCATGCGGTCAGTCGGTCCATCAGTATATCACTCATGCAATCATCCAATCTCTCAATCATGCATTCATACGATCTGTCACTGATGTGGTCCGTCAGTCTGTCACCCATGCAGTCATCCGATATGTCACTCATGCAGTCTGTCAGTCACCCATGCAGTTATCTGATCTGCCATTCATGCAGTCATCCGATCTGTCACACATGCAGTTATCCAATCTGTCACCCATGTAGTCATCTGATCTGTCACTCATGAAGTCATCCAATCTGTTACTCATGCGATTGGATGGTCGGTCACTCATGCGATTGGTCTTTGTATGGGTGGTGTTGTCTTCTTCTTCTTTTCGATCGCTGGTATCAGACTTGGAGAGCCGTTCTCAAGATGAAATCTGTGGTTTTCTGCAGTTCTTCCACAGGCCCATACAGCTTTTCAAGAAAAGAGGTTGACAAAGGCCAGATCTCTTCTCCCAGCAGCTGATACCTACTGCAACATTGCAGTATGTGCTCTGTCGTCTGTTCTGCTTCTCCACAAGGACAAGCGGGCGATATCGTAAGGTGGAACCGCCTGTACATGTGTTGGTTTAGTCTGTTGTGTCCAGTTCTGAGACGAAAAATGGTCACTTGCTCTGGCCTCGAGAGATGATGGTAGGCATCTTCTGATTGAGGTGTTCTATAGAGTGACTTGATGGTAGTTTTCATCTCTGTATGTGTAACCATGTTTTCTGTCTGATTCTCTTCTGCACCCACCTTTGCCATCTTGTCTGCTTCCTCATTTCTTTGGACTCCACAGTGTGAGGGGATCCACTGCAATGCTTTCCGAAAGCATTTGATGGTTTGTAGTGCTTCTTCAAGTTATGGCAGCTTACCTTTGGTGATAACCTCAAGGACGGAGCGGGCATCAGATAAAAAGACAATCTGTGCAATAGGGTCTGCTGTTCTGCTGATGGTATTAGCTGCATAAACCAATGCTTCGACTTCAGCTCTGTAGTTTGTGCAGTGTTTGCCTGTCGGTATTGCAGCTGACTCATGTTGCCCGTTTGGATACTGTATGTGCAGTCCGGCACCTCTGCTCCTAATTGCATCTTTGGTTGATCCATCTGTGTAGATCATTATCCATGTCTCCTGAGGGTACATTTCTTCCAGCATGGCTAGGGTCAGGGCCTTCTTGCTCACATCACTGTGTTCATCTTTGGTTGTGAGATGAGGTACTGTGGTGCGAATAGCTATGCTCTCTAGTTTGTTTTCCCAGGGTGGAGGATCAAGGGTGTGGTTTGGGTCTTCTATTTGTGCTGGCAGCATTTCTTGGTGTTTCCTTTGAAGTGATTTTGTCTCTTTCACAAAACTTGATCTTTTAAGTCTTTCTGATGACAGCTGTGCTTGCCTGATCTTCATCGGGTGGTTGTTGAACGATTTGAACTTTGCAGCTTGGATCAGTGCTTTGCATTCCCTTCCTTTACTAAGTGGGGGGATGCCTGCTGTCTGCTCCATTTTTTCTATTGGTGTTGATCTCATTCCACCAGTGATGATGCGCAGTGCCTGGTTTTGTACTCTGTCGCGGTTCTGTTGATGAGATTTAGCTGCTGTCATCCATGAGCTGGATCCATACTCAAGGTGTGGTCGTACGGCACCTAGGTAGATGGTCTTGAGGATCCTTTCATTGGCACCCCCACTTTGTTCCTGCCAGCTTCCTCATGATGTTTAGCTTTCTTCTGGCCTTTGCCTCTGCGTTCTGGATGTGCTCCTTCCATGTTAATCTTCTGTCATAGGTGACTCCCAGGTATGTCTGCTGGTCCTCGTACTCGAGTGGAGTACCGCCCAGTGTCAAATTGGCAACCTTGGTTTTGGTGGACAGTGAGAATAGCATGGCTGATGATTTTTCTTTGTTGATGGTAATACACCAGCGATTGGCCCAAGCTGTAATTCTGTCCAAGGCGAGCTGCATTCTGTACGTGGCAGTCGTTGTGTACTCCTCGGTGCACCAGAGTACGAGGTCATCTGCATAGAGGGCTGCTTGGATCCCATTGTGCAGCTCTGCTACACTGTCATTGATGAAGTGTATGAACAGAGTTGGTGATAATACTCCGCCTTGTGGTACCCCTTGTCTCAGCAATACATTCTGTCCAGATTGTCCATCCACCAGCACACTAGCTCTGCGATTGTGTAGGTATGATTGTGTAGGTATGACTTGGTCCATCGGAACATATTGCCATCGATGCCTGTGCGCCGGAGCTTCACGAGAAGGCCATCCTCATCATCACCTTCTTGGCATCACCTTCGTGGCTTGAAAAGTGTCCTCTATGACCTGTGCAAGATGTGTTGGTTGATCTTCTGTGTTCCTGTATCTTCTGAAGCCAGCCTGCTCTGAAACTATAGTGTTCTCCGACTCCAGGTACCACTGCAACCGCTGGTTGATGATGCGCTCCATGGCCTTGCATATGCAGCTTGTCAGACTGATAGGACGGTAGCTCAGCACTTTCGTCTTGTTCTTCCCTTTTTTCAGAATAGGAGTCATTCTGGCTTCCTTCCAGCACTGAGGAACCTCTCCATTGGTCCAACTGAGATTAAAGATATCTAGCAACTTGCGGAGAGATGCATTACCAAGGTGTTGGATCATTTCATTCATAATGCCATCTTACTGGGAGATTTCTTCTTCTTCAATTGGTGGATAGACTTCTTCAGTTCTGCTAAACTAATGTCAACTTTCATTGCATCGTGAGTGTTTGTGTCTGTTCTTTCCTTTTGCTCTTTTTAACCTCTTTTTTACGCATTCGTGGTATAGAAATGTTGCTTTCTTTTGCATATGCCTTCGCAAAGGCATCTGCAGCCATCTTTCCTGACAGTGTTTGTCCATCTTCTTCAAGAGTAATCCTCTCTCCCCCGACACCCTCATCATTCAGTGCTTTAGTCAGTCTCCATAGCTTTGTTGTGTCTCTCTAAATTAAACCCTGCCGTCTTTTCCCTCCAGCTTCTTCTTTTGGCCTCCAGCTTGGTCTTTAGATACCTGGCTTTAGTTTGTTGTAGTATGTAGTGGTTTTCATGACAGGGATTACCCTCTGCATCTTCTCTGGCCTTGTCTAGTTTATCATGCGCTGCTTGCAGTTATGTTGCCCAGTAGGGGCGGTAGTTTTCCTGAACCCTCGAGGAATCGCTTCGTTGGCAGCCTTGAGGATACTTGAATTAAATTCCTTGACCGCATTGTTGATGTTTCTCCCTTCTACCGCTATATTTTGGGTAAGCTCATTGGAACGAATGCCGAACAGACTCCAATCTGCCTTTTTGTAGTTCCACCTTGGATGTTGAGGTGAACTTGTTGAAATACTTCCAGAAAGAGAGAGGAGGACTGGCGGTGGTCGCTTCCTCCCAACTGCGATCCGACCACTCTACTGAGGTTTCTGTGAATGTCTTCTGTACAAAATGCCAAGTCCGGCGTTGTTGTCGAGTGCCACTGGCACGAGTAGAAGGTAGGCTGATCTGTGGGATCGTTGACAAGTAAAAGGTTCTTTTCATCTTGCCATGCTTCAATGTCTTCTCCTCGTTTATCAAGTGTTGTGTATCCCCAGCTCTGAGACTAGCTATTAAAGTCTCCCGCAATGAGGAAGTGGCAGTCCGGGACCTGGATTGTGTCAAGTGAGAGATTCTTGTCATTAGGGCAGTAATAATTGACAATGTCAATCACAGAGTTGCTGGTTGTTACCTTGATCTTGATATATTCTGCCTCTTTCATAAAGGTTTTGGTCTGGCTGGCGTTCACGCTGTTTCGGACCAAGGTGATCACCCCACCTTTCTTTCTTCCTCTTCGATCACATCGGAAAATCTGGTAACCTCTGATCTTAAATGGTTTTCCTTCTTGCAGGTGTGTCTCTTGGATGCAGCAGATATCAATGTTGTTTTCGTACAGGAACTTTTCGAGCTCTGATTTCATGTTGGTAACCCCTTCTGCGTTCCAGTGCATGGTGTTGATACTGGGGTTCTCTTTGGGTTTGGTCTTCTCCTTCGGTTGGCTAGTAGCTCTCCATCCTCGTCCCCTGGCTCCACAAGACGAGTTGATGGGACCGCCAGTAGCTGAGGGTGGGCTCCTTCGAGGCGTGGAGCCCGGCGCTGCACCTGCCTGGCGGATCCTCACAGGGCGAGCACCATTTCGGTTGATTCGATCTCCAAGTGTCATTCATTTGCGTTGTGAATAATGCTCTGGTTATGTCTGGATTGACACCCAGTGGGTTACACCCCTGCGCCACGTTGAGGCCGAGCATATAGTCTTAAACAGGGGTGGGGGGTGGGTGGGGGTGGTATTGTCTGTAAGCATGTCCGCCAGTCTGTCACTTATGCAGTCATCCGATCTGCCACTCATGTTGTCACCTATGCAGTGATCCAATTTGTCAGTCATGTAGTTGGTCACTCATATAGTCGGTAGTTTGGTCGCTCATGTTTGTGAATCAGTCCGCCATGTATGTGTTCGGTTGGTCGGTCACTTATGCAGTCGGTCGGTCGGCCGAAGGGTAGTTTGGTCTCTCAGCCTGTCCGTCAGTCCATCATTTATGCAGTCATCCGATCTGTCACTCAAACAGTTATCCGATCTATCACTCATGTAGTCGGTCGTTCCACCAGTCTGTCACTCATGCTGTCATCGGATCTGTCACTCGTGAAGTCATCCAATCGGTCACTAATGCAGTCATCCGATCTGCCATTCATGCAGCCTGTCACTCATGCAGTCATGCAGTCATCATATATGTCACACATGCAGTCCATCAGTCTGCCACTGATGCGGTCCATCAGTCTGTCGCTCATGCAGTCCTCTAATCTGTCACTCAAGCAGTCCATCAGTCTGTCACTCATGCCATTATCCAATTTGTCAGTCATACCGCCGGTCACTTACATAGTCAGTCTGCCGGTCGCTCATGTGGTTGGTCAGTCCATCATGCATATCATCAGCCGTTATATCAGTCATGTGTTCAGTCGGTCGGTCCGTCATTCATGCCGTCGGCCGAATGGTAGTTTGGTCTGTCAGCATATTCATCAGTCCATCACTTATGCAGTCATCCAATCCGTCACTCATGCAGTCATCTGATCTGTCACTCGTGCAGTCGTCCGATCTGTCACTCATGCAATCTGTCACTCATGCAGTCATGCTATCTATCAGTCATGCAGTCACCTGATATGTCACACATGCAGCCCATCAGTCTGTCACTGATACAGTCCGTCAGTCCGTCACTCATGCAGTCATCCAATTTGTCAGTCATGCAGTCGGTGACTCACATAATCAGTCGGCCGGGTGCTCATATGGTCGGTCAGTCCGTCATGCATGCAGTCCGCTGATCTGCCACTCATGCATTCTGTCAGTCGGTCCGTCGCTCATGTGGTCAGCTGAATGGTAGTTTGATCTGTTTGGTCTGTCAGCTTGTTCATCAGTCCATCACTTATGCAGCCATCCGATCCATCACTCATGCAGCCATCCGATCTATCACTCATGTGGTTGGTCGTTCCACTAGTCTGTAACTCAAGCAGTCATCCGATCTGTCACTCATGCAGTCATCTGATCTGTTACTCATGCAGTCGGCCGATCGTTCACTCATGCAGTCATCCTACCTATCACTCATGCAGTCATCCGATATGTCACATATGCATTTCATCAGTCTGTCACTGATGCGGTCCGCCAGTCTGTCACTCATACAGTCGGTCATCCGATCTGTCACTGATGCAGTCGGTCGGTCATCTGATCTGTCACTCATGTAGTCGATCGGTCAGTCAGTCTGTTGGGTGGCCTGTCCATCAGTCCATCACTCATGCAGTCCTCAGATCTGTCACGCATGTAGTCTGTCAGTCCGTCACACATGCAGTCAGTCATCTGATCCGTCATTCATGCAGTCAGTTGGTCATCCGATCTGTCACTCATGCAGTCGGTTGGTCGGTCAGCCTGTCCGTCAGTCCATCACTCATACAGCTATCCGAGCTGTCACTTATGCAGTCTGTCAGTCCGTCACTCGTGCAGTTGGTCATCCGAGCTGACACTCATGTACTCGGTTGTTCGGTCAGTCGGCCTATATATGGATCTGTACCCTTAAATCTAATCAGGTGAGCTACCGCCATATTGTTTGCCTTTCGTCTTCTCTGGCCATTCCAAGCACAACCGTCGCCGCTTACTATAAAGGATGCCCCCCCAAATCCCGAAATGGCAGCAGTCAAGCGCTGACCTTATAGATGAAAAACACGCCGACTGAAATTTATAAATGTTGATCTATTTTCATAATAAGCCATAGGCCCTTGAGTGTACATTTATACGTTATACACATTGGCATTTAAATTAGTATGCTATACATTTATCTAGATATACTTAATCTTATAACTAATACAGTGAAATTCTTTTTAACGTTATATTCACAAGCCCTCCAACGGAATAATAACTTTTGTAAAGGCGGGCTCACACAGTTTAAGATATAAAGATTATAACAAATGGCATAACGCTCGGGGGGGGGGGGGGGTCCCTTCACGACCTGATCATTTGTGGAATTTAATAATTTGGCCAATTTATAAACACTTGGGTGTTTCCAATAGTAGGATTTTATACTTTTCTTTCTGTATTCTTGACATAGTGGGCAAACTAAAATAAAATGGTACTCGTCTTCCAGCATATTCTCTCTATCAACGGTGTTGCTAAAGGCTTATGCAATCGATCCGTTTCTACTTGTAACTATATACTATATTTATTATATTAGTCATTCATTTCACGAAAAACTGACATGGATTCGACAACTGAAGACGTAAGAATAGATATGTTTGTGCACGCACTCAAACCTATACGTGACTAATACCTGTTCAAAAACTAATAAAATACAGGTCCTACTTGTCCGTCTCCATTTG